>CM055061.1:28669801-28865897 GCA_029204045.2 Tillandsia leiboldiana
CCTCACGAATGCCCGGCAGTGTCAGGACATGATGAACCAGGGTATTCAAACCCTTCCTGGATTTATTCGTGGTGGTCTTCATCGACAATATCCTCATCTACTCCCGTACAGACGAGGAACCTGAAGAACATCTGCGCACAGTCCTCCAGACCCTACGGGAACAGAAACTCTACGCCAAACTCAAAAAGTGTGAGTTTTGGCTCCGAGAGGTTGGCTTCTTGGGGCACGTAATCTCAGCGGCTGGAGTCGCAGTCGATCCGAAGAAGATAGATTCGGTGACGGACTGGTCCCAACCGACGACGGTAACAGAGGTTCGAAGCTTTCTAGGATTAGCCGGGTACTACCGGCGCTTCGTGGAGGGTTTCTCCAAGATAGCCACCCCCTTAAACCGTTTGACTAAAAAAGGGGAAAAGTTCATCTGGACGGACAAATGTCAGAGGAGCTTCGAGGAGCTCAAGGATAGATTGACGCGAGCTCCGATTCTTGCCCTGCCGGAACCAGGGGAGGATTATGAAGTATATTGCGATGCGTCGCGAAATGGACTGGGTGGAGTGCTCATGCAACGGGGGAAGGTTATAGCCTATGCGTCAAGGCAGCTCAAAGAATACGAGCGAAACTACCCCGTGCACGATTTGGAACTCGCAGCGGTTGTGTTCGTCCTCAAGCTTTGGAGACACTACCTGTATGGGGCACACTGCAATGTGTACTCAGATCATAAAAGTCTTAAGTAGATTTTCACCCAAAAGGAGTTAAATTTGCGACAAAGACGGTGGCTCGAGCTATTGAAGGATTACGATTTAACGATCCACTACCACCCGGGAAAGGCAAACGTGGTGGCCGACGCCCTGAGCCGTAAGGGTCAGGCCGAGAAGGCAGGGGTAAGTGCCATCACCCAGCAAGATAGTCTGATTGTGGAATTTTCGCGATTAAGACTAGAAGTAGTACCAGCGGGTACAGTCGAACGACTTCTGACACTGGTGGTCAGACCTACCCTGCTTGACAGAATTCTCGAGGGGCAGTCGACTGATGACCAACTCCAGCTGGTGCGAGGTAGAGTAACTGCCGACCCAGGAGGTGATTTCACAGTAAACTCCGACGACACGATACGATTTCGGGGACGAATCTGCGTGTCGGATCTACCAGAACTCAAAGAGGAAATCCTGCGGGAGGCGCATACAGCTCCATATACAGCACATCCCGGGGGAACGAAGATGTACAAGGACGTCAAACAGACCTTCTGGTGGCCCAAAATGAAGGGAGACGTGACTCGATTTGTGGCACACTGCCTGGTGTGCCAACGAGTGAAGGCCGAGCACCAGCGTCCAGCAGGAAATTGCAACCCTTACCAGTGCCCGTGTGGAAGTGGGACATGATTACCATGGATTTTGTGACCGGGTTCCCGAGATCGTCACAGGGACACGATGCAATATGGGTAATCGTGGACCGTCTGACGAAGTCGGCCCACTTTCTGCCCATACACACGACGTGGGCGCGGGAACGACTGGCGCAAACCTACATCAACGAGATAGTAAGGCTGCATGGGGTGCCGACGTCCATCACGTCGGACAGGGACACGCGATTTGTGTCAAACTTTTGGCAGAGCCTGCAGCGAGCAATGGGAACCAAGTTGCACTTCAGTACGGCTTTTCACCCGCAGACCGATGGACAATCAGAGCGGGTGATACAAATTGTGGAGGACATGCTTCGAGCATGCGTTTTAGACCTGGGCGAAGGATGGACACGGTGCTTGCCCCTAGTGGAATTTGCCTACAATAATAGTTACCAGGCCAGCATTCAGATGGCACCATACGAGGCCCTGTACGGGCGCCGCTGTCGGTCTCCAATATGCTGGGACGACCTGGGTGAGCATAAGTTTCTGGGCCCAGATTTGGTGGAGGAGACCGAAGCAAAAGTGCGATTGATTAGACAAAGGCTACTAACCGCCCAGAGCAGACAGAAAAGCTACGCGGACAACAGACGTCGAGACTTAGAGTTCATGGTGGGTGAGCACGCGTTGCTCCGAGTTTCGCCCTCCAAGGGGAACCGACGCTTCGGCATAAAGGGAAAGTTAAGCCCGAGGTACGTAGGACCGTTCGAGATCCTAGAACGCATAGGACCGGTGGCGTACCGATTAGCCCTGCCGCCGAATCTCGAACGAGTCCATAACGTATTCCATGTCTAAATGCTCCGGAAATACTTAGCTGACCCCTCTCATGCCTTGGATGCCTCCACCATCGAGTTGCGAGAGGATTTAAGCGTCGAGGAGACGCCGGTGCGGATTTTGGCAAGAGAGGACAAGAAGTTGCGCAATCGAGCTATCCCCTATGTGAAGGTCCAGTGGAGCAACCACGAAGAGCGCGAGGCGACGTGGGAACTGGAATCGAAGATGAGGGAATGTTTTCCCGAATTGATTAGTGGGGTTTGTATTTAAGTTTCGGGACGAAACTTTTTATAAACTGTGAGTGGTGTAGTGATCCGCCGGCCTTTCGGGGTATTTTTGACTTGCGTGTAGTCATTTAAGCCTTTAAGTGAAATAGAATTATTCAATTCTTGAAGTTGGCCATTGTGGGACACTAGTATTTTTCCGCGATTGTGCGCGGAAAAAGAAAGCCGACGGCGCGATCGGATCTGAAATCCGATATCGGGAACCCCCTGAACAGGATTCAAAGTGATACGGTAATTAGTCATGCATCGGAATCCGTGCTAAATATCTTGCACCCGTTAGAGATAAGGTGGTTTATCTCGTGGGGGATAATTAATTAGTTAATTAATTATCCCAGACGGAAAATTAATTAATTCTCTTACGTACGAATTAAAGAGGAATTAATTAAAGGTAATGTACGACTATATAAGGGATCCCGATTATCGGAAAGGAAAAGAAAAGAAAATAAAAACCCTAATCGGAGAGAAGGGAAAAAGGAAAAGACGGAACCCTAGCCGGAAAAAAGGGAAAGGAGAAAGAGAAGGAGCCCGATCTTCCCGGACTCCGAACCGAAGGCAAGAACGCGACCGGACAACCTTCCCGTCGATCTTCGGTTAGTAAAATAATTGATTTAAATTATTTGGGAGTTTTCCGTCATCTCTTTCGTTGAGTTCTTGGTGGTTTTTAATCGAGTTCTTGTTATCGGACCTCCGATCGACGTTTTGGTTGTTCGTCGATCGTTGGTTTAGTCATTAGAATTATCGTGTATTTATTCGGAAATTTTTTGGGGATGTTTCGTTGGAACATAGTGGGTTAACGGGAGGCCGCCGCCGCCGTTGTTAAACGGGAGGCCGCCGCCGTCGTTACCATGGTCGCGGGGTCTTCGCCGGAGTCGCACGGGAGCGAAAACGGCGAAGAAAACCGCGAAATTAGGGTTTACTGTGCTTGTCCGTACAGCACGGTCAACGGGTCCAGGCGTGCACCCGGTGCATGCCCGCAGCGTCGGAAGCACCAGACCCGGTGCACGGTTTCGTGCACCGGCCCGGCCCAAGGCGCGCGGTGCACGCCTCATGCGTGCACCCGGCGCACGCGCTTGCGGCGGAAGGGCAAGGACCCGGTGCACGCTCGGGTCGTGCACCGGCCCGGCCCGAGATGCGCGGTGCACGCCTCGTGCGTGCACCCGGCGCATGCCGCCGCCTCCTGACGCCGTGAACCCGGTGCACGGTTGCCCCTGTGCACCACCCGACAGCCCAAAGTTCATTTGCTCCGTTTTTGTCCGTTTTTCCACCGTTTTGAACGCCGTCTTCGCCGTTGGGATCGCAATCTCCGCGGTTTTCTTGGCATGGCCACTTGGGACCTTCTTGGTCATTATTTTATTATGTTGGGTGCTGATTTCGCCGACACTCCGCGCCTCGACAAAATCGTCGGGGGCGCGCCGTCGGGTCCCTTTTTCTCATCGTCTGCGTCGTCGGGGCTTCTCGGCTGGACCGTTGACGTCCCGAGTGGGCTACCGGTTGAGGATTGAGTTGTGTTGGACTTTTCCGTCGAAAAGAGTAAATTGGGTCTTGTGTTTTCGGATGTAAGTACACGCTTTTGACTATAGTTATCCTTGCGGACTTTCTTTAGGTCCAGACGCGCAGCGGGGGTGCGCGAAAGATTCGGGTGTTCCGATCTCTCTCCAAATAGGTGGGTACGGTTGCTGTATATACAACCAGTGCAGTAAGTGCATCTATCGTCATTAAAGTGCTCTCAATTTATCTAACAAAGTAGATGGACAGTTTAACCTTTCGCATAATTGTGTTATTATCTAACAATTGAAGCGGCTGCGGTCGCAATGTTCATGACACGCCGATCTCGGCAAATCCGTTTGGGATGCTGCACGTACACAGGCGGATTGGCCTCCGCATGGGTGTACTTTTTCGGAAGAGTGGTCTTGTATGACCCGTGTTCCTCACAAAGGGGTGGGAGCCGTGAGGACCCCTTCGCGCCCGCTGGGAATAGCACACCAGCACCGTGGAAGGGGTTAAATGCATCAAAGGAGTGCTTGCGCACGAGGGGAGACTTTGGTCTCTCCGATAAATATTCTGGGGTTGGTGCCCAATTAAATTGATAAATCTGGGGTCGGGGCCCAGCTTAATATGTGCAGGGTTTTTAGCGAAATGGTTACGGTGTTTCCGGTTTGCTCCTTATTCCTTATTGTTGTTAGACATCTACTTTGTTTGTCACTGACTTTACCCACTCCGTGACAGGCGCTACGAGGGGCGTTACCCGGGAGATTGTTGAGACTGCGTCGCGAGGACCGTAGTCAGAATGCTTGGTTATTATCATTATCTCATCTCTTTTACGCATGTTAGTTAATTTGCTTGTGAGTAGTATTATTCGTGGACATGTATTACTTGGCACTGTGGATGAGTTGTACTTTTATAGTTTGGTTCCTTTGGTGATGTTTTCTCATGCGGCATGTTTTCATGATAAACCAAATGACTTCGAAAAGGTTTTCTCAAAACGAAGTGCCGTGTGGGCACGGGTTTTGCAATTGCTGGCTTTATCCTTTCTAAACATTGATGCCGCTTTAATATTCCGCTTGATGTTGAATGTCTATTGTATGGTTGATGGTTGATGGATGATGGTTGATGTATGTTGTTGTAAATGAGACGCCGTGCATATACAAAGGAGACTCTGTCCGCGGACAGGGAGAATTTTGTGTATGTGGCGGTCTGGCACGCACCGGGGATGAGGTTTAATGTACCTTGTTCAGAAAAAAAAAAAAAATACACACGAATTTCTGCTTTGATAGACTCAAAAACCCCCGGGGGCGTGACAGATTAAATGGTATCAGAGAGAAACAACCATAACCGTAGTAGGCGTGATCCACATCCACAGTGTAGGGTACCACAAGCAAATTAGACATGAGATAACCAAGGTATAAGTGCGTAGTACGTGAGAGTACGGGGAATAGGGGAACGTAATGTAGGTGTAATCGTAAGACAGGGTATTAGGGTTATAACCTTAGGGTTAACGTGGTTTCTTTGTCTATAGCGGACGATGGCCCGGACTAGATCGTCCACCGAGAATGCGGACGCGGACAGAGTGGCCCCGACCACCGCAGAGAACCAGCTCCTCCGTCAACAACTGCGGGAAATGGCCGGGCAATTAGCGGCGCTGACGGAGCAGGTTCGTCACCTGGCACAGCGACAAGCAACCGCGCCAGCCGAGCGCAATCCAACCCCTCCGCCCGAAACCACCGCACCCACTACGGGACCGCAAGGGACGGGTGGTACGACGACGGAACAGCCCCCATCTCCAAGGGACGTACCTACTCCGACGACCACGGGGCCCGTGACGGGAGCGACAACAGGGGAGGCAGGAACGAGCCCTACCCTCGGGGGGTCCGCCGCTGTAGGAGGGATCACGGAGCAACGAACGACGCGAGAAAGGGTCAGGACGAATTTGACTAGGTTCAAGAAGCATGACCCTCCCACTTTTGAGGGAGAGACGACCGATCCATGGGTCGTCGAGAAATGGGTAGATACCATGGAAAAACTCTTCGAGGACCTACTAATGGAGGAACACGAGCGGGTTCCACTAGCCGTCCACTTTCTCGAAGGGAATGCACGCATCTGGTGGAAGACGGTACGCCCGGATCCAACTACAAACGACCCGCTACCGACATGGACGGCCTTTAGAGAGGAACTTTTTGACGTTTTCTTCTCCGATGGCGTCAAGCGGCAATTGGAAGACGACCTGAAGAACATTAGACAAGGGAACTGCTCGGTCATGGAATATCAAAGGGAGTTTGTAAGATTGGTTAACTGCGTCCCGTTTGTTATACGAGATGAAGCCCACAAGGCCCGTCTCTTTGTGGACGGGTTACGGAGCGACATCTTCGAGATGGTTCAGGCAGCGGACCTGCGCACGTTCAGGGAAGTGGTGGACAGGGCCACCATAGTGGAGCGGGGGTTCGCTATCGCCCGAGCTCGACGTGAGGGATCAGAAAATAATCGGGATACTGCAGTGGAGGACGCGACGTCCCAGACCTAGTAACGGCAGGTAAATTTTTGGTTTCACTTTTCCCTCTTAGATTAGGAGCACCGGTCACACCTTAACCTCCTGCCCCTGTTAGACTCTCTCTCTCGCTCTCTCTCTCTAGAATCCTTAAGTATTAGGCGAAGCCTCCCCCGGCCGATGTGCGCGGGCGGGCTTCGAAGCATAGGAGAACCTTGTGTACTCGGGGCCCGTTAAGGGCCATGCAAGGAATAAATAGGCTCCACCCTATGCCTTGCAGCCGAGAACCCAATGGGCCGATAGGTAGTTCAGGGCCGCTCCCCAGATAAGGATCAGCGGTCCCGTGGTAAGGGAATTTCTGGACGTGTTTCCGGCAGAGCTCCCCGGAGCGCCGCCGGAACGAGAAGTCGACTTTCCTATTGAACTACTTCCCGGCACCAAACCCATCACCAAGGCACCGTACAGGATGGCCTTCGCAGAGTTGAAGGAACTCAAGGCACAGTTGGAGGACCTTTTGGATAAAGGCTTCATCAGACCTAGCGCGTCACCCTGGGGCGCGCCCGTCCTGTTTGTGAGAAAGAAGGACGGAAGTCTCCGGTTGTGCATCGACTACCGGAAGATAAATAAGGTCGCCGTTAAGAACAAGTACCCCCTGCCAAGGATCGACGACCTCTTCGACCAACTACAGGGGGCGACGGTGTTTTCAAAGATTGACCTGCAGTCGGGCTATCATCAGGTCCAGGTCAAGGGGGAGGACATCCCCAAAACGGCTTTTCGGACTCGCTACGGTCATTACAAATTTACTGTAATGCCGTTCGGGCTCACGAATGCCCCGGCAGTGTTCATGGACATGATGAACAGGGTATTCAAACCCTTCCTGGATTTATTCGTGGTGGTCTTCATCGACGATATCCTCATCTACTCCCGTACAGACGAGGAACATGAAGAACATCTGCGCACAGTCCTCCAGACCCTACGGGAACAGAAACTCTACGCCAAACTCAAAAAGTGTGAGTTTTGGCTCCGAGAGGTTGGCTTCTTGGGGCACGTAATCTCAGCGGCTGGAGTCGCAGTCGATCCGAAGAAGATAGATTCGGTGACGGACTGGTCCCAACCGACGACGGTAACAGAGGTTCGAAGCTTTCTAGGATTAGCCGGGTACTACCGGTGCTTCGTGGAGGGTTTCTCCAAGATAGCCACCCCCTTAAACCGTTTGACTAAAAAAAGGGGAAAAGTTCATCTGGACGGACAAATGTCAGAGGAGCTTCGAGGAGCTCAAGGATAGATTGACGCGAGCTCCGATTCTCGCCCTGCCGGAACCAGGGGAGGATTATGAAGTATATTGCGATGCGTCGCGAAATGGACTGGGTGGAGTGCTCATGCAACGGGGGAAGGTTATAGCCTATGCGTCAAGGCAGCTCAAAGAATACGAGCGAAACTACCCCGTGCACGATTTGGAACTCGCAGCGGTTGTGTTCGTCCTCAAGCTTTGGAGACACTACCTGTATGGGGCACACTGCAATGTGTACTCAGATCATAAAAGTCTTAAGTACCTTTTCACCCAAAAGGAGTTAAATTTGCGACAAAGACGGTGGCTCGAGCTATTGAAGGATTACGATTTAACGATCCACTACCACCCGGGAAAGGCAAACGTGGTGGCCGACGCCCTGAGCCGTAAGGGTCAGGCCGAGAAGGCAGGGGTAAGTGCCATCACCCAGCAAGATAGTCTGATTGTGGAATTTTCGCGATTAAGACTAGAAGTAGTACCAGCGGGTACAGTCGAACGACTTCTGACACTGGTGGTCAGACCTACCCTGCTTGACAGAATTCTCGAGGGGCAGTCGACTGATGACCAACTCCAGCTGGTGCGAGGTAGAGTAACTGCCGACCCAGGAGGTGATTTCACAGTAAACTCCGACGGCACGATACGATTTCGGGGACGAATCTGCGTGCCGGATCTACCAGAACTCAAAGAGGAAATCCTGCAGGAGGCGCATACAGCTCCATATACAGCGCATCCCGGGGGAACGAAGATGTACAAGGACGTCAAACAGACCTTCTGGTGGCCCAAAATAAAGGGAGACGTGACTCGATTTGTGGCACACTGCCTGGTGTGCCAACGAGTGAAGGCCGAGCACCAGCGTCCAGCAGGAAAATTGCAACCCTTACCAGTGCCCGTGTGGAAGTGGGACATGATTACTATAGATTTTGTGACCGGGTTCCCGAGATCGTCACAGGGACACGATGCAATATGGGTATTCGTGGACCGTCTGACGAAGTCGGCCCACTTTCTGTCCATACACACGACGTGGGCGCGGGAACGACTGGCGCAAACCTACATCAACGAGATAGTAAGGCTGCATGGGGTGCCGACGTCCATCACGTCGGACAGGGACACGCGATTTGTGTCAAACTTTTGGCAGAGCCTGCAGCGAGCAATGGGAACCAAGTTGCACTTCAGTACGGCTTTTCACCCGCAGACCGATGGACAATCAGAGCGGGTGATACAAATTGTGGAGGACATGCTTCGAGCATGCGTTTTAGACCTGGGCGAAGGATGGGCACGGTGCTTGCCCCTAGTGGAATTTGCCTACAATAATAGTTACAGGCCAGCATTCAGATGGCACCATACGAGGCCCTGTACGGGCGCCGCTGTCGGTCTCCAATATGCTGGGACGACCTGGGTGAGCGTAAGTTTCTGGGCCCAGATTTGGTGGAGGAGACCGAAGCAAAAGTGCGATTGATTAGACAAAGGCTACTAACCGCCCAGAGCAGACAGAAAAGCTACGCGGACAACAGACGTCGAGACTTAGAGTTCATGGTGGGTGAGCACGCGTTGCTCCGAGTTTCGCCCTCCAAGGGGAACCGACGCTTCGGCATAAAGGGAAAGTTAAGCCCGAGGTACGTAGGACCGTTCGAGATCCTAGAACGCATAGGACCGGTGGTGTACCGATTAGCCCTGCCGCCGAATCTCGAACGAGTCCATAACGTATTCCATGTCTCAATGCTCCGGAAATACTTAGCTGACCCCTCTCATGCCTTGGATGCCTCCACCATTGAGTTGCGAGAGGATTTAAGCGCCGAGGAGACGCCGGTGCGGATTTTGGCAAGAGAGGACAAGAAGTTGCGCAATCGAGCTATCCCCTATGTGAAGGTCCAGTGGAGCAACCACGAAGAGCGCGAGGCGACGTGGGAACTGGAATCGAAGATGAGGGAATGTTTTCCCGAATTGATTAGTGGGGTTTGTATTTAAGTTTCGGGACGAAACTTTTTATAAAGTATGAGTGGTGTAGTGATCCGGCCTTTCGGGGTATTTTTGACTTGCGTGTAGTCATTTAAGCCTTTAAGTGAAATAGAATTATTCAATTCTTGAAGTTGGCCATTGTGGGACACTAGTATTTTTCCGCGATTGTGCGCGGAAAAAGAAAGCCGACGGCGCGATCGGATCTGAAATCCGATATCGGGAACCCCCTGAACGGGATTCAAAGTGATACGGTAATTAGTCGTGCATCGGAATCCGTGCTAAATATCTTGCACCCGTTAGAGATAAGGTGGTTTATCTCGTGGGGGATAATTAATTAGTTAATTAATTATCCCAGACGGAAAATTAATTAATTCTCTTACGTACGAATTAAAGAGAAATTAATTAAAGGTAACGTACGACTATATAAGGGATCCCGATTATCGGAAAGGAAAAGAAAAGAAAATAAAAACCCTAATCGGAGAGAAGGGAAAAAGGAAAAGACGGAACCCTAGCCGGAAGAAAGGGAAAGGAGAAAGAGAAGGAGCCCGATCTTCCCGGACACCGAACCGAAGGCAAGAACGCGACCGGACAACCTTCCCGTCGATCTTCGGTTAGTAAAATAATTGATTTAAATTATTTGGGAGTTTTTCGTCATCTCTTTCGTTGAGTTCTTGGTGGTTTTTAATCGAGTTCTTGTTATCGGACCTCCGATCGACGTTTTGGTTGTTCGTCGATCGTTGGTTTAGTCGTTAGAATTATCGTGTATTTATTCGGAAATTTTTTGGGGATGTTTCGTTGGAACATAGTGGGTTAACGGGAGGCCGCCGCCGCCGTTGTTAAACGGGAGGCCGCCGCCGTCGTTACCATGGTCGCGGGGTCTTCGCCGGAGTCGCACGGGAGCGAAAACGGCGAAGAAAACCGTGAAATTAGGGTTTACTGTGCTTGTCCGTACAGCACGGTCCACGGGTCCAGGCGTGCACCCGGTGCATGCCCGCAGCGTCGGAAGCACCAGACCCGGTGCACGGTTTCGTGCACCGGCCCGGCCCAAGGCGCGCGGTGCACGCCTCATGCGTGCACCCAGCGCACGCGCTTGCGGCCGAAGGGCAAGGACCCGGTGCACGCTCGGGTCGTGCACCGGCCCGGCCCGAGATGCGCGGTGCACGCCTCCTGCGTGCACCCGGCGCATGCCGCCGCCTCCTGACGCCGTGAACCCGGTGCACGGTTGCCCCTGTGCACCACCCGACAGCCCAAAGTTCATTTGCTCCGTTTTTGTCCGTTTTTCCACCGTTTTGAACGCCGTCTTCGCCGTTGGGATCGCAATCTCCGCGGTTTTCTTGGCATGGCCACTTGGGACCTTCTTGGTCATTATTTTATTATGTTGGGTGCCGATTTCGCCGACACTCCGCGCCTCAACAAAATCGTCGGGGGCGCGCCGTCGGGTCCCTTTTTCTCATCGTCTGCGTCGTCGGGGGCTTCTCGGCTGGACCGTTGACGTCCCGAGTGGGCTACCGGTTGAGGATTGAGTTGTGTTGGACTTTTCCGTCGAAAAGAGTAAATTGGGTCTTGTGTTTTCGGATGTAAGTACACGCTTTTGACTATAGTTATCCTTGCGGACTTTCTTTAGGTCCAGACGCGCAGCGGGGGTGCGTGAAAGATTCGGGTGTTCCGATCTCTCTCCAAATAGGTGGGTACGGTTGCTATATATACAACCAGTGCAGTAAGTGCATCTATCGTCATTAAAGTGCTCTCAATTTATCTAACAAAGTAGATGGACAGTTTAACCTTTCGCATAATTGTGTTATTATCTAAAAATTGAAGCGGCTGCGGTCGCAATGTTCATGACACGCCGATCTCGGCAAATCCGTTTGGGATGCTGCAATTACTGTAGTGGCCCAAATTCCCATGCAGCGTTCTTCCGATGAATCCACTGTTAGAGCACCTAGCGTTGGTGTATCTGGCCCATGGTGCGTCAATGGGATGCCACAGATGGACCCTGTGTGTTATTGTTAGCTGTGTAGGCCTTCGGCTGAGTTTGCCGAAATTTCGGAAAAGAATTAGGCCCAACAGAGGTCGGAAATGGATTCAGCACGGAAAAACGCTTGAAAACGGCTATTTGCTTGTTTATTTCTGAGTCCGGATGCCCAAAAACGGACTCCCGGAAGTTTTCAGTGGAAAATGGTGCATGGGAGGGGTCGTAGACCGCCGGGATGCCACGTGGCGGCCTGTCATTGGCCGGTTCAGGATGCGCGGTCCACAGAGCTGCGCGGCGGTGTAGAACACCGGGATTTGGACGACGCACCGACCTTGCAGGATGGTGTGGTGCGGAGGAGTTTGCCTTGGATGTGTCCCATTTGTGTTTACAGAGGAGTTCGGGTTGATTTGGATCCCCGCGGAAGCCTCTGCTTGTTTCGGGCTTTGTACGCGTTAGGTGACTGGTACGGGAAGCGCCGACACCGCTATGGGTTGCAGAAAAATTGGGAAACACTTGGAGCAGGTGTATTTTCAGTTTACAGCGAGGTTCGGGAGGTTCCGGACTGACGCGGAAGACCCGGAGGCAAAAAGTGAGTCGGAACTGGCAATTTTGGAGCCGGTATTTGATTTGAGCACCCCGACTCAACGGTTGAGCTTTTTGAAGAGAAAAAGCTGTGAGCGCGTGTACTTTTGAATTACAGCGGAGCTCGGGAGGTTCCGGGCAGCGGCGGAGGGCCCGAGGGCAAAAAGTGAGTTGGAGTTGGGTTTTTGGAATTAAGTTAATTAAGTTAATTAATTTTATTTAAAGCTTTGCTTTATAAAAACCCCTCCCCTCCACCTCTGTAGCAAAGGAAAAGAGAAAGAACGAAAGAAAAAGGAAAAAGAGAAAAAGAGAGGAAAGGGAAGAAGAAGAAGAAGAGGATGGGTTTGAAGGAAGCAACTCTTGAGCGTTTTCTTCTCCGAGCGTGGACGGGAGCCGAGCGAGGACCGGCGTGCCGCGTGGAGGTTGGATTTATTTTATTTTATTCTTTTCTCTCTTTTCTTCTCCCCGTGGGCGGAGCCTTGCGGACTTGTCGTCCGGGTTGTGGCGTGGCTGCGCGAGTCGCGCGCTCGCGTTTTCGGCGGCGCGTGATCGGGGGGGGTGGCGGCCGTGCGCTGGGGCGCTTGCGCGCTGCGCGCCGGGCTGCCTTGGGGCTGCGCGGCCCTGCAGGCCGCGCGCTGTGCGCGCGGCACTGCAGGGGTGCCGCGCGGGCAGCCCCTGTGCCGCGCGGCCTGGCAGGCCGCGCGGGGCGCGCGACCCTGCAGGGGTGCCGCGCGGGCAGCCCCTGTGCCGCGCGGCCTTGCAGGCCGCGCGGGGCGCGCGGCACTGCAAGGTGCCGCGCGGGCGGCCTTGGGGCCGCGCGGGCGGCCTTGGGGCCGCGCGGCCCTGCAGGCCGCGCGCTGGGCGCGCGGCACTGCAGGGGTGCCGCGCGGGCATCCCCTGTGCCGCGCAACCTTGTAGGTCGCGCGCTGTGCGCGCGGCACTGCAAGGTGCCGCGCGGCCCTGCAGGCCGCGCGCTGGGCGCGCGGCACTGCAGGGGTGCCGCGCGGGCATCCCCTGTGCCGCGCGACCTTGCAGGCCGCGCGCTGTGCGCGCGGCACTGCAAGGTGCCGCGCGGGCCTGCGGGCCGCGCCCGTGGGCGCGCGGCCCTGCAGGGGCCCCGCGCGGGCGGCCCTGCGGGGGCCCCGCGCGGGCGGCCCTGTGCCGCGCGGGCCTGCGGGCCGCGCCCGTGGGCGCGCGGCCCTGCAGGGGCCCCGCGCGGGCGGCCCTGTGCCGCGCGGGCCTGCGGGCCGCGCCCGGGGGCGCGCGGCCCTGCAGGGGCCCCGCGCGGGCGGCCCGGTGCCGCGCGGGCCTGCGGGCCGCGCCCGGGGGCGCGCGGCCCTGCAGGGGCCCCGCGCGGGCGGCCCGGTGCCGCGCGGGCGGCCCTGTGCCGCGCGGGCCTGCGGGCCGCGCCCGGGGGCGCGCGGCCCTGCAGGGGCCCCGCGCGGGCGGCCCTGTGCCGCGCGGGCCTGCGGGCCGCGCCCGGGGGCGCGCGGCCCTGCAGGGGCCCCGCGCGGGCGGCCCGGTGCCGCGCGGGCCTGCGGGCCGCGCCCGGGGGCGCGCGGCCCTGCAGGGGCCCCGCGCGGGCGGCCCGGTGCCGCGCGGGCCTGCAGGCCGCGCCCGTGGGCGCGCGGCCCTGCAGGGGCCCCGCGCGGGCGGCCTTGTGCCGCACGGGCTTGCTGGGCGCCGCGCGGGCGGCTGGGTCAGCGCCGCGCGGCTGGGTTTTTGGGGGCCGTGCAGCTGCGCCGCTTTGGCCGCGCAGGCTGCGACTCGGCGACGCGCCGCGGCGTGAGTGCGCGATGGGTTTTCCGCGCAGCGCGCGGCGTTTCTCGTCGCCGGATGGGTTTTCTCGCCTTTGTGAGCGCGGTTGTAGCCGCATGTTTTCTGATTCCGGTCTCTCTTCTTGTCTCGCAGTTGTGGCATTGTGTTAGCTTCTCACGTGGCCGGTGGTGCGTGTTTTGCCGTGTGGAGCTGCGGGATCGCGTCGGGACCTCCGTATGGCGCACGGTTTTCGCGGATTGATCGCAGGTGGGTTGGTTTCTCCCAATGAACTACGGAATGCCCTTTACGCTTCCGAATGCAAAGGTATCGTATCCTTATTATCAGGTATTTGCGGAACAGTCGTGCAAGTCGAGGGTTGTCGTTTCCGACTTGGACACGAGTGTTAGTCGCATCGTTAGAGTATACGAGTTGTACTGGCAGAGTTACCAGATGGGTATAAATCACTGGCTGAGTTACCAGATGAGTAGATACCACTGGCAGAGTTACCAGATGGGTATAAATCACTGGCTGAGTTACCAGATGAGTAGATACCACTGGCAGAGCTACCAGATGGGAGTAAATCACTGGCTGAGTTACCAGATGAGTAGATACCACTGGCGGAGTTACCAGATGGGTATAAATCACTGGCTGAGTTACCAGATGAGTAGATACCACTGGCGGAGTTACCAGATGGGTATAAATCACTGGCTGAGTTACCAGATGAGTAGATACCACTGGCAGAGTTACCAGATGGGTATAAATCACTGGCTGAGTTACCAGATGTGTAGATATCACTGGCTGAGTTACCAGATAGATAGTTATGCCCTGGCCGAGTCACCAGGTGGTTACTAGAAGGGATTGAGGTGGCCTTCTAGTGTCTTGTAGAGTTCTAGCAGTCCCAGTGCGGGGGCGGAAACTATGGGCGCCTAAGCCTACAGCATGTTCTTGTTTGATAAGGGCTGTGGGGGCGCAGACGTTCGTAGTTTCCAGGCCTCCCGCGAGAGAGACTGAGAACTTACTTCCAGCATTGCATTGAGACATGTAGCGATAGATTCATTTCCAGTTATCTATCTATCTATCTATCTATCTATCTATCTATCTATCTGTGTTTTTGTCTCCAGCAGACTGAGTGGGTGTACCGTGGGTTTAGCTTTGGTACCCACTGAGATCTGACTGTTGCAGTAGATCTCACACCCGCTGTGATGACAGGTGTTCCTGAGGCGACCGTTCCAGGTTTGGCTCGTTCGGAGCTTTCTGACCGAGGTAAGGGCGTGGCTGACTAGCTCCTACCCGAGTCGGTGGTGTCGGTGTTAGTGTCACTTGTACTTTTTAGTTTCCACTTTTGTACTTATGTTTTGGGTGCTAGTGGACTGGTGTACTTGGACTTTTCACCGCTTGGTGTTTCCGCTTCCTTTCAGCTCTGATACTTGTTAGCTATAGATCTCTTTTGCAGGTTAGACGCTTCGTCTGTACGGCAGTTTCCGTACAGACGGCGGATCTGTTGGCGAGCCCGGGTCGCAGTTCGACCCCGGGGCGTGACAGGCGGGGTGCACAGACCCGGCGCATGGACACGTGGCACCGCCTGATTGGCGGGCGCAAGGCGCGCGGTCTACCGGGTGAGCGCGGCGGTGCATGGACCAATGCGGGGCCACGTGGCAGCCTCCGGTTGGTCGGTGCATGCGGCGCGGTCCACTGAATTCCAGTTGAATGCGTGGACCGGGTGTAGGGGACACGTGTCGCCCTCTGGTTCGCGGGCGCACCGTGCGCGGCGCACGGAGTCGGGGTCGGTGCCTCGGGGCGCGTGCCCACGTCGGGGCCATGCCGCGCGCCCGGCGCGGCCGCCGACCGGTCAGCGGGTCAACCGGGGTGGACACGTGTCGCCCGCTGATTGGCGGGCGCCAACCGCCTCACTGTGCGGGGGCGGGCCACGTGGCAGCCAGTGGGTGGGCCGAACAGCTGTTTGCTGTTCGGCGGGCCACGTGGCGGCTCCTGGTGGATTCGGGCGTGAACAGTGTTGGGCCGGCCCAACACTGTAGCCGCCCGAATGTTCCGGGCGCCCGAAATTTTGGGCCCAAAGCCCATTGACTTGTTTTTCCGGGCTGTTTCGGGTGAGGCCTATAAAAAGGCCTCAAGGGGCCTCGTTTTGAAGCTTTTCCCGAAAGCTTTTCACTTGGAGCCCTTCACCAAAGTTGTTTCTCTCCCTCTTGTGCATCTTTTGGCGGAAGCTCAGGATTTTTGGAGGCCGCGACGACGGCGACTTCTGCATCGGGGTGCGGAGCGACGATCTACTGTTGGAGGCCCATTTCCGTCGTAGTTTAGTCTGGGAGGTCTACCGGGCTACCCCGACATTATTTTTGGACGATTTCTGCGGTGACGGTTTCGTAAGAGGTAAATCTACATTTTTCGTGTTGGACACTTTTTTTGGATCCGAGCTTTTCTTGGGGTTCTGGGTACATTTTTAACCCCATTTGCGACTGTTGGTTGATTTGGACAGCACCTACTTGTCGGATTTTTATCTCCTCATCCGGACATCGGAATTCGACGTTTCAGGACTCTATCGACATCTACTCTTCGCGAGGATCGCCGTCATATTTTTATTGGAATTTTTGGAGGAAGTTTTTCAGGTGAAAATTTCGTGTTAATGGGACTGTTCACCACAGATTTTGGGAATGTGGAATTTGTGTGAATTAAAGTGTAATTTTGGTGTATGTTTGTACCCAGGAGTTTGTGAGCACTTCTACCGTGTTGTTGGCTTGGTGGGATTTGTGATTTGACAGTTGTGGGCTTTCTCAGCTGTGCGATTTTGGACAGTTAGCACTTTCAGGTGGGTGACCTTGCTTCCAAGAACTCTGTGTACTAATTCTATGTGTGTAGGATCATGCATGTTAGAAATTGGAGTATTAGCATGTGTAAAACTGTATGTTGTACCTTGTATATCAGTTGTTGAATCTTTTGATTCCTGCACTATGTTAAGTAATGAAATCTTGGAATTTGACCTAGCACCCCTGTCATATGTATCATGTTCAGCCAGTCTGTAGAAAAACTCCAACTTGGGCTAGGTTTTTATTGCTCTAGACATTCCACATCACGATACTTTATTTCACCTTGGACTTAGCTTTTCCTCGCCCGAGTTGTGGGCCGAGAGGTCGGTCGGTTGTGGGATGCATTTGCACTCGTGTCTGGGGACCGAGTGGAGTTGATAGCAGTCTGTAGATTTGATTTCTTTGGGAGAGTGATAGTGATGGTAGATCTGGGTTCTTGGAAACTGTCAGAGAGACAGTGGGTTTCAGCTGTGTAGATTCCAGCTAGTGTGTGAGACAGTGATTTGTTTGGTAGTCGATCTTATTGATCGAAGATTGGATCATAGCCTGCATGAGCCACATTTGAGCTTTACAGTGATACTATACAGTGATACTTATGGGTTACTTTGACTCGAGCGGGTCGCTCCCCTCGAGGGCCACTCCGGAGTAGGCGAGACCGGGTTGTGTACCGGTGTGAGTTTGAGATGTTCTTTAGCGACTTGTTGTTGCAGTGGTCCCTCTGGCTGTGCTTTTGTTGGCAGCCACGGACGCCCTACGTAAGTCCGCTCCTCCGGGACGTAACGGCAGTAGGTTGGCGCAGGTTTGACTGGACCCGATGTGGCAGTCAGTTTTGATTGGGTGATCAGGGAGGAGAGTTAGTTGTGGCATTATGTTCTTTCTGTTCCACTGTTGAGCATCTAGATAGAGGCATAGTAGCTGTAGAGTTACCTTTCCCAGCTTTCCTTATAGCACTGCATATGTTACCTTTGCCTCTGGTAGACTTAGTGGGCAGACCGTCGGTCTTGTTGGCGGCACCCACTGAGAACTACTGTGGGATGTAGTTCTCACACCCGTCGTGGTGTTTTCTCCCCAGGGACTTCTGCTCCAGTTCCTGCAGCTCCTGTTGCCGATCCAGCTCCTTCTGACCGAGGTAAGGGCGTCGCGAGATAGATCCCCTCCTGTCGTCTTCTGTGTGTGAGTAGATGTACCCCAGTTCCATTTTGGTGTGCGTTATGTCGAGTGACTTTTGTAGTGAGGTTTTGAGTTGTACCTTCCTTTCCTGCTTTTATGAGAGACTCCTGTATTCTGGTGAGGATGGTCTGTATATTTAAAAGTTGTAGTTTTATTTTATGTATTTCTTTCCAGCTTTTCTCTTTCAGCTCTGATATCTGCTAGTGTAGATGTTTCCTTGCAGGTTAGTCGCTACGCCTATACGGGGCTTCCCGTATGGGCGGCGGATCTGTTGGCGAGCCGGGGCGCAGTATCGCCCCGGGGCGTGACAATTACACAGGCGGATTGGCCTCCGCATGGGTGTACTTTTCCGGAAGAGTGGTCTTGTATGACCCGTGTTCCTCACAAAGGGGTGGGAGCCGTGAGGACCCCTTCGCGCCTGTGATGATCCGGACTCCCGCAGGAACTGTGCAACATTAAACAGTGATTGTAGGGAGCTTATTCGGTGAAACAGAGCTTGTAGAATCAAAATTGGACATTTAATATAGACTCTGCGCGAAAATCGGAGCAAATGGGATTTTCCGGGAGCTTTCGGCAAAATTTCGGATGAGAATTTGGCGAAATGGACAGCGGATTTGGACTCAGCGCGCGAAAACGATCAAAACGGTATATTCGCTTTATTTTTTCGGCACTTGGTACTGTTCACCGGAACAGTAACCGCCGGCCGGAATTACTGTTCCGGCCGCCGGCGGCGAGCGGCGAGCGGCGGCGGGCGGCGGCGCACGGCGGCGGGCAGCGGCGCAGCGGCGGCACAGCGGCAGAGCGCGGAGGCGCACGGCGGCGGGCAGCGGCGCAGCGGCGGCACAGCGGCAGAGCGCGGAGGCGCGCGGCCCTGGTGCGCGGTCCATGGGCCTGGCGTGCACCGGGAGCACCGAATACCCCCTTGCCACGTGGCGCTTCCCCATTGGTTCACCGGCTTCTAGAAGCGCGTGGGAGGGTGACACGTGGCACACCCGGATTGGCTGACAGGATCCGGAAGACCCGGCGCGGGGACCGGGCCTGTGCACCACGTGGACACGTGGCGGCTTCTGAGTGGTCCTTGCACAGGCTGTTTCCTGTTTTGTGAACGCGTGGTGCGTTTTGGTTGGCCCGTTTCGGTGTTCCCTGTTCGGATCCGATCCTGTGTGGAGCCCCAGCCCATTATAAATAGCAATCCCCACCCCCTCTCATTCCCACCTCGATTTGCGGGCATTAGAGTGAGAATCAGGGCATTTGCCCTCTACGAAATTTCTTCCTCTCTCTCTCTTCTCTCTCTCCTCCAAATCTCAGAATTTTTGGAGTTACAGTTAGTGAGTTATCTGCGACGCGGCGCACTGCGACGGTTTTCTTTTTCGGCCCATTTCCCGTCGCAGTTCCGTCGAAAATTCCCTGTGGGCTAACCAGGAGGAATTTTTGGACGATTTTTGCGACAGCGCGTTCCTAAGAGGTAAGGCTTCGATTTCCGTGTTGATCACTTTGCTCCATTTCGTACTTTTGGCACGTTTCCCGAGGTCTCTTTGACCCCCCTTTTTGCTGTGGAAATTTCTGGATAGCGTCAACTTCTCCGATTTTTATCTTGGCGTAGGAGCATCAGATCGAGACGTTTAAAGAGTCGATTTTGATCTACTCTTCGCAAGGAACGCAACCGTAATTTTTCTGGATTTTTCTGAGCACTATACAGAGGTGAAAAACTCCTCTCTTTTCGTGCTATTTGAAAAACAGCGAAGGCTGTATTTTTATGAATAATATAGTTACACCCTGTGCAATGTGTGTTGCTGTAGGGCACCGTTCTCGGCAGACAGCAGTTCTAGGGGACTGTGGACAGCCAGAAGACTATCTGGGTGTGATTTGAGCTGTTCGAGGTGGGCGGTTGTTGCTTACCTCATTTTTGACAAGCTCACTGGGATTACTGGAACTCCCCTAAAATTTAATTGATGAGAACAATTGGGACAAACTAATATGACAATTGATGAGAACAATTGGGACAAACTAATATGACAATTGATGAGAACAATTGGGACAAACTAAATTGATGAGAACTATTGGGACTACTAACAGGACTACTAACAGGACTACTAACAGGACAATTGATGAGAACCACTGGGACGAACTCTCCTAAAAATTAATATAACCCCACAGATGATATGATGACTTATATTGGGACACTGTGATTGAGACAAAGGCTATAATCTCGCATGCAAATGACTTTTATTCAGTAAATCAATCTTTTCAAATCTTTGACACTATTTTACAACTTTTAAAATAAAGACAGTTGCATGCATGCCCGGACATCAGGTAGGGCCACTATTTATTGCTACACTATCATATTAAGACTTGACATGTTTTATTGCTCTCTTTTGCTTTCAGTTGCTTGTCGCTCGAGTATGAGCAGGGGTTTGGGATAGTATAGCAAAGGTTATGTTAGATTATAAACTTGTGGGGTGTTGCGGTGACCGCGGACTGTAGGCGGTCGGCCGGATGTTTATCCTTGCATCAGAATGGGGTTGAGTCTGGTCTATTTTTGGCATCAGCAGGGGATCGGGCTTTTCTCTAGTGGATGGTTTTTCCCACTTATTGAGTACTATGGTATCAGATCAGGGTTTCTTAGTAGATGGCTTTTCCCACTTTGATCATAGTCATGATCCAGTCCTGCTGTTTACGACACTTATGATACTTATTACTGAGGTACTTTTACTCGTGTGGGTCGCTCCCCTCGAGTGCCACTCCGGAGTGTGTTACAGACAGACTTTGAGTCCTTGAGACTCCTATTCCCTATCGGTGTCATGCGTTGGCCAGCATACCCGATTTGGCAAACACTATCCCCATCGGTGTTATGCATTGGCCAGCATACCCGATTTGGCAAGGCACAGCAGGCAGTACCAGTTTTACTAGTGACACAAGACTGAGTTATTTCAGGCAGGCATGTTTGGTATTGTTGCATACAGTCATTTCATGCTACATGACATTTAGAGGCATTCTAGTGGTGGTTTCCCTTTATTCAGCAGTTCTGTTTACAGCTTTACCACTTATTCCTTTCTGGCCTCTAGTAGTCCTAGTGGGTGCGTCAGAGTTGAGGTTTTGCCCACTAGGGGAGGCTACTGGTTTATCTGGTAGTTCTCACCCCCATTATTCTTTTCTGTTTCTTTCTTCTTCTTTATTTTGCAGAGTCGTCTGCGGGAGCTGCTAGGCTATCAGCGGCTGATAAAGGTAAGGGGATCGCTGAGTAGATAGATCTCCTGGGAGACTGAGAGCTGTAGATAGACGTTGTACCCTTCACTCAGACTGTGATATTCTCCTTTTATTTTGAGTCTGACTTTCGCCGGCTGGTTGTATTATTTTGGTGAGCTGGGAGATTATTGTACATATTACAGTTTATTTTTAGTTCCAGTATGAGATACTATGTGGTTCTTCTACTTCAGCATCGGTATTATGCTCTTTTATTGTTCATATTATATCGGAGCAGGTTACCAGCGCTTCGTGTACTCGGGAAATCCCGTGTGCACGGCGGATCTGTTGGCGAGCCCGGGTTCCGGGGCGTGACAGATTAAGTTGGTATCAGAGCTTAGGGATAGGTCAGTTGGGACTTAGGAAACCCTAGGCTTTTGGTAGACCCTAGGATAATAGGGCGCGAGAGACGTGACATTTTGCGGAAGTCGTTGATTTATTTGTTTGACTCTTCCAAGTAAGTGAAGAGAGACCGACATACCCCATTTCTGGTGAACAGTTATGTTGGCTGCAGACAACATAAAGTCACAGAAATAGGGGAATGTCTTTGACTTTCGCTAGATTGGGTCATGTGGAATTTTATTTTGCTAATTTGTGGCTTTTGGTGACAGTATGTCACCCCGTCGTCATTTTTCCGTCGGGGATATTTCTACCCCTTCTGAGAAGCCCGAGCAGGCGGTATCTGCTGAGCTGGGAGAACTACGAGCCTTGGTGACCCATTTGGTGGCAAGAAGCTTTCGACAGGACCAACGCCTGGAGCAGTTGCTGGCGCAGAGAGGTGACTTGGCGGTTGACGAAGGAGCCAGGACTTTCGAGCAGCGTCCAGACAAGGAACGCCCCGCCCCAGATAATGATGGACAGGCCAGTTCAGGGAGACCACCACGACCCCTGCGGCCCCAGTCTACGGGCCGTGGGCGTCTTGATCAACGAGGACCTGGTAGATCGCAGAGGCCTCCGCAGCAGCAGTCTCGACAGTCTCGGGCGTCGGTCCGATGCATTTTCTATAGGGGGCAGCATTCATCAAATACCTGTGGCTTGAGGGAGGGTCGATGCTTCCGATGTGGGCAGCCAGGCCACATCCGACCTACGTGCCCCTTTCAGGTTTTAGTAGCACCTTTTTCAGCATTGGCCCCTACCGCATCCCAGCAGAGGTCACAGAGGCCTCAGCGGCATAGGCAGCAGCAACAGCAGGTAAGGCAGCCTCAGTCTATAGTTAGGTGCATTTTCTGCGAAGGTCAGCACACTTCAGGTGCTTGTGACTTGAGGTTCGGCCGCTGTTTCAAGTGCGGACAGCCCGGGCACGTGCGAGTTACGTGTCCTTCGGGGATAACGGTGGCACCTACCTCGGCATCTGTCCCTGCCACTTTCCAGCTACGACCGGGAGCTTCACCGACAGATCTTCAAGGAGATCAAGTTTCATTCCCCCGCCCTTCTGGAGAGAGACAGCCGTTGTTGAGCAGTCAAGATGGCTTAGCGCAGGCAAGGGATTCTGCTATGGCTGATCGAGTGGAGGCAGGTATGATTTACTTTCTGGCATAAGGACTCGTACCTCGTTTTTATAGGGGCATCTCTTTTATTTGTAGAGAATGTACATCATTGCATAGGGTTAGGAATAGGACTCTCACCTTGTGCACAGAAGGTGTAGATTCCCGATTGAACTCTGCACATGGAGGAGTGCTGTTAGCCCCACCCGATTTAGATCGAGTCCTGGATTATGCCAGTAGACCTATTGGACCTGAGTCAACTGAAGGACTTCGATGTGGTCCTCGGGTTGGACTGGTTGGCTCGGTATTTTGCGACTATTGATTGTGCCGCAAGGACCGTCACTTTTAGAAAGCCAGAAAATGTTGGTATATCGGGAATGTCATAGCGCTTTCTTTGCCTCTATGATTTCGACTTCCCGAGCGAGGCTGATGATCCGTCGAGGATGTGTAGCCTTTTTGGCTAGTGTTGTTGAGGGGCCTACGGCGGCGCCGGGACTCGGGGATATCCCTATTGCCCGCGAGTTCCCGGATGTTTTCCCACCTGAGCTGTCTAGCATGCCGCCAGATAGGGAGATTGAGTTCGTGATTAACGTAGTTCCAGGAACTGCGCCAATCTCTAAGGCTCCTTACCGGATGGCACCGGCTGAGCTGCGAGAGCTTAAGGCGCAACTCCAGGATTTAATGGATAAGGGCTTTATTAGGCTGAGTGTATCACCTTGGGGTGCGCCGGTGCTATTCGTAAAGAAGATGGATGGGTCACTTCGACTACGTGTGGATTATAGAGAATTAAATAAAGTGACCATCTAGAACAAGTACCCTTTGCCGCGCATCGATGATCTTTTTGATCAGCTGCAAGGGTCTTGCGTCTTCTCTAAGATAGATTTGCAGTCCGGTTACCACCAGTTGAAGGTGAAGGCCGTAGATATTCCGAAACGGCATTTTGATCACGGTATGGGCATTATGAATTTACAGTTATGCCTTTTGGGCTAACTAATGCCCCTGCCGCATTCATGGATTTAATGAACCGGATCTTCCGACTATACTTGGATCGATTCGTAGTAGTATTCATTGATGATATCTTGATTTACTCCCGAAGTGATATTGAGCATGAGAAGCACTTAAAGGTTGTGCTGCAACTTCTGCGAGAAAAGAAGTTGTATGCCAAGCTGGCAAAGTGCGAGTTTTGGCTTCGGGAGGTAGTCTTCTTGGGCCATGTGATTTCTGCCGCAGGTGTGGCAGTGGACCCAGCGAAGATTGAGGCGGTTCGGGATTGGCCCCGACCAACGACGGTTTCTGAGGTACGTAGCTTTATGGGTTTAGCTGGGTATTACCGTCGGTTTGTGGAAGGCTTTGCGAAGCTCTCCACACCCCTCACTCGCTTGACGCGTAAGGGAGTGAAGTTTATCTGGAGTGAGGACTGTCAAAAGAGCTTTGAGGAGCTGAAGAATAAACTGATGACCGCTCCTATCCTTTCCCTTCCTGTTATGGGAAAAGGATATGTGATCTATAGTGATGCATCACACAGCGGACTTGGTTGTGTGCTGATGCAGGAAGGGAGGGTAATTGCTTACGCATCAAGGCAACTCAAGGATTATGGGAAGAATTACCCTACCCATGACTTGGAGCTTGCTGCTGTAGTGTTTGCACTGAAGCTTTGGCGTCATTATCTATATGGGGAGCATTGTGAAATCTACACCGACCACAAGAGCCTAAAATACCTGTTCACACAGAAGGAGTTGAATTTGAGGCAACGTAGGTGGTTAGAGCTATTAAAGGATTATGATATTCTCTACCACCCAGGCAAGGCTAATGTGGTCGCTGACGCCTTGAGTAGGAGAGCGGTGCAAAGTTTGTCTATGTTGATCACAGACCAAGCGCCGCTATTAGAGGAAATGAGACGACTCGAGATAGAGGTTGTGTCCCCTGGGGTCACTGCTAGACTGACATCTTTAGTCTTGCAGCCCACTCTGCTGGACAGGATCAAAGAAAAACAGAGTAAGGACCCCCACTTGGCCAGGATTAGAGATCATATTCCGAGTGATCAGTCAGGGGACTTTGCGGTAGATGCCTCGGGAGTACTAAGGTACAGAAACCGAGCATGTGTGCCAATAGATGTGGAGATTAGAGAACAGATATTGCGAGAGGCCCATTATACACCTTATACCCTACATCCTGGTGGGACTAAGATGTATAAAGACCTCAAGGCACACTTCTGGTGGAAAGGCATGAGGAGTGATATTGGGAGATTTGTGGCTCAGTGTTTAACTTGTCAGCAGGTGAAAGCTGAGCATCGAGTGCCAGCTGGCAAGTTACAAAGTCTCCCAATTCCCGAGTGGAAATGGGACCACATTACGATGGATTTCGTGGTCGGATTGCCAAGGGCACAGGGAGGAGCAGACGCTATCTGGGTAGTTGTAGATAGACTTACCAAGTCGGCGCACTTTCTGCCCATGCAGACTACATGGCCACTTGAGCGACTAGCCCAGCTATCTCTAGATGAGATAGTAAGATTACATGGAGTACCAGCCTCCATAGTATCAGATAGAGACCCGAGGTTTGTTTCGCATTTCTGAAAGAGTTTGCAAACAGCCTTGGGAACTGAACTCAGGTTCAGTACAGCTTTTCATCCGCAGACTGATGGGCAGTCAGAGCGGACTATACAAATCCTGGAAGACATGTTAAGGGCTTGTGTCCTGGATTTCGGCGGAGGGTGGATTCGACATTTATCTTTGGCTGAATTCGCGTACAACAATAGCTTTCAAGCGAGCATTCAGATGGCTCCGTTTGAAGCATTGTATGGACGCAAGTGTCGATCACCACTTTATTGGAGTGATGTGGGCGAGAGGCGGACCTTGGGACCAGATGTGTTGTTAGAGGCAGAGGAGAAAGTCCGAGTGATTCGAAAGCATCTTCAAACCGCCCAAAAGCCGACAGAGGAGTTATGCCGACGTTCGGCGACGAGATTTAGAATTTCAGGTTGGAGATCATGTATTCCTGAAAGTCTCGCCGTCCAAAGGAATCAGGAGGTTCGGCATTCGTGGGAAACTTAGCCCCCGACATATTGGACCCTTTGAGGTATTGGGGCGTATCGGGCCAGTTGCCTACCGACTCGCACTTCCTCCAAGGCTTGCTGGTGTCCATGATGTATTTCATGTTTCTACTTTGAGGAAGTATATCTTCGACCCATCGCACGTCATCGACTTCACACCGCTTGAGACCAGCGAGGATTTGAGGTATGAAGAACGCCCACTGCGAGTTCTGGATCGAGAGGTGAAAGAATTACGCAGTCGGGCCATTCCCTATGTGAAGATCCAATGGAGCAATCATGACGAGCGCGAGGCTACATGGGAGCTCGAGTCGGAGATGAGGGATGCCCACCCCTACTTATTTGAGACATTGGACTGAGGATTATTGTTTAGTCTCGTTTCGAGGACGAAACTCTTTTAGTGGGGGAGGATGTGATGATCCGGACTCCCGCAGGAACTGTGCAACATTAAACAGTGATTGTAGGGAGCTTATTCGGTGAAACAGAGCTTGTAGAATCAAAATTGGACATTTAATATAGACTCTGCGCGAAAATCGGAGCAAATGGGATTTTCCGGGAGCTTTCGGCAAAATTTCGGATGAGAATTTGGCGAAATGGACAGCGGATTTGGACTCAGCGCGCGAAAACGATCAAAACGGTATATTCGCTTTATTTTTTCGGCACTTGGTACTGTTCACCGGAACAGTAACCGCCGGCCGGAATTACTGTTCCGGCCGCCGGCGGCGAGCGGCGAACGGCGGCGGGCGGCGGCGCACGGCGGCGGGCAGCGGCGCAGCGGCGGCACAGCGGCAGAGCGCGGAGGCGCGCGGCCCTGGTGCGCGGTCCATGGGCCTGGCGTGCACCGGGAGCACCGAATACCCCCTTGCCACGTGGCGCTTCCCCATTGGTTCGCCGGCTTCTAGAAGCGCGTGGGAGGGTGACACGTGGCACACCCGGATTGGCTGACAGGATCCGGAAGACCCGGCGCGGGGACCGGGCCTGTGCACCACGTGGACACGTGGCGGCTTCTGAGTGGTCCTTGCACAGGCTGTTTCCTGTTTTGTGAACGCGTGGTGCGTTTTGGTTGGCCCGTTTCGGTGTTCCCTGTTCGGATCCGATCCTGTGTGGAGCCCCAGCCCATTATAAATAGCAATCCCCACCCCCTCTCATTCCCACCTCGATTTGCGGGCATTAGAGTGAGAATCAGGGCATTTGCCCTCTACGAAATTTCTTCCTCTCTCTCTCTTCTCTCTCTCCTCCAAATCTCAGAATTTTTGGAGTTACAGTTAGTGAGTTATCTGCGACGCGGCGCACTGCGACGGTTTTCTTTTTCGGCCCATTTCCCGTCGCAGTTCCGTCGAAAATTCCCTGTGGGCTAACCAGGAGGAATTTTTGGACGATTTTTGCGACAGCGCGTTCCTAAGAGGTAAGGCTTCGATTTCCGTGTTGATCACTTTGCTCCATTTCGTACTTTTGGCACGTTTCCCGAGGTCTCTTTGACCCCCCTTTTTGCTGTGGAAATTTCTGGACAGCGTCAACTTCTCCGATTTTTATCTTGGCGTAGGAGCATCAGATCGAGACGTTTAAAGAGTCGATTTTGATCTACTCTTCGCAAGGAACGCAACCGTAATTTTTCTGGATTTTTATGAGCACTATACAGAGGTGAAAAACTCCTCTCTTTTCGTGCTATTTGAAAAACAGCGAAGGCTGTATTTTTATGAATAATATAGTTACACCCTGTGCAATGTGTGTTGCTGTAGGGCACCGTTCTCGGCAGACAGCAGTTCTAGGGGACTGTGGACAGCCAGGAGACTATCTGGGTGTGATTTGAGCTGTTCGAGGTGGGCGGTTGTTGCTTACCTCATTTTTGACAAGCTCACTGGGATTACTGGAACTCCCCTAAAATTTAATTGATGAGAACAATTGGGACAAACTAATATGACAATTGATGAGAACAATTGGGACAAACTAATATGACAATTGATGAGAACAATTGGGACAAACTAAATTGATGAGAACTATTGGGACTACTAACAGGACTACTAACAGGACTACTAACAGGACAATTGATGAGAACCGCTGGGACGAACTCTCCTAAAAATTAATATAACCCCACAGATGATATGATGACTTATATTGGGACACTGTGATTGAGACAAAGGCTATAATCTCGCATGCAAATGACTTTTATTCAGTAAATCAATCTTTTCAAATCTTTGACACTATTTTACAACTTTTAAAATAAAGACAGTTGCATGCATGCCCGGACATCAGGTAGGGCCACTATTTATTGCTACACTATCATATTAAGACTTGACATGTTTTATTGCTCTCTTTTGCTTTCAGTTGCTTGTCGCTCGAGTATGAGCAGGGGTTTGGGATAGTATAGCAAAGGTTATGTTAGATTATAAACTTGTGGGGTGTTGCGGTGACCGCGGACTGTAGGCGGTCGGCCGGATGTTTATCCTTGCATCAGAATGGGGTTGAGTCTGGTCTATTTTTGGCATCAGCAGGGGATCGGGCTTTTCTCTAGTGGATGGTTTTTCCCACTTATTGAGTACTATGGTATCAGATCAGGGTTTCTTAGTAGATGGCTTTTCCCTCTTTGATCATAGTCATGATCCAGTCCTGCTGTTTACGACACTTATGATACTTATTACTGAGGTACTTTTACTCGTGTGGGTCGCTCCCCTCGAGTGCCACTCCGGAGTGTGTTACAGACAGACTTTGAGTCCTTGAGACTCCTATTCCCTATCGGTGTCATGCGTTGGCCAGCATACCCGATTTGGCAAACACTATCCCCATCGGTGTTATGCATTGGCCAGCATACCCGATTTGGCAAGGCACAGCAGGCAGTACCAGTTTTACTAGTGACACAAGACTGAGTTATTTCAGGCAGGCATGTTTGGTATTGTTGCATACAGTCATTTCATGCTACATGACATTTAGAGGCATTCTAGTGGTGGTTTCCCTTTATTCAGCAGTTCTGTTTACAGCTTTACCACTTATTCCTTTCTGGCCTCTAGTAGTCCTAGTGGGTGCGTCAGAGTTGAGGTTTTGCCCACTAGGGGAGGCTACTGGTTTATCTGGTAGTTCTCACCCCCATTATTCTTTTCTGTTTCTTTCTTCTTCTTTATTTTGCAGAGTCGTCTGCGGGAGCTGCTAGGCTATCAGCGGCTGATAAAGGTAAGGGGATCGCTGAGTAGATAGATCTCCTGGGAGACTGAGAGCTGTAGATAGACGTTGTACCCTTCACTCAGACTGTGATATTCTCCTTTTATTTTGAGTCTGACTTTCGCCGGCTGGTTGTATTATTTTGGTGAGCTGGGAGATTATTGTACATATTACAGTTTATTTTTAGTTCCAGTATGAGATACTATGTGGTTCTTCTACTTCAGCATCGGTATTATGCTCTTTTATTGTTCATATTATATCGGAGCAGGTTACCAGCGCTTCGTGTACTCGGGAAATCCCGTGTGCACGGCGGATCTGTTGGCGAGCCCGGGTTCCGGGGCGTGACAGCGCCCGCTGGGAATAGCACACCAGCACCGTGGAAGGGGTTAAATGCATCAAAGGAGTGCTTGCGCACGAGGGGAGACTTTGGTCTCTCCGATAAATATTCTGGGGTTGGTGCCCAATTAAATTGATAAATCTGGGGTCGGGGCCCAGCTTAATATGTGCAGGGTTTTTAGCGAAATGGTTACGGTGTTTCCGGTTTGCTCCTTATTCCTTATTGTTGTTAGACATCTACTTTGTTTGTCACTGACTTTACCCACTCCGTGACAGGCGCTACGAGGGGCGTTACCCGGGAGATTGTTGAGACTGCGTCGCGAGGACCGTAGTCAGAACGCTTGGTTATTATCATTATCTCATCTCTTTTACGCATGTTAGTTAATTTGCTTGTGAGTAGTATTATTCGTGGACATGTATTACTTGGCACTGTGGATGAGTTGTACTTTTATAGTTTGGTTCCTTTGGTGATGTTTTCTCATGCGGCATGTTTTCATGATAAACCAAATGACTTCGAAAAGGTTTTCTCAAAACGAAGTGCCGTGTGGGCACGGGTTTTGCAATTGCTGGCTTTATCCTTTCTAAACATTGATGCCGCTTTAATATTCCGCTTGATGTTGAATGTCTATTGTATGGTTGATGGTTGATGGATGATGGTTGATGTATGTTGTTGTAAATGAGACGCCGTGCATATACAAAGGAGACTCTGTCCGCGGACAGGGAGAATTTTGTGTATGTGGCGGTCTGGCACGCACCGGGGATGAGGTTTAATGTACCTTGTTCAGAAAAAAAAAAATACACACGGATTTCCGCTTTGATAGACTCAAAAACCCCCGGGGGCGTGACAGATTAAATGGTATCAGAGAGAAACAACCATAACCGTAGTAGACGTGATCCACATCCACATTGTAGGGTACCACAAGCAAATTAGACATGAGATAACCAAGGTATAAGTGCGTAGTACGTGAGAGTACGGGGAATAGGGGAACGTAATGTAGGTGTAATCGTAAGACAGGGTATTAGGGTTATAACCTTAGGGTTAACGTGGTTTCTTTGTCTATAGCGGACGATGGCCCGGACTAGATCGTCCACCGAGAATGCGGACGCGGACAGAGTGGCCCCGACCACCGCAGAGAACCAGCTCCTCCGTCAACAACTGCGGGAAATGGCCGGGCAATTAGCGGCGCTGACGGAGCAGGTTCGTCACCTGGCACAGCGACAAGCAACCGCGCCAGCCGAGCGCAATCCAACCCCTCCGCCCGAAACCACCGCACCCACTACGGGACCGCAAGGGACGGGTGGTACGACGACGGAACAGCCCCCATCTCCAAGGGACGTACCTACTCCGACGACCACGGGGCCCGTGACGGGAGCGACAACAGGGGAGGCAGGAACGACCCCTACCCTCGGGGGGTCCGCCGCTGTAGGAGGGATCACGGAGCAACGAACGACGCGAGAAAGGGTCAGGACGAATTTGACTAGATTCAATAAGCATGACCCTCCCACTTTTGAGGGAGAGACGACCGATCCATGGGTCGTCGAGAAATGGGTAGATACTATGGAAAAACTCTTCGAGGACCTACTAATGGAGGAACACGAGCGGGTTCCACTAGCCGTCCACTTTCTCGAAAGGAATGCACGCATCTGGTGGAAGACGGTACACCCGGATCCAACTACAAACGACCCGCTACCGATATGGACGGCCTTTAGAGAGGAACTTTTTGACGCTTTCTTCTCCGATGGCGTCAAGCGGCAATTGGAAGACGACCTGAAGAACATTAGACAAGGGAACCGCTCGGTCATGGAATATCAAAGGGAGTTTGTAAGATTGGTTAACTGCGTCCCGTTTGTTATACGAGATGAAGCCCACAAGGCCCGTCTCTTTGTGGACGGGTTACGGAGCGACATCTTCGAGATGGTTCAGGCAGCGGACCTGCGCACGTTCAGGGAAGTGGTGGACAGGGCCACCATAGTGGAGCGGGGGTTCGCTATCGCCCGAGCTCGACGTGAGGGATCAGAAAATAATCGGGATACTGCAGTGGAGGACGCGACGTCCCAGACCTAGTAACGGCAGGTAAATTTTTGGTTTCACTTTTCCCTCTTAGATTAGGAGCACCGGTCACACCTTAACCTCCTGCCCCTGTTAGACTCTCTCTCTCGCTCTCTCTCTCTAGAATCCTTAAGTATTAGGCGAAGCCTCCCCCGGCCGATGTGCGCGGGCGGGCTTCGAAGCATAGGAGAACCTTGTGTACTCGGGGCCCGTTAAGGGCCATGCAAGGAATAAATAGGCTCCACCCTATGCCTTGCAGCCGAGAACCCAATGGGCCGATAGGTAGTTCAGGGCCGCTCCCCAGATAAGGATCAGCGGTCTCGTGGTAAGGGAATTTCTCGACGTGTTTCCGGCAGAGCTCCCCGGAGCGCCGCCGGAATGAGAAGTCGACTTTCCTATTGAACTACTTCCCGGCACCAAACCCATCACCAAGGCACCATACAGGATGGCCTTCGCAGAGTTGAAGGAACTCAAGGCACAGCGGCAAGTGCCCCGCGCGGCGCGCGCTGCCGCCGCGCGGGCGCCCGCCCGCGCGACACTTGTCGCGACCGCGCGGGCACCTGCCCCGCGCGGCGCTTACCCTATCCTCGGCCTCGCGGGACCTTGGTCCCGCGCGGCACTTGTTGCGACCGTGCGGGCACCGTCCCCGCGCGGCGCGCATCCCGGTCGCGGCGGTGATGCCCTAGGGCTCCGCGGCGACGACGCCTAGGGTAGCGACGACTCCTCCTAAGACTCCGTGAAAGAGAACGAAACCCCAAAAACCGAGCGAAATACATAATCATAAATCTAGGTTACCTCTATTCGCCGGAGACGGTAATCCGATCACGCTCCCGGCTTCGTCACGCTCGTCGGGAGGATCTAGGTCCCTCCGTCTTCACCTTCTTTCCCACCGTTCCTTTCCGATTAGGGTTTCGCCTTCTCTTTTCTTTTCTTTCGCTCTTTCTTTCTCTCGGTTAGGGTTTCTCCTTTTCTTTCTTTTCGGAGAAGTCACAAATTAAATCTTCTTGTATAGCAAAATCCACATCTGGTATTAAAATCCTAATTAATTAATTCCTCGATTAATTAATTCCTCAGATAAGATCCTTCGGAATAATTCCTTAGAGATAATTCCTTAATTAATTAATTCCTCAATTAATTAATTCCTCGATTAATATTCTTCGGAATAATTCTTTAAAGATAAGTCCTCTTTTTTCCTCGGAAAGCGTGCCAAATCACTTATCCGGATTTTGTTGCACTACCTGGCCATTGCGATCACTTTCCACCCCTTTCCGGGAGTTCCGTAACTCAGAATCCGGATCCGATCGCGCTGCCGTCCTTCTCTTTCCGAGCTCTACCGCAGAAAAATACCCGCACCTCCAAATTATCGACTTTAGTAAACCCGTTACATTAGTTACATAAAACGGAAACTTTATTAGCCGGAGGTATTAAGTGTTACAAAATCTATGATATTACAACAAAGCAGAGCTAACTAATGACCAATCAAGCATGGTATAAGTTCAAGTATAAGCAGTTAGATATACTGAATAGAATAGCCAGATAACTTAAAGCATAGAACCAGGGCTAACAAGATCACAGGGGTCCAACTGAGTACGGTACCCAGTGAGGTGATACTATGTTGATGCCCGGATTAGAGTACCCACCTCAGTGTAGGCGGTCCTGGAATCCACTGTTCAGCTCTCTAGTAGTCTCCTGGCTGCTAGGGCCTAAATCAAAACAATAGATTAGTAATAAACTCACACATACCCATCCTACTGACTCACGGTGTATAAAACGACTATACGGTGGACTTTCCTTAAGTCTCGGGTGCTGAGACCAAAATTTTTACCACCTTGGGAAATGACACGTGGCGTATACCAGCGGCTAAAGATATCAGCCGACAGAAGAATGAGTCAGCAAAGAGGGACCGGCGTCTTGACCAAGACCGACCTCAATCACGTGAGAGTGCGGCACGCGACGTACGCCATCGGCTAAAGGCATCACCGATAGGAGAAACGGCCAACAAGAGTATCGCTTCATCCAAGACCGTCCTCGGCCAAAGACAAACATTAGACCGCCTTCGAGCGACGAAAGAGGCGAAGTCAGGGTCAATTCTCGGCTGCTCGAGTCGCAGAAGGAAAGACCTTGGAAGGAAGAGTATGAGATTTGGGCATGAATCTCGTAACAAACTCTGGAATGACAAGCGGCGCCCCGCATTGGAAAGCGTCGAAGATCATGCTTCGGCACGTCGGTTATGGGATGAACCTGGACGAAAAACGGCTACTATCATGTTGAGGGGAATCGACTCAAAAGAAAGTAGTTGAGAAAATTACGATGGCTCCCCTTAGATCACGTCGATTACTAAAATCGGCGGTTATACACTTGGGTCGTTAATGTATAAATAAGAGAACCAACGAAGAGAAAGGGGTCCTGTAACCTCATAAGCCAGTGACCACCCCTGCTTTTCATACTTTTCATATCTGTATTTACTGCTTTCCTAGATAACCTTTACCACATTTCTTTGGAGTAGATTAACTTGTAATCGGTTTCCAGTTACTCTTGTAACCCCACTCCATTCAATACAAATTCTTAATCGGCTTCTTAGCCGTGTCAATTCCTTGTCTCCGGATCCTAGTTCGGCTATTCTAGGGCGAACTCTGTTTCCCTCACAACCTCATTTTGGCTAATCTAAGCTGAGCTCGTTCGAGATTGATATAGAAGAACCCGGCCAAGCGGATCCTTTATCGGCTCAATCGCTTGATCCATTGGCATGCGGCGCATCACACTCAGAGAGTCACCCCCACGGGCAGATCGCAGACCGCGACTTTTCGACCCAACAATCTTCTTGGCACGCCTGGTGGGACGCTCAGGTAACTCTTACCTTTTCCTACCGTTACAATGTCAGAGGACAACAACTTGAACCTCAGAAGCAGAGTCATTCCCAGACATACGGGGAACGACCAATTTAGTAGTGTCGGACACGCAGATGACCCGCCACCGACGCTACCAGAGGTTCCCGAGACCAGTGGGAGGTCGGCACCACAGGAGCCGACCCTAGCTCAGTTGTTCGGGCAAATAACCCGAATGCTGGATAATATCGAGAGGACACAAGCGTCCCTCGAAAGAAACAGCCAGGCACAAGGCGCCCCCCTGGACTCGATGTTGGCCACCGTAGCGGCCTCAAGTGAAAATGCGGCTCAAATAGGCCAAGCGTTGGCCCCAAATGAGCCGTACGATGGAGGGTTTGTGTGGTGACCCGAATCCTAGTGGATGTTTGGCCACGTGGTCAGCGGCATGTAGACACCTATCTTTGTGTGTCGAGTGCATTTGCGTGCCAAATGGACATGAGAAGTAGACTCAGCGCGAAAAACTGGTCAAAACCCATGTTTTGGGTGTTTTCAATGGATTAGGGGCGCCTAGATCCTTGTTTTGGGCGCCCGAATTGGCGAGCACAGCGCCATGGACCACGGGTCAACAGGGACACATAGCGCACTGTGATCCTCCCGGCGTGGAACACGTGGCGAGTCGGGATTGGACCGGCCTTGCGGGAGCGGCGCGCGCGGCGCAGTCAACGCGAACACGCCATATCAGGTGCCACGTGGCGCCCGGTGTAGTGTCCACGATTTTTCCCTCGGTATCACCTTCGGTGTGTGTGGTATTTTTCTCATTTTATTAGTGTGTCTATTGCCTTGGTTTTAGTTTTTATATTGTAGGGATCGTTAAATGGAGAACGGCGGTGCGATCGGCTCGAAAATCCGATGAACGAATCTCCCGGTGCAATTTTTAGATGTTAATGGGGTTAAAAGAGCTTTTAAATACACATTAATGGTGGATGATGCTTTAAAATTCATGCCGATACATGTGATGTAATTCGGTTGAGTTGGCACGCAAATCGAGGAGGAAGTGGCTAGAAAAGATAAAGGTGGTTATAAATTCTCTTATAAATAGAAGGGATTCGGGGATCGGTTTTACTTTACATAATAGAAACAAGAGAACCCTATTTTTCATTTTTTTAAAGAGAGCGATTTGTCTTCTTCCTCGAGGTGCACGTCATAAGCGGAGATCGGAGCAGAAGCACCAACACCGTTGGAGGCCGAAGGTCGGAGATCGGGTCCGGACATCCCATCATCTTCTTCGTCAGAAAAAGGTCGGTTCTTGGCTTTTCGTTATCTTTTTTATCGATTTCGTAGGATTTTTTCGTGGTTTGTTGGGTTTTTTGGGGGTTTTCGTTGGAGCGAGGGGTTTTAGCGGAGCCGCTGCCGTCACCGTCGACTTAGACGGGAGGCCGTCACCACCATCGGCTTGCATGGGAAGCCGCCGCCACCATTGACGAGGTCGTCAAGTCACCGCCACTCCGCACGGACCGCCGCGCCACACCACGCCGCAAAGCCGCGCTACCGCTCCACGCGCCACATCCGCTGCAGCGCTAGCGCCGCACCGCAGCGCCAGCGTCGCTCGCTCCAGCCGCATGGCCAGCGCCATGCTGCTCTGCTCCTGCCGCACACCGCCACGCGTAGCTTCTTGCTGCCGCGGGCGCCCGCATCCCGCAGGGGGCTGCATGCCTAGCGCCGTAGTGCCAGGCCCGCAGGTCTAGCGCCGCAGCGCCAGCCCTGCTAGCGCCGCGCCGTGGCCCTGCTGCCGCCGCCTTGCTGCCTGCGCCGGTTGCGCCATGTGCACTACCCTGCGTGCGCCGCCCAAGCCGAGCAGGCCGCCGCTGTTTTCTTGCTGCCGCCGCTTGCTCTGGCCAGCAGCAAGCCGCCGCTGTTTTCTTGCTGCCGCCGCTTGCTCTGGCCAGCAGCAAGCCGCCACATTCTTTTTGCATGCCGCCGCCGCTCCGCGAGCTGCCGCCACTTCGCACCTTGACAGAATCGCCCGTAGAGTTTCGTCAAGCGATTTTTGATGATGTTTTTATTGTCGGAACCCCGGTTTGACCCCCGATTTACGGAATTTAATTCGATTGTGTTTTAATAACGATTTTTGTGTAGTTTTTGGTCCGATCAAGGTTGAGGAAGCTTTGAAAGGTTTTTTAGCCTCGTTTTCTTTGCCGTTTGAGGAGGGTAACCGTACTAGGGTAGAGGACGTGTTGAGCGATGGTGTTTGACCCTCTTCTTCCCTTTTTGTTGTTTCTTTTGCTATTACTGTCTTAAATGAAGGGAAGGATGTCGCCACAATCGATATGGCGTAATGGTACACTCGTGAAGGACATTGATGGATCTTATGGCATTATCAATTTCAGTTATCGTACGTATTACATGATTATGGTATCGTGAGGCTCATGGTGCTGTCACGTGCACCAGTGGTTTGGCCACCGTAATGGTGTATTTTTCCGGGGAAGTGGTCTAAGGACCCGTGATCTCTACGTGGTTACTTCGTAGGGGCCCTCTGTGGTATAGCGGTGAGGGTTTGATAGGCACCGAGATATTGAGCAGGTTTGATGTTGCCTTAGGTCGAAGGACCGAGGGTACGGTATGAGTGGTTTGGATGCTCTGGTTTATGGTTTGATGTCATGTTTACCTTATTGTACCTATCCTTTGCATATGGTTATCGTTGTATCAGTTTTCCTTTCCTATATTTTAGTCACTGACTCCCACCATGTGACAGGTTCTGGTGGGGATGAAGGAAATGCTTCGACGCGGGAGTGACTTGGGTCTTTCGTCATCCCGGCGACATTTTTTACTCCTCTCTGTTTGGTCATTACATTCGGTTGATCCTTTTGCATGAGATATGAGCATTTGGTAATGTGAACCTTTGTGATGTGGATATAGGGACATATAAACACTGTGGGATAATGAACTTTCAGATTTTGCTTTATCTTGTTATGAATGCATGTGGAATGTGGAGATCTTTCAAATGATAAAATGGTTGCGAAAATTATTTTCAAAACTGAGTGTCGGGTAGGCACTGTTCTTTAAATCTTGTGATTTTATCCTTTCAACTTGGAGTATGCCGAGTGGGCGATCTTCTCTTGTATAATTCAAATATTTAGATTATCCCTTTATTCGCTTTGTGGTGTATGTAAAACTGGTGATGGTTGATGAATGTATGTTGTGCGACGCTTTGCATATACAGGGAAGACTCTGTCCGTTTGTTTAGAGAGATCTTGTATATGTGGCGGGTCTAGGCACGTGCCGGGGTGAATGATTAAAAAAAAAATACGGTCGTTTTCCGTTTTTAAACCACTCCCGGGGCGTGACAGATTAAGATGGTATTAGAGTGTAAAGGCATCAACCACGCAGTTTATGTCACACCCCGGGGGTAAACCAGGACCCGGGCCCGTCTACAGATCTGTCGTGCACACGGAATTTTCCGCATACACGAAGCGTCAAAACCTGCTCAGATATAAGATAAGCAATAAAAGAGCACAAGTATAGAGCTAAAACTAAAAACTATATCATCTCAGACTAAAACTGAAATTGAAGGTAAGATACAACTGTAATAAATACAATAATCTCTCCCAGCTCACCAAAATAATACAGCCAGCTAGCTCAAGCCAGACCCAAAATAAAAATACAATAGTTTGAGAAAAAGGGGTATGTTAAGAATTTTTGTATTGGCGTATTTCGTGAAGTGTTTTTAAGTCTTGAAGATTGAAGTTGAAGAATTGTCGATCACATACATCAATCTCAAGAAGAATGGATTCAAAATAATCAAGTGCATTTAATTAAATATTTTTGATGATTTGAATACATTCTTATAGTTTAGAAACACTTCGAATAATTTTCATTGCATAAAAATCAAAACTGGACATTTTATATGTTCTGGATCCGGATCAGCCACATCCAGTCCGGACCCCGAACATGGTTTGGTTCATGCAAAATTCCAGTACGGATCAACCTCTATCCAATCCGGACCCCGAACATTGTTTTTGACATATCGCATGAATTAGTCCGGATCAGGAAATTCCAGTCCGAATGTAGTGCACCGATTTCGGTGTGTTACAGAATTTGAGTTGGCGTATTTCGTGAATTCGGTTAAGTCTTGAAGATTGAAGATAAAGAAGGTTGGATCATATAACTCAATCTCAAGAAAGAAGAATTCAAAAGGATCAGGTATGTTTAACTAATTATCTTTGGTGATCCGAATACTTCTTATAGTGTAGAAACACTTGGATGAATTTTTAATTGCATAAAAATAAAAAACTGGACATGGGACATGTTCAGGATCCGGATCAGACACTTCGATCCGGATCCCGAAGGGTGTTAGTTCATACGCAAATTCAATCCAAATCCAAGCCTCTTTTGATCCGGATCCCGAACACTGGTTTTTACCGAAATATATGAACGATCCGGATCAGGAATTTCAATCCGGATCCCGAACATTGGTGTTTGGTGAATTGTATGAACGATCCGGATGAGGCACTTCGATCCGGATCCCGAACCTTTGTTTTTCAGGAAACTGTATGTCTCGTTACTGCAATCCGGATCGCCAAAATTCGATCCGGATCGTCGTCCTGAAAAATTCCAGAAAAGGTTAGTTTTTTATTCTTATCCTCTTCCAACGGTTTCTAACCTATAAATAGACCCTATGATTCCTCTTTTAGGGCATGGAAAAAATACGACCGAAATAGAAAAATCCACATATAGAGAAGAAAGGAAATACTAGATTTAATTCTATGTTTCTTCATCTATATTATTAATTTGATTCTAGGTTTTCCAAACTCAAATTTTGAGTAGAATCAAATTAATGAATACTTAGATGGTATTTCCGATCTATTTCTAATCTAAGTATTCGGCGGATCATCACCACCCAAAAACAACGATTTCCCCAAAATCGGCGCGTGGACTCGCGTGGCCTTGTGGATTCAAGGTGCTACCGCTCTCGTGGATTCGGAGTGAGGTACGTTCGTGGATTCGAGACGTGCTACTGGGTGAAGACCGTGGATTCGGTCGGACGTCGTGGACTCGACGTTGGACGCCGTGGATTCGGCGTTGGACGCAGATCGTGGATTCGAGAAGCGTTGCGGAGCGAGCGGAGAAGATCAACTAGGAGCGTATGGAAAAAGGTTGAGTCGTCTGTGAGTACGGTATATCACCTTTGTACGTGTTATAATTCTAGTGGATTTCACCGTGTTATCGGTCCCGTGGTTTTTTACTCCGGTTTGGAGTTTTCCACGTAAAAATCTCTGCATGTTATTTATTTTTTCCGCATTGGGTTTTATATCGCAAAGATTTTTGAGTGTTTATTGTTTACACCTATTCACCCCCCCTCTAGGTATTTTTTCCCCTATTTAGATCCAATTATACATAACCCAACAAGTGGTATCAGAGCGGGAATAGGGTTGTAAACAATGGTTGAAGGTGGAAACATCAACAGACCTCCGTTCTTCGATGGAACAAATTATGCGTACTGGAAAGTACGGATGAAAGCCTTTTTAATTTCCATCGACGAACGGGTGTGGCAATCAATTGAATTAGGATGGTCTAATCCAACTGAAATTATTGCTGATGTTCGCACCATCAAACCTAGGTCGAAATGGACCAAGGAAGAGATAGATTTTTCTTCTTACAATGGCAAAGGGATTAATGCTCTATTTAATGCTTTGTCTCAAACTGAGTTCTCTCGCGTCTCGGCATGTGAGACTGCGAAAGAAATCTGGGATGTTCTTTAAGTTACACATGAGGGAACTAACCTTGTGAAGATTCAAAAACTGCAAATGCTTACGAGCAAGTTTGACTCTATTTTCATGGCAGAAAATGAATCTTTCACAGACTATTACACACGATTGCAAGACATCGTAAACTCATGTGCTAACTTGGGAGGGAAGATTCCAGAATTTAAAGTTGTAAGAAAAATATTAAGAACTCTTCCTGAAAGATTTCGATCCAAGGTTACGGCCATTGAAACTATTAAACACCCGGACCAAATCCGTGTAGAAGAATTAGTTGGTTCATTACAAACATATGAAATGACATTTCCTACTAACTATTCTTCTGGAAAAGCATCTACTTCTAAGTCTTCAGGTGTTGCGTTGAAAACTACAAAAGAAGAAGACGCGGATTCATCCTCCTCAGGCGATGACGAGAACCTATCTATGGAGGACTTTGAGAAGCAGCTTGCTCTCTTGACAAGAAGATTTTGCCGAAACTTTCGAAGGGGTAACTCAAGCAAAACTCCATCCTTCGTAAAGTCGAAGAAAGGCAAAGGTTCTTCAAGTTTCAAACCAAGAAAGCAAGAGGGTTTTTCTAAGGATAAGAAAAGCTCAGAAGGACAAGTCCAATGCTTCAAGTACCGAGGGTACGGCCATATCTCAACGGAGTGTCCCAATAAGAATCCGTCAAAGAAGAAAGCGATGCAAGCCGTCACTTGGGATGACACCTCATCGTCAAATGAGTCATCGTCAAGTGATGAAGAAGATAACGCAACGGCGTTCCACGCGTCCACATCTTCACCCTTCATGTGCTTAATGGCTAGTACATCCGAGTCATTGTCCAACTCCACTGTTGAAAAAATTGCAACGGACGATGAATCGGATAATTCAGAAGGTGAAGACTTTGCTCTTGCCTACCATAAGCTTTTGAGGGATTCAAAGAAACTGGCAAAGCAAAACAAGAGTTTGAGAGGGAGATTGCAGGATCTCGAAGAAGAAGCAAAAAGGTCATCTTCTCTCTCAAACGCTCTTGAAGTGGAAAGGGATAATCTGATTAAAATAAATGTTTCCCTTCAAGAGTCCAATGAGCAATTCGAGAAGAATTATGTAGATATGGTGAACAAAGCGAATTACTTCTTGAAGCTCAACGGCGAGGCTCGACAGGAAAAATTGGAAATGACAGAGACCATTCTCCAACTCAAGGATGACTTACAACGATTTTCATCAGGAAGGAGTAAGTTGGATAAGCTTCTTGGTCTTGGTCAATCAAACAAATTCGGCCTCGGATACAATCGAACTGAAGACATTTTTAGTTCGGTTGGGACAGTCTTTGTGCCCCAGTCGGTATCTCCTCCTCCGACACTGGAATTGATGACAAACAACGACAACAAACCTACTTCCCTCTCTTCGGAATCGTCAAGCACCAAGGTATGTTTTCGTTGTGGTATTGCAGGGCACATAAGGAGAAATTGCAAGATGGGAGCCAAACGCTCAACTCAAGCACTTCTTGCAACGACTACCAAAAGGGTGATTCCTCGGAAATCAAATGCAAATTATTCGAAGGAAAAGAGCCTCGGTAGTTCATCAAACAAGACGACGACGTCAAGGAAAAGCGATAGATCAAACAAGACGCTTTCACCAAAGGTATCAACTTCACAATCATTTCCGACGTACACCAAAACTCGAAAGGTTTGGGTACGCAAAGGTGAAATCTTCCCTTGTCTTGTTACAAATATTTCCTTGCATGCATATGATAATTCGTCTTGGTATCTGGATAGCGGTTGTTCCCGTCACATGACCGGTGACAAAAACTGCTTTCAAAATTTTGAGAAAATCTCCGGAGGACTTGTAGTTTTCGGAGACGGTCAGTCTTCCAAAATTGTTGGAAAAGGAACAGTAGCTATTCCAGATGGCCCGATTCTGAATAATGTGTTATTTGTTGATGGCCTTAAGACTAACCTCATAAGTATCAGTCAACTTTGTGACAATGGTTTTTCAGTTAATTTTTCATCTGTTGAATGCATTGTAACTGATAAGGACCATGTTTTCTTTTTAAAGGGGGTTAGATATGAAAACAATTGTTATGTTGTTCCCAATAAAATTTCTGAAATTTTTAACTTAGCCTCTTTGAATAATGAAACACTTTGGCATGAAATGCTAGGTCACATAAATTTTAAGGAACTTGCTAGAATTTCAAACAAAGACGTGGTCAAGGGGGTACCAAAACTTTCACTTAATCAAAACATTGTGTGTTGTGGTTGTCAAAAGGGAAAACAATCCAGGACTGCACACAAGAACTTGAACCACGTTGGTACTAATCGACCCTTAGAATTATTGCATATGGATCTTATGGGGACGACACGTCAACCATCCTTGGGAGGTAAATGGTATATTTTCTTATTGGTTGATGATTTCTCTAGATACTCATGGGTAGCATTTTTAAAAGAGAAAGCTGATACTTTTGATTCTTTTCACGAGATTTACCTTCGTATTATGATTGAAAAGAATGAAAAGATCATTCGTGTTAGAAGTGATAGAGGTGGAGAATTCATAAATTCTAAATTCATTTATTTTTGCACTTCCAATGGCATTAAACATGAATTCTCAGCACCCTATACACCTCAACAGAATGGTGTAGTCGAGCGCAAAAACAGGGTTGTACAAGAGATGGCACGTGTTATGCTTCATAGCCGGAATTTACCGTTATATTTTTGGGCTGAAGTTGTGAACACTGCAATCTATGTTATTAATCGAGTTTATTTGCGCCCGGGAACTGTAAATACACCATATGAACTATGGTTTTGTAGAAAACCAAACATCAAATATTTTCGTATCTTTGGGAGTCGGTGTTACATTTTACGTGACCGCGAAAATCTTGGAAAATTTGACTCTCGAAGTGACGAAGGGATTTTCATGGGTTATTCTACAAATAGTAGAGCATATCGGGTATTTAACTTGGAATCTAAAACGATTGTAGAATCCATAAATGTTAAAGTAGACGAAGCTTTCCACTTTGCATCTGATAAATCTACCCCTGATATCTCTCTTGATGATGATACTCCTGTAAATGCATCTTCTCATGATAATACTTCCAATATTAATGATGCATCTAATGGTTCTTCAAGTTTATCTGATGTGCAGGAATCATCTCATGTACCTCCGAGTACTCCATTACCTCAAATGTTACGCATCTCCAAGGATCATCCTGAATCAAACATTATTGGAGACCCACAAGAAGGAGTCAGAACTCGGAGGCAGTTGGTTTGTGGATTCGCTTGTTACGTTTCCATGATCGAACCAAAGAACGTCGATGAAGCTCTTCAGGATGACTACTGGATTGAAGCAATGCAGGAAGAGCTCCATCAGTTTGAACGAAACAAAGTCTGGGAATTAACGACGCCTCCGAAGCAACACAATGTGATCGGTACTAAATGGATTTTCAAGAACAAGAAAAATAAGGATGGTACCATCATCAGGAACAAAGCACGTTTAGTTGCTCAAGGCTACTCTCAAATAGAAGGTATAGACTTTGATGAAACGTTCGCCCCTGTAGCTAGACTCGAGTCCATTCGTATCTTATTCGCTATTGCTTGTCACTTTAAAATAAAACTCTTTCAAATGGACGTTAAGAGCGCGTTTTTAAATGGGTTTTTAAATGAGGAAGTTTATGTGGCTCAACCGAAAGGTTTTGTAGACTGTAAACTACCTAACCATGTTTTTCGTTTGAAAAAGGCTCTTTACGGTTTAAAACAAGCACCACGAGCGTGGTACGAAAGGTTGACAAAGCACCTTTTGGAGAAGGGCTATACTCGAGGGGGAGCAGACAGGACTATCTTTGTGAAGCATTATCAAAATAACTTCATTGTTGCGCAAATCTATGTCGATGACATTGTATTTGGAGCAACAAAGGATAATGATGCTTCTAAATTCGCAGAAACCATGGAAAGCGAATTTGAGATGTCTATGATGGGCGAACTGACATACTTTCTTGGATTGCAAGTGAAACAAAATGGTGAAGGCATCCATCTGTGTCAATCCAAGTATGCAAAGGAGTTGGTAAAGAAATTCGGATTAGAAGATTCTAAAGATTTTCCTACTCCTATGGGAACTAGCAATAAGGGATTAGGAAGTGAATCTCTTAGTGATAGTGTAGACGAGAAACTCTATCGAAGTGTGATTGAAAGTCTACTCTACCTCACAGCTAGTCGCCCGGACATATCCTTTAGTGTTGGGATCTGCGCGAGATATCAGTCAGCACCAAAGGAGGATCACCTGAAAGCGGTGAAACGGATCATCCGGTACGTCAAAGGAACTGTAAACTTCGGAATTTGGTATCCTATGGGAACAAGTCTTGACATTATAGGATATTCAGATGCCGATTGGGCAGGATCAGTGGATGATCGGAAAAGTACGAGTGGTGCATGTTTCTATCTTGGCCATTGTCTTATTGCATGGCATAGTAAAAAGCAAAACTGCATTGCACTCTCGACTGCCGAAGCGGAATATATCTCAGCGGGTAGTTGTTCAACTCAACTCATTTGGATGAAAAGCGTGTTGAGCGACTTCCGGATTTCAGCAACTTCGGTAACTGTTTTATGTGACAACACTAGTGCTATAAACATTTCAAAAAACCCTGTGTTGCACTCAAGAACAAAACACATTGAACTTAGATATCATTTTCTTAGAGAGCTAGTTGAATCAAATATTCTTCAAATTTCCTACATTTCAACTGAAGATCAATTAGCTGACATTTTAACAAAACCTTTGGATCAAAAACATTTTATTCATTTGCGTAAAGCAATTGGAATGCTTTCCTTGAAATAACCCTTTTTGAAACTCTTGTTTAGGTTAGGTTTTGTTTTTGTGTTTTTGTTCATCATCTATGCTTAGACATAGAACATTAATTGAGCATTAGTTTTATTGACTTTAACTGCATCCTTTTATATGTTTAGAAATTTATTATGCTTTAGATATCATAATATTTCAGTTGATGCAATGATCATTTATATCTATTAAGTCATCTTTTAAGGGATCAAAGTCAATTTCTCTCTCAATGATCTCTTGGTATAGTTTTTATCTTATTTGACTATTTAGTCGAGTATGAAATCGAGATCAATATTTGGTTGAATACTTTATATCTTAAATAATTGATAGCCAATTGAGGGGGAGTCAAAGAAAAAGTGTTATGCTCAAAAGATGTGGAAAGAGTTACATCCCAATGAGGAGTGTGAAAACTACCACCACATGGCCGCGCGGGGCTGCCCCGCGCGGGGCCGCCCGCAAGTGGGGCACCCGCGCGGGCTACTGCAGCGCGGGGTCGCCCCGCACAGCGGGCAGCGCGCCCGCGCGGCGCATGGCCGAGCGGGGCCGCCCGCAGGTGGGGCGCCCGCGCGGGCTGGTGCCGCGCGGGGTCGCCCCGCACCGCGGGCAGCGCGCCCGCGCGGCGCATGGCCGCGCGGGGCCGCCCGCAGGTGGGGCGCCCGCGCGGGCTGGTGCCGCGCGGGGTCGCCCCGCACCACGGGCAGCGCGCCCGCGCGGCGCATGGCCGCGCGGGGCTGCCCGCAGGTGGGGCGCCCGCGCGGGCTGGTGCCGCGCGGGGTCGCCCCGCACCGCGGGCAGCGCGCCCGCGCGACGCATGGCCACGCGGGGCCGCCCGCAGGTGGGGCACCCGCGCGGGCTGGTGCCGCGCGGGGCCGTGCACAGGCGGAGTGTGCGCCGCACAGGCCGGTGCCGTGCGGGGAACTCCGCCGCACGAAGTCGGGAGTCGGTGTGAGTTTCGGACCCCTTAGTCTTGACTTGCCCTTGTTCCTTCAGGAGTGCAGGACGTCGTTGGCGACTGGTGCACGGACGCGGACGAGTCAAGCGCAGGACGACACGCACAAGGTGGGTACATTCCCGGGGTTGTGGGAATAGGAATTTATTGATAGAAATAGTATGTTTGGGGCAAAGGTGAATAGTAAGTCTCCTCCTGTCTATGTACTAACCCTGTTATATTATTTGCTTACTATTGATCTGAGGCTCTGGTTTTGCTACACGCACACCGGCGGTTTGGCCACCGCAAGGGTGTGCTTTTCCGGAAAAGTGGTACGTTGATCCGTGTACCCCACGCGACGGTGGCGTTAGGAATGGGGGCCCTCATGGGTGGGGGGTGTGAGCGGTGATGTCGAGGCAGGTGCTCGGCGGCCGAGGCAGGTGCTCGGCGGGGGACACCGGGGCAGGGGCTCGGTGCGGTGGTCGGGAAAGGTGCCCAGTGTTGTTTTAGTACAGGGTATGATTATCGCTGACGGTTTATGAGAGGGACGGTTGCTCCGGTTATTGTGGTTTGCCCTATTTTAGCTCTTTTATGCTTATCATACTATTTCTAGTCACTGACTTTCCACTCCGTGACAGGTTCGTCCAGGGGCGAGTGCTAGGGCACCGGTGAGGCCGCGAGAGTGCTGTTCTGACACTGATCGTCTTCAGATACAGTGACTATTATTTCCCTCTTTCCTTTATTACTCATGCTAGTTAGTTGTGGATTGCGGCACCCCCGTGGGGTCGAAGTGGATGTTGTCTTTTCCTTTTCTATATAAACGAATGAATGTTATATCTTTTCTTACTTGGCCGTTTTAAACAATGAAAAGCAAAGAAAACCGTTTGCGAAAACTGCTTTTAAAACGTGGGTGTCGTGTGGGCACCGGATTTTACAAACCTTGTGGAATTTATGTGTTTGCGAACTGTTTTCACAAAATTCGGCATCGGGTCGGTGTCGTTTTCAAACCCTGTGGATTTATGTGGCTTTGAAACAGTTTTTCCAAAACGATGGCATCGTGTGGATGCCGCTTTCAAAACCTTGTGATTATTTATCCTTTCAAAACGACGGCCTCTATGTTCTAAGTTGATACTAGTAGATCATGTGAGTTGTTTGGTTGTTTGTGTACGAGACCCCAACTGATGTGGTTAAAGACTGTATGTGTTACGCCTTGTGAGACACTTTGTAGTTGAAACGCCGTGCATATACAAAGGAGACTCTGCCCGTTTGCAGAGTGAATTTGTATATGCGGCGGGTCTGTACACGCGCCGGGGAGTAATGGTTTACAAAAAAAAAAGTATGGCTGAATTAGGGGCATCGGTGGCTCCTCTTCCGCGCGATTCGAACCCCCGGGGCGTGACAATATATTATCTAACTTATCTGGGATTTCATACATCTATTGATCTTGGTATTTCATTTTCTTTACCAAATTGATGATTTGATAAAGGCATTACTCATAAGATCAAGTTAGATGTAATTGAAGTTGTTCAACTTTAAGGGATTTAATTTTTATAAATCTTCGTTACGTTATTTAAATATTTTTGATAGATTTGGCATAATCTATTTCTTGTTGTATGAAACGATGATTTTCATTTAAAGTAGATACACAAAAGTGCTTACATACTTTTTCTGGATTTTATGGAATTTTTCTGAATTTTTCTGATGAAAAAGTTGGAGCCAATCCGGATTGGACAAGCCGATCCGGATCCCGAACGCAGGTATTTTCTGCGGGTAGCCGATCCGGATCGGATTCACGAACTAATCCGGATCACGGCTAGGGTTTTATATAGAACAAAAGGAGTTTGATTTCTTTTTACTTCAATCTTTTGTTCCAAAGTCTCCAGAGCTTCTCTCTCTAGAATTCATCCGTCTTGGAAGCTTACCAACTCAAGTTCTTCGATTCTAAGTAAGTTTTATTGATCAAAATCTCGGTTTTTCACAGTTTTTCATGTTCTTCCTCAAAACGTGATGAAATTTCTGTATCTTTTTCATTTTGGATTAGTTTTTGATCAAATTTCTTTTGAAATAAGAACTCTAGGTAGATTAGTTTTGATTATATGCTAGGTATTCTCATGATAAACGGATTTTTGGCCTTCGATTTCAAAAAATTCGGTTTTAGGGCATATAATGGGAATTTTCGAAAATCATGTGATTGATCTATTTTTAAAATTCTTTTTCGCAAAACTAATTTGATTCTTAGTCTCTCTACACGATAATGATTGTTTGGGTACAATCTTTCAAATTTTTGAAAATTGACAATTTTTCGTGTTCTTGAGTTGTTGCTCACAGGATTTCTTTTCACAAGTAATAGCAACAATGACGTTTTCATGGATCATCTTTCTGCTAGTTGCAATGGTACACACTCGAGCAACAAACAAACTAAAAAGAGCTAAGAAAACTCAACGGAAAGGTGAGTTTCTTCTTGTCAGCGATTTAGAGGCTGAAGCAGATAATCAAGAAGTTGATTGGGACAAATTGACGGATGATGAATCAATGCCTGTTCAACCTAAGCGAAAGACTTTCGACACATCAAAAGGAAAAGCACCTATGACTTCACCAACCATCTCGGTGAAAAGGAAACGACTAGCTCGATGCTTTGGTCAAGCACGAGATGTTGATATTAACACACCATTAGTTCCTGATTCTCCGCCTCGCTTGGAAGATGTGTTCATTAATGCTGACCGTCTTAGGGCATTTGAACGTCGAGAATGCATCGGAGAAAGACATGTAAATATTGGTGCCCTCCGAGATCACTCACCGGAGTTCGGGATGTTAATTGAACAAGCTAATCTTATCCAAGTTTGCAGATTCCCGGAATTACTTGGGTATTGTTTGCATCGTGTAAGAACTTTTTACTCAAATGCGAGACATCTTCAGGAAGATGAACACGGTTCGATGCAATTTTACACAAACATCCAAGGGATGAGACTCAAAATAACTCCGCAGTTGATCGGGGAAGTCCTAGATATGCCATCGAGTAAATCAGGAATTAACTATTTAACTGGCAAAAGCTTGACAAATGCTCTGTGGCAAACCGTTATAAAAGGAATTTGTTTGGACGGCACTGAATCGACAGATGGTAAAACTATTAAATCCAAACAACTCCGACTTGAATACCGGTTTCTCAACTTCATCACTTGTTATAACATTCTCCCGAACATGCAAACAAAGGTGGTGAGATGGGATCGCATGCTGTTTTTATACCTCCTAGGGCATCCATCTGAAGCAGTTGGTTTGAACATGAACAACCCTTACATTATTTGGAACAGAATGTCTAGATATGTTGAGCACCCTTATCCTACCGAACAGCTTCCGTTCCCATTGATCATTATGAGGATTCTAAAGAAATTTCAAATCGATATCAGCTCAACATCGTACCAGCATTGTTTGGGGATGATAAATGAATCCACGATTGTTAAGTCCCTTCACACATTGCCTCATGTTACTCCAACTCCTTCCTCTGGAAAGAAACCTTGTGACGACACTTCTGCCTCTCCATCACGACAAACACCCGGACCAGATGAAGAAGCATCAGTCACATCAATTTACAAGGAACAACAACGCTTATCCTTCGAGCAAGAACAGATTACGAAGGAGCAAAAGAGAATCTCAGACGAACTTGAGCTCATCACGGCAGCTCATATTACCTTAACTAAGAAGGTCAATTCAATGAACAAGCTGGTGAAAAAGATGTTCTCTAAGATGGGCTGCACGAGCTCTGAAGACTCTGAATCTGATGATTGATTTCTTCTAACTCTTTTCTTTTGCAGGTTGTTAGTTTTCGTTCTTAAATTTCCTTTAATTTTTGTTTAGGTTTTGTTCTCAAACTTTTGGTTCTCGAACTTTTTAACTCTCCTTATTATTTTTGTAATCTTGGCTAACTTTGTGACAAAAAGGGGGAGAGAATATTAGAACAACAGAAACAATGAAACTATGATCAATGATCGATTGACCAGTTGTGAACCATGAAGGTAAGTATAACTTCAACTTTTGGGTTTTCGTTTGTGATTGCATGCATGCCTCGACTAACTATTCGATTAACTATTTGGGCATGTAATATAACTAACAAGTTGAATTGACTAACAATTTTGTGACATTTGGATTTTGAATGCATAGAAGATATGTTGGTTTTTAACTATGATCCAATTACATATCTGAATGTATAAATGTCATGGTAAGTATAAATGAGTATAAACTTCATCTCTGTGTGTGGTTTCTGAATGACATAAAATTCTTGAGGTATCTAACGATTTCCTTTGTCAAGAATGATTTCTTTTGCAGAGAGTACAGATGTCTAAGTCTAGAGTCTGTTTTAGGAGTTTAACTCATGTATCTATCTTTATTTGGATCTCATTGTAAATTTTTGTTGTATGGTGATATCAACAAAAATATCTTTTTGAATTTTCTTGAGTGGATTTGTGTTTTGTCACGAAACCGCCAAAGGGGGAGATTGTTACGGAATTTGAGTTGGCGTATTTCGTGAATTCGGTTAAGTCTTGAAGATCGAAGATAAAGAAGGTTGGATCATATAACTCAATCTCAAGAAGGAAGAATTCAAAAGGATCATGTATGTTTAACTAATTATCTTTGGTGATCCGAATACTTCTTATAGTGTAGAAACACTTGGATGAATTTTTAATTGCATAAAAATCAAAAACTGGACATGGGACATGTTCAGGATCCAGATCAGACACTTCGATCCGGATCCCGAAGGGTGTTAGTTCATATGCAAATTCAATCCGGATCCAAGCCTCTTTTGATCCGGATCCCGAACACTGGTTTTTACCGAAATATATGAACGATCCGGATCAGGCATTTCAATCCGGATCCCGAACATTGGTGTTTGGTGAATTGTATGAACGATCCGGATCAGGCACTTCGATCCGGATCCCGAACCTTTGTTTTTCAGGAAACTGTCTGTCTCGTTACTGCAATCCGGATCGCCAAAATTCGATCCGGATCGTCGTCCTGAAAAATTCCAGAAAAGGTTAGTTTTTGATTCTTATCCTCTTCCAACGGTTTCTAACCTATATATAGACCCTATGATTCATCTTTTAGGGCATGGAAAAAATACGACCGAAATAGAAAAATCCACATATAGAGAAGAAAGGAAATACTAGATTTAATTCTATGTTTCTTCATCTATATTATTAATTTGATTCTAGGTTTTCCAAACTCAGATTTTGAGTAGAAACAAATTAATGAATACTTAGATGGTATTTTCGATCTATTTCTAATCTAAGTATTCGGCGGATCATCACCACCCAAAAACAACGATTTCCCCAAAATCGGCGCGTGGACTCGCGTGGCCTTGTGGATTCAATGTGCTACCGCTTTCATGGATTCGGAGCGAGGTACGTTCGTGGATTCGAGACGTGCTACTGGGTGAAAACCGTGGATTCGGTCGGACGTCGTGGACTCGACGTTGGACGCCGTGGATTCAGCGTTGGACGCAGATCGTGGATTCGAGAAGCGTTGCGGAGCGAGCGGAGAAGATCAACTAGGAGCGTATGGAAAAAGGTTGAGTCATCTGTGAGTACGGTATATCACCTTTGTACGTGTTATAATTCTAGTGGATTTCACCGTGTTATCGGTCCCGTGGTTTTTTACTCCGGTTTGGAGTTTTCCACGTAAAAATCTCTGCGTGTTATTTATTTTTTCCGCATTGGGTTTTATATCGCAAAGATTTTTGAGTGTTTATTGTTTACACCTATTCACCCCCCTCTAGGTGTTTTTTTCCCTATTTAGATCCAATTATACATAACCCAACACGGTGAAATGGCGAAACTCGGCAAAAATACTTGTAACATATTTCAAATGTAATTACAAGTGGATTGGAAGCATTTCGAATCAACGCAAAAGCCGTCGAGTCGAAAAGTGAGTTGTAGTTGAGAGTTTGAAGCTTCAAATTGTAAAGCTTAAGTCCTTGTTCGCTGATTTCGCAAAATCGTGAAATGCGGCGAAAAGACTTGTAACATATTTTAAATATGATTACAGTCGATTTCGGTGCGTTTCGGACCGACGCGAATAGCGCCGAGTCGAAAAGTGAGTTGAAGCTCAAGGACTTAGCAAAATTCAGGAATTCTGAATTCTGTTATCGGCAAGCCTTTTCGGAGCCCTATTTCGAGGGCTTAGAGCAGCCCAAAAAATTAAAAGAAATTGTAGGGCATCTCAGAAAAGTTTGCTGATAAAAAAGGATGAAGTGCCGAGGTGAGAGATTAAAAGAAAATAGGAGAACGAAGCGAAGCAAAATGCTTGAAGAATTCTGAAACTGCTGTTTTGCTGATGCAGTTTTATCGGCAAGCTTTTTCGGGGCCCTCTTTTGAGGGCTTAGAGCAGCCCAAAAATTTAAAAGAAATCGTGGAGAGTTTAAGAAAAATTTGTAGAATAAAGGGAAGAAGAAAAATTGTAATTTCGGTTTTCCAGTTGACGGCAAAACGCGGAGGAAGAGGGGTACCCAAATTTTCTCTCTGCAAGGGAAAAACTATAGTAGTGAGGGCAAATTGGGAAAAAATGGGTAAGTTGGGGGCATTTTAGTAAAATTACTTCTCCCCCCAACCACCCCGTGCAGAGAATTAAATTTGTCACGCCCCGAGTGTAAACCAGAACTCGGGCTCGTCTACAGATCCACCGTGCACACGGAATTTTCCGCATACACGAAGCGCCGGTAACCTGCTCGAATAAAACAGATACAAAATAGAGCAATAAAACAGAGCTGAACTGAAAAATACTACATCTCAGACTGAACTGGAAGTAAAAAAAAGTACAAAATGACTGTAGAATAAAGTACAAGTTTCTCTCCCAGCTCACCACAAAAAAATACAACCAGCTGGCTAAAGCCAGACCCCAAAAGTAAAAGTACAACCGTCTGAGATAGGATACATAAGAGGTACCAGTCTAGCTACTCACTGTCGGGCCCGCTGTCTAGCTACTCAGCCGTCCTCTCTCCTCGACCCGTCGCTGTATGTCCAGCAGCACCCGCAGAAGGCTCTGCAAAACAAAGGAGAAGAAAAGAAAAAGAAGAATGGGGGTGAGAACTACTAGTAAACCAGTAGCCTCCCCTAGTGGGTAAAACCTTAAACTCTGACACACCCACTAGGTCTACCAGAGGCAAAAAGGAAAGAAGAGTGGTAAGAAAAGAAACCGCTGCAAAAGGGAAATCTACCACTACTATGCCTCTAAAATACAGTCCTAGTCTGGAACAACCGTATGCAACAGTAACCAACCGTCCCAGATAAACCCAATCTGTACCGCCCTCATCATCGGGCAAATAAGCCGCGCCGATGTGATAGCTAAACTCCTGCTGCCGCCCTCATCATCGGGCAAATAAGCCGCGCCGATGTGATAGCAAAACTGTCCATAACTGTCCGGCCCCGGCCTCCGAAGGGGATCTCGAGGGGAGCTACCCACACGAGTAAAGCATCACCGGGCAATAACCGCGCCGGTGTGATAAAAGCATCATCGGGCAATAACCGCGCCGGTGATAAAAGCAGGATTGGATCACAACTATAAAGCCCCCAGTGGAACACAACCCTCCACTAAAAGAAAACTGATTCCCCAATCAGATGCAAAAGTAACCATCCGGTCAATTGTCACGCCCCGGGATCGAAACTGCGACCCGGGCTCGCCAACAGATCCGCCACCTATGCCAACCTGCATAGGCGAAGCGTCCTACCTGCAAGAAAAGTACTACAGCTAAACATAATATCAGAGCCATGAGTAAAAACCTGTTGTATAACTAAAATCAATCACTATACAACTGGAAATAATATAACAAGCCCGTCTCCCGAAATGATAATCATACAATATCCTCAGGTACAACTCTGATCTCAACCGAAAGATATCCCCAATAAATACAACAGTGTACAGTCTCTCGATACATAACATGTCCTCACTACATCAGTCTCTCAAAAGAGAAAAAGTAAAACAACTAATCTGCTGTAGATCTCCTCTGAAGGGGTACCGCTACTCTCCAACGACTGGTAGGGATCTAGCTCACGACTCTCTCGCCTCGATCAACAACCGCATAATCAGCAACTCCCGCTAAGACTCTGCAAAACAGATGAGAGGAAGGAAAAAGAGGGGGGAAGCCCCCAAAGGGTGTGAGAACTACACCAAAAAGGGAGTTCTCAGTGGGTACTACCGCCAGTCCCGACGGTCTGCCCACCAAGTCCTCAAGAGACCAAAAAAAACTAACCAAAGCCGTAAAGACTGAAATAAGGAAGTTGGAGACTCTCAACAGCTAACAAGCCTCTATGCCTGCTATGCCCGCCGTGCCTGCCTGTGCCTGCCATGCCTGTCGTGCCTGCCTATGCCTGCCATGCCTGCCCTGCCTGCCTATGCCTGCCATGCCTGCCTATGCCTGCCTATGCCTGCCATGCCTGCCTATGCCTGCCTATGCCTGCCATGCCTGCCATGCCTGCCTATGCCTGCCTATGCCTGCCATGCCTGCCTATGCCTGCCATGCCTGCCTATGCCTGCCTATGCCTGCCTATGCCTGCCTAACTCATAATGACCCAGGGACCACCGTATCCCCAAACGGTTCCCAACAACACTAGTACTGGTCTAACACAGCTACCAGACTTCACTCGGTCCCCCTGACACGAGTGCAACTATAAAGCAAAAGTCTGTAATAAACCCAATCTAATGCCATCAGTAGAACTGGTACTGCCTGCTGTGCCTGCCAAACCGGGTATGCCAGCCTACGCATAACACCGATGGGGGATGGGAGTCTCAAGGACTCGAAGTCTGAATATCGCACACTCCGGAGTGGCACTCGAGGGGAGCGACCCACACGAGTAAAGTGCCTCAGTAACAAGTATCATAAATCAGCAGGACTGAATCATGACTCTGATGAAAGTGGGAAAGCCCAACCACTAAGGAAAGCCCCGGTCCTCAATCAGATGCAAAATACTCAAATAGTGGGAAACTCTGTCCACTAGAGAAATCAGATACCCAATCTGGTGCAGAAATAAATGTCCGGTCAACCGCCCAATATCCGCGGTTGCCGCAAAGCCCCACAACTAATCCAACCTGTCCCAGACACCAAGTCCCGACTACACTACCCAGAACCCCTGCTCGAACCTGAGCAACATAGACCACCTGACTAACAAAGAAGGAGAAAGAATAACATGGTTTCTCCTAAGTCAAGTTCCAAAAGTAGTGCAGCAGTAAAAGATGGCCTAACTATATATCCATGCAAGCATGCTTTGTCCTCAGAAACAATAAAAGTGGGTGAAACATATATTAGTAAAGCATGCTAAAAATATTCCTACTATGGTATACCAATCTCACCCAAGTAGGTCATTCCTTGCTTACCTCTCACTCATATTGGTTGTATAACAATATGCCTGTTCTCAATCATAGAGGGGTGATATCCTCACCTGTGCACTTTCATTCACCATAATATAAAAATCTTATACAGTTACCAAATTAAGCTTACCCACCTGAAGTGCTCAATCCAAGGCAAACCTGGGGTCGGTGAAGAGTATAGATGCTCACAGCCCAACATCTGCTAAAGCTGCTCCCTCGGTACACGTCGCGCAAGCCTCGGCCCCAAACAGCTGAAAACACTCGGAATTCACTATCTCCAATTTCAACAGGTTCAGAAACACTCGCGAACCCTCCTGGGGACAACAAAAGGTCCGAGGTTACACTTTATTCCCCAAAATATCCAAGTATATACAACATCAGAAAACAGCCCCGAAGATGTAATTATTTCACATGCAGCGAGAACTCAGAAAAATCCAACATAAATACTGGTGCGTTCCTCACGTCGATACCTTCGAAACGAGTACCTGCACGTCCAATTCCGAACACCGTAGACCAAGTTACAAATTCCACAACACAGGGTGCGCAAAACCACACAACAACATAACTGTAAAACTTTGTACAGTAAAGGGGAAGAAGCACACCTTCGGACAAGCATCATAAAAATCCAATAAAAATACGGGGACAATCCTCGCGTCGAGTAGATGAAAAGAGTCCAAAGGTTCAACTCCATCCGATGTCCGGTTGCGGAGATAAAAATCCGGCAAGGTGTCGCTGTCCAGAATTCCTCACAGAAATGGGGTCCCAAAGATATAGAAATTTAACAGCTTCTAAGCAAGATTTAGCCTTTCCCTTCAATATGAAAGATGTAGGTCTCTGAGTCCTGATGAATTCCCCGTAAAAATCAGCTTAAAATTCTACTTCTTTAGCCCTAGGGAGCAAAAACACTAAGCATTGCTCAAAACCACATCCAGAATCTCAGCTGTACACAACAATCCCAAAGATGGCTTAATTTACCTGACTTAGAGTCCAAATTGGAAGTTCCACAAAATACGAAAATTGGATCTCTGTAAGTCCTGGAAATTTACCAACAAAAATCAACTTAAAATTCCATTTATACATCCCAGGGGAGTAAAAATACTAACCTCTGCTCGAAATCCTCCACAGAAAATAAGTGTCTCAAAGATTGCTATATTTACCTGGTTTAGAGCCTCAATTAGGTCTTCACCTCAATACCAAAGTTGTAAATCATGAAGTTGTGAAGAGAACCACGCAAGAATCATCCCAAAATTCCATTTCTACACTTCTGGAGACCTCCTGGAAGAAAAAGCGACGAAGTGGAATCCGAAACCAGCAAACTTCAAGCTCCACTCAAAAATGCTAAAAGATGGTATTTTCCCTTGATAATTGCTGGAGAAGAAGTAACCCCTTAGGAGAATTTTTTGATACAAAAATTCCCTTTTTACAGCTCTCAAAAAGCCTTCCAATTGATCAAGAAACCTCTCCAAACCATCAGCCTTACCTCAAAAACTCCCTTTCGCAACGAATCCCCTGCACCCGATCCGGTGCAAGGCGGGTCGGACCCCAACCGTCCGACCGACCACATGTCGCGAGGGCGAGGCGCCAGCGCACCCTGCCCATGCGCGGGCGCGCGCCACGCGTGCGCGTGCATGCGCGGTGGACCGCGCGTGCACCGGCCGCCTGCGTCGCCTCCTGCACCGGGTGTACGCCCACCCCGTGCACCGCGCTGCACCAACCGGTCCATGGGCCGTGAGCCAGCCGCCGTGAGCCCGGTCCACCATTCCAGCAACACCAAAAACCTTATTTTAAGCCCAAAAAGTCCAGAAAGAGTGTATTTCGCACCGTTTTTCGCGCTGAGTCCAAATCAACAAACCGATTTGCTAAATTCTCACTCTAAAAATTCCCAAAGGCAACCGGAGAGGTAATCCTTTATCCCAAACTTCGCCCGGAGTCCAGATTTGACATCTAAATCGCGCGAAACTACCTCTAAACACTCGACGGGTCCACCAATTACCCACGCGATCTCCTAATAAGCCCAAAGTCCAACACTTGTGTCCAAATTGCGCGCAAACACCACCGACACACCACGCAGACCTCCAGTGATGCAACTAAATTCCAAATTGCATCACAAACCCATTTCTCGGGCCCGACAGGCGCACAAACACTCCCAACGGCCGCTAAAGGCTGCCCAACAACCAGCAAACCCTACACGGGGAATTCCGGGACCTCACATCAATCGCCCAATATCCGCGATTGCCGCAATACCCCACAATCCACGACCAGGTCTCACAACCGACCTCCGGTCAACCGCCCAAAATCCGCGGTCGCCGGAATAACCCACGATCACAAACATGTCCCACATCCGACATCTGGTCAACCGCCTACTATCCGCGGTTGCCACAAAACCCTCTAGTCCATAATCATGCCCTATCACCGATGTCCTATAACCGACATCCGGTCAACCGCCCAATATCCGCGGTCGCCGCCAAAACCCATGATCCATAATCCAGGCCCCGGCTACACTATCCCAAACCCCTGCTCAAACCCGAGCAAACCCACCTGACTAACGAAAAGGAGAAAGAAGCAAACAAGGTTTCTCCTAAGTCAAGTTCCAGCATGAAAGTGTAGCGATAAAAGATGGCCTATCTAGATGTCCAAACAAGCATTCAAATGTTCTCAAGGAAATAAAGGAAAGGGTGACCAATAGTGGTTCCACATGTGTAACAATTAGTAACTCCGCATAGATGTAACCATCATGCTAAAACATTATCCAACCACACATGTCTATGATCCATGATAAAGCATCACTATCCACCTATGCATGTCATAAAATCCTCAAATAGTACCAACCACTAACAGGATAATCATATAGTCCAAAATAAACATTCCATTCCACATGCAAGGTTAAACGCTAACATTCCATCCATACAAACATGTATAAGTCCCAACCACTATCAGATATCCACAATAGTAATTTCCATATGAAAGGCTCACAATTTATATCACTTAAGCATGCATGTCCAAATAAAGGGATCACTCTAATATTCCTAGTGAGCATGTCAAAATAAAGGTAAACAACAACCACCCACCTCGATCGCTAATTCCAAGTCCAAAAAGTGCTCCAGGCCAAAAGCTAAACCGCCGCGATCACTGAACAAGAATTACCCCAAAACATACAATTAAACTCAACACATGCTGTCCCAAAGCTAACAGTCCAAAGATGCCCTGTTTTTACCTACGAGGAGTGCCCGGAAAAATCCAAGAAAAATACTCTCACGATCATTGCGACGAACCCGTCGAAACGAGTACCTGCACGCTCAAATCCGAGTTTCCCACACTGAGAAATAAATCCGACAAGGGGACCACCCCAAAATAATCTGCTCTCAAAAACTGTAGCACTAATTCCTGTAACCAGAGATTTCTCACCTTCGAAAAATATTCAGAAAATTCCAAGAAAAATTGGGGATATTCCTCGTGATGTGTAGATGCAAAACGCCTTTTGAATCGCTCCAATCCGATGCCTGTGCGCGAAGATATCATCAAAATACTGCAACACTGTCCAAAACTCCGCCCCAGAAAATGAGGTCACAAGATGATCCGAAAAACCCATGAAAAGCTCGGAATGGGAAAAACCAGTACACATGGGAACCGTAGCCCTACCTGTCATGAAGACGATGGCGCAAGAATCACAGAAAAAGGTGCTCGGGGTAAGCCGGGGGAGTCCTCGCACCAAAACGCGACGAAGAAGACCACAAACGAACGAGCGTCGCGCCGCGCCGTAAAAATAGAAACCTTGGGATGCGTGCCGTAGAAAAATCCTGGAATCTGCAGATGGATCCGGCTCTGGGAGATGAAGAAATCTCGTGAAGGTGGCACTGTGAAAGGAGGAACAGGGAAAGAGTTCTTCACTGCAGAACTCGGCCTATTTATAGGCCAGGAAAAACAATTGGAGAAATGACCAATGGGTCCCCACTTTCGGGCGCTCCCGGTTTTCGGGCTGCTACAGTGTTGGGCCCGGCCCAACACTGTGCGCGCCCGAAAACGCCACGGGCCTCCACGTCGCCCCCGAACAGGCAACAGCCTTCCCCGCCGCACGCGTAGCGCCGCGTGGCCCGCCTGGTCAACGCGGGTGGGTGGCGCCCGCGAATCACAGGGCGCCACCTGGCCCGCACTAACCCCCTCCGACCAACCCTGGCGCGCCGCCTGGCGCCCCCCTGCCGCGCACTGTTCCGAGGCAACCCCGCGCTCCGTGGTCCCTGCCTGCGTGAGCCCGCCAACAAGAAACCGCCACGTGTCCCGCCGGTCCATGCACCGCGCCCGCCTGCTCCGTGGTCCAAGTCCACTGCACCGACCAATCCCAAGAAGCCACGTGTCCAACCCCCCGGTGCACGACGGCCCGTGGACCGCGCGCCTGCCCGCGCACCCGCGCGCCTGCCCGCGCGCTGCCCGCGCCCACGCGCTGCCCGCGGCCGCTCTGCCGCCTGCCCGAGCCCGTCCGCCGTGCTCCGCCGCTGCCCGCCGCCGCCGCAGCTGCCCGCCGCCGGCCGGAGTTACTGTTCCGGCATGAACAGTAACCCGTTGACCAAAACATCAAGTAGGTAGTCCATTTTGACCGTTTTCGCGCGCTGAATCCGAATTTGCTGTCCGATTTGCCAAATTCTAACTCCAAAATTTGCCGAAGGCACCCGGAAAGGTGTTCTTTTGCCCAAACTTCGCGCTGAGCCCAATTTTTAATATCCACTTTGCGCGAAACCACTTCCGAAGATCCGACGGAGTCCACAGCTCACCCACGTGATCCAATTAAGCCCGAAGTCCGCCACTTGTGTCCATTTGGCGCACAAACACCTCCAACGCACCCCGTAGGCCTCCAGAAGCCACCCAACGTACTGCGACAGCACTGCGGAGATCCAGGTCATCACAAAATTTTCTCTCTCTTTCTTAGTTACACCCACTCTCTCTCCCTCTTTTCTCTGCTGGACCAAAAAGAAGAAAGAAAGAAGGAGAAGAAAAAGAAGAAGAAAGAAGAAGAAGAAAAAGAAAGAAGAATGAGAAGAAGAAGAAGATCCCTTTCTCCCTCTCCCTCTTTGTGACAAGTAAGGGCTCTTTTCTCCCCCTTTTCTTCTCTTACTTGCGTAGGACCAGGAAAACAAAAAAAAAATGTGTTTGAGAGGGGGGACAACCTGCTACTGCCAGCAGCAGCTGCATCAAGTGCAGCTGCTGCCAGCAGCAGCTGCTGCTCCTAAGCAGCAACAGTTGAACAACAATGCTGCGCAGGCAGCATTGGCAGCTGCCATATGCAGTTGCAAGGGCAGCTGCATTGGCAGCTGCAATTGCAGCTGCCTTGGGCAGCTGAGCAACAAAGAAAAAAGAAAAAAAAAGAAGAAAGGACAACAATTCAAACAAAATTTTAGGATTTTGCCAATGAGCAAAATCATTAATTGAGGGTAAATTACTCAAATTGAGTTTCTCTCAAATTTTTGGGGCATTTTGTCTTTAGGCCAAAGCGATCAAAAATTTATCTTTGGCAATATGTCAAGATGGGATTATTTTCTCCCATTCTTGTAAATTAATCCAAAAAGAGCCTCTTTGGGAGGAAAGTGACCAGGTTGATGTTTTTCCCCTTTATGTTGAAAAGGGGTTTCTAGTTTTAAATTTTTATGGAAATGTTAGATCATAAGAGTCATTGCTTCATGATTTGCCTTTTCTTTTAGGAAAACCATGGAGATCAAAAGAGCAAAATTTTGTCTCTTTCAAGAACAAAGAAAAACATCAAGGTGGAGGATTCTACCAAAAATGGGCGACCTCTCCCCTTTGTCCTTTGATTTTCTGACCTAGAAGCATGTTAGTAAGCATGTTAGGGTATTAGGACTATGTATGTGATAATGAGGGCCTAACCCTAAAGGGGATTATGATAAACCTATTGTAGGTTAATTTTTGCATGAGTATAAAGAGCAAAGGATAAATGTTGTAAGATTATGATAGAGTATAACCCTAGAAAATTATGTGAATGAATTTAGAGAAAAATATATGATAGATCCAAAACTAGGAGAAAACCTAGATTAAGGATTTAATGAGTGGCATGTCAACCTAGGAGTTAATCCTAGTGGAACAAGTGGCATCACCTTAGGAGATAACCTAAGGTTGATTATAGAGTATTTAATATAGAGTTTATGAACTCTAGGTTAAGTGAAATATGTAAAACATAGAGTAAGGTACTCTAGGTTATGTGGAGAAGAGAAAAAGACATAGAGTTATTAAACTCTAGGTGATAATGAAAAGTGGAACTTAGAGTCAAGGAACTCTAGGGTAAAAATGATGTGGAGTTTAAATTGGAGTTAATAAACTCTAAGAATAAGTTGAATGTAAATGAAGGTAAAGTTAATAAACTCTAGGCCAAGGAAAAATGAAAATGGTTAATGTCCTTGCGACATAGTGTAACCCTAAGGTCAATTAAGACATAGGGTTGTGACGTGAGATCGAGTAAGTAAAGAAAGTTTAAAAATGGCTAAAGAGCTAAGAAAAAATTGCTAAGTGGCAAGATTATGTGTAAAAACAAATAAACAAGTGGTTCAAATCTAAATTGGTGTTAGAGACACCCAAATTATCCTAGAGTAACGAACGTAGGATAAAAGAGAAAAAAAGGAAAAAAAAATTAAAGAGAAAGCATTACGGCATGAATGCTAATGGGATGGTTGAGCATATGTCACTCCCGGGTGGATGAGGGCCAAGGTGCTTTAAACTCATAAGAAACCAAAGTGTAAAGAAAATGCTTAAAGAGCAAAAGAAGCTAAAGGCTAACTTGATTAAAAGAAAGTAATGTTGAAAGAAAGGTAAAAAGAGGAAATAAAGTACATTGGGCCGAGCACTACGGGAGGCGGTGCTACAACCTGTTCTTGTTTGATAGGAGTTGTAGGCATCCGTCTTTTGGAACCCTCGAACCCGGTAAATGTAAGCTGTAAAAGAAAAGTCTAAATGGCTAATAGGAGGGTTGAGCATATGTCACTCCCAAGTGAATTAAAGAATTAAAGGCAAGTTGCCAACGGGAGGGTTGAGCATATTTCACTCCCGGGGGAAGTGTGTGAGCAAGACTCAGCTTCCAAAAGGAAAGGCAAAGTAAAGAGCTAAAGGCTAAAGGAAAGAAAAGAAAACGATAAAACAGATGTACCTTCGGGGGTAAAACATAGATCTTGTCGGAGTGCAAGGGCAGTGACCCTTTCCCGGGCAGTGTCCCGTATGACAAGTTCCCTGTAGGACGGGGTAGCACTTGAGGTGCTATCGGCAACCTTGAAAATCTTGTCTTATGGTAGCATGACTGCCGGGCTGGGGCCCTTTGGGCAAGAATTTTCGAGGGTTTAGCAACTTGAACTAAAGCACAAGAATGTGGAAAAGGTAAAGAGAAAAATAGAGTGGCCAAGGTGGCCGGGTTAGTATAACCCTTTTGTAGCGGCATAGTTGCCGAGTTTTGGATAGGGGCCCAGAGGGGCAAGATTGATAGCAATGAGACAAAGAAGATACACAGATAGTGTAGAGTTAATCATACATAATTATGATCATGTTAGTCAGCATCTGCAGTTATTTATAGCATAGTTATCTTGCTATCCTGCTTCCATCGGACCAAGTGGTGTAGAACATTCTTTCTTGGTGGTTGAACCCACTGAAAACTTTAAGTAGTTCTCACACCCTTGGGGGACCATTTTTCCAGGTTCAGGTACATCGAGCGAGGCGCGCGACAGGGGCAAGGGCCCAACAGAGTAGCGACCTAGCAGTCTAGAGTCGCCAGCACCCTTTTGGAGTATTTTTCTTTTGAGCGAAATTTGTATGTGAGGAACAATGTAAAATTTAAATGTTTTAAGTTTCATTTGGAAAAAAAAAAGAAGTTGTAATTTTTGTATAGTAGTTGTATGTTAAAGAGAGTTGTAACATAAGCAAAGTTAATATTTCGCTCAAGTACGGTATCTTTCATTATCATCTAACTGTTTGTTGAATGAATGAAAGCTTTTAATTTCATAGTTTAGTTCTCTGATTGATTACTCTTCCGCTACACTAAACTATGATTGTTGGAATGAACCGTTCCTTTCGGGTCTTGAAAGGTCATGCCTGATTGGCGGGTCTGTTAGCGCGCCCGAACTGTCCAAATTGGCGGTTTCGGGGCATGACAGATAAGAGTGGTATCAGAGCCTAGGAATATTCCTAGGTGGTTAGCGAACCTTAGGGAGGCCCTAGGGATTAGCATGAGAGAGTGTGTGAATTTTTGGGCGAAAGTACTTGATTGGTTATTATTGTTCCTACAAAGGATGTTGGGATTGATCGAGGGTAATGAGCTTTCATTCTTCGAACAATTACGTTGGCGGCCGACAACGTAATGTTAGAGGTGAAAGGGAGTGCCCTCCTATACTTTCGCAAGATTGGGTCGACGAACCCCTTTGTCACGCCCCGGGTGTAAACCAGAATCCGGTCCCGTCTACAGATCCGTCGTGCACACGGAATTTCCCGCGTACACGAAGCGTCGGTAATCTGCTCAGATATAAGAGATATAATAAAAGTGCACAAAAACAGAGCTGAACTAAAAACTACTACATCTCAGACTGAAACCGGAAGTAAAATAAAGTACAACTGTAAAAATAATGCAAGTGTCTCTCCCAGCTCACCAAATATACAACCAGCTGGCTAAAGCCAGACCCAAAAAGAAAAGTACAACAGCCTGAGATAAAGGGGATGTCACGCCCCGAAGGTCTAAGGATCAGCGGAAAAGCATATGTATTTTTTTTTTTGAATAAACGACCTCGCCTACCGGTGCGCATCAGACCGCCACATATACAAATTCACCCTTTAAACGGACAGAGTCTCCTTTGTATATGCACGGCGTCACATTCACAACATTATCTTCTTTAACCACACAGTCACAATGAATACAACAAGAGAGAGAGTAATTCTATTTAATCACATCAAGAGATAAGCTACGGGTTTGCAAACGGTGTCCACACGACACCCAGTTTTTCCAAAGTGTTAACACAAGTTACAATAGGGCGGCAACATCTTTTGAAAGGATAAATCCGGAGGTTTACAAAGTAGTGCCCACACGACACTTGGTTTTGGAAAGCATTTTCGAAACCCTTTTTGTTTGGTATAAAACATGCCGCATACAAGTCAATAAGAAGCATAATAAAGATCACATCACGAAAACGAACTCACAATCCAACATCCACGATATTCCACAGTCTAGCAATTGAGAACTTCAACTAAATATAAGGAGATGAGATAACCCAAGCAAGAACGACGGAATAAGCCACATACGGCTAATGTCCTCTAGACGCTGCCTCACCACCGTCCCGACTACTACACATAGTCAAACCTGTCACGGAGTGGGTAAAGTCAGTGACAAATAAAGTAGATGTTTCAAACAATTAACAATAACTTTAAAACAAACAAAATACACCGGAACCTTTCGCTTTTCCTCATTATGAGTCCACATCACTTGATTTAATCACATGGTACCTGTCGGGGAGTCGACGATCTCCCCTCGTGAATAATTACTTTACTTACGTGATGCCTTTAACCCTTTCACGGCGCTAGCGCTGCACTTTTAGCTGGCGTGAAGGAGTTCCCACACGGCACTTTCACTTTTGTGGGATACACGGGTCATCCAGACCACTTCTCCGGAAAAGTACACCCATGCGGAGGCCAATCCGCCTGTGTACGTGTAAGCATCCAAGAACATGATAGCCGAAAACGGCGTGTAACAATCACCGCGACACTTGGTCGCCACAGTTAATAACAGAAGGAACGGTACATATTCATGCGAAAGGTTAATTCAACTGAAACACCTCATCTACTTTATTAAACAGATTAATATACTCTTTACGATGACATATTGCACTTATTGCACTTACCGCACTTATTGCAAGGGTACCCACCTGGAATGAAGATAAACGACCGCGCCCGCGACCCTCCTAAGCAATCAGAACTTCACGCGGCCTAATAAAATAACCAAACCGCAATTTAACACTTTACTCTAAACAGGCAAAATCAGTGGTCCCGACCACTATAACAATAAACCCACGAAAACCAAAATCACTGTGCCAAGAGGACCGCGTTGTCAATCAAAAATCAACGAGTCAAAACTTGTCAAGTAAAACCGTAAAACTCCAATCAAACCGGATCTCTGACGGTAAAACCGATGGTTAACAACAACCGGACCGCGACTATTTCATCGCGAACTCCATCGGAACCCAAAACCGCTAACGAAAATCCAACAAAACCCAATTCTCAGCCGGTAGCCAACTCGGGATGTCAACAGTCAAGCCGAGAAGACCCCGACGGCGAAAACGATGAGAAAAAGACCCGACGGCGCGACCCCGACGATTTTGTCAAGACGCGGAGCGACGGCAAAACTAGCACATGACATGGCGAAACGGTGACTCAGATGACTCCGAGTAGCCACGCCAAGAAAACGGCGGGAACGGTGATCCCAATGGCGAAAACGGCGCTCAAAACGTTGAAAAACGAACCAAAACGGAGCTACCGAACTTTCGGGTTGACGGGTGGTGCACGGAGCAGGCGTGGACCGGGTCTGCGCATCGGGCGGCTGCGCGGCGCGCCCCGGGTGCACCCAGGAAGCGTGCACCCTTGCGGGACGGGCCGGGCCGCGCACAGCGCTGGCGCGCACCGGGCTCACGCTTTCTGGCCGCGGCGTCGCGCATCGGGTGCACGCCTAGAACGTGCACCGCGCACAGTACGCAGCCTGGCGCACGGCAGCGTGCGCCGGGTCTGCGCCTCCGGGACTGTGGGGGCGTGCACCGCGTGCACGCCCGGGCCGTGGACCGCGCTGGAGGAAATCCGTACGGGGTGAATAGTAACTCCCCCGTTCGCAGTTTCTTCTCCATTTTCGTTCCCGTGCGACTCCGGCGACGACCCCGCGAACATGATGACGGCGGCGGCGGCCTCCCGTTAACTTCCCCATGCTCCGACGAAACACCCAATTAACCCCAAACAAATCCGCGGTAATTCTATCAATCAAACCATTGATCGAAACATCGATCGGAAACTCGATCAAAAGACCGATTAAAAACAATCGATCAAACCCGGTCAAGAACACGAACAAAACATTGATCAAAACCCAACAAAATCCACGATCAAACTACCGAATAAATCGACCTCAAAAGAACACGAAAAACCCTCGTTTAATCCGACCAAAAGAAATAACGATCGCTAACCTCGATCTATCGGGATTAAAGAATCGATCTTGTCCCTCGCGGCGTTGGGGATCCGGATCCGCTCCCCGTCGATGATGGCGTCTCGTTCTCCGGTCTCCGGCACGTCAATCGGGGCGATCGGGTTCCTCCGCTTTCTCCTTCTTTCCTTATTTTCTCATCCGGATAGGGTTCTCTTTTTTTTTCTCTTCTCCGAACTAGGGTTTTATTTTTGGTCTTCGGTACGCACAAGAGGGAAGGGTTTGAGGAAACGATCTTTTAAAACTAGGGTTTTCCTTACGGTAAACGGGGTATAATTATCCTTTTATTATTAATTTATTTTTCTTTTATTTTATTTTATTTTCCCTTTTCATACGTACGTAAAAAGGAAAAACTCCCATATTCGGATATTTATTATTTAACAATAAATATCTATTCTCACGAGATAATTCTAAGATTTCTTGAAAAGCGTGCCAGATCTTTTGCACGGATTCCGATGCACCCTACGGTTACTGCGACCTTCAAAATCCTATTCCGGGGGATCCGTAAGTCGGATTTTAGATCCGATTGCACCGCCGTTAATCGCTTTTCGAGCTCTATCACCGAAAAATACCTGCACCGTGTGTTAGTCAACTCAAAAGAGCTCGATAATTTAATTTCCTCTAACTTATACTCTATTAGCAGGAGGGTAAAATATCACTAGAAAAGTCGTGTCATTACAGGGGATACATCAAAAGTCCAGCTAAACTCACTGTCGGGGCAGACGATCTATCTAATCAGCTATCCTCTTACCTCGATCTGCCGCTGAAGGCTCAGCAGCTCCCGCAGACGACTCTGCAAAACAAAGGGAGAAAAAGAGGAAAACAATAATGTGGGTGAGAACTACTATAAAATCAGTAGCCTTCCCTAGTGGGTAAAGCCTTAAACTCCGACGCACCCACTAGGACTACCAAAGGCAAAAGGGAAAGAAAGGTGGTAAGCTAAAAAGACTGCTGATAAAAGGAAACTACCACTACTATGCCTCTAAATGCAATTCCAGAAAGAGTAACAATATGAGTGCATCAGTAAAAGTATCTGCCCGAATAAACTCAATCAATGGACCAGTAAACACTGGTACTGACTGCTAAACTGTCTCAAGTATCTGCTAACAGATCGGCACTCACTGACCGGAACTAATTGTCCGGTATTCACTGGCCGATGTGTCAAACGCCTACTTCGGAGTGGCACTCGAGGGGAGCGGCCCACACGAGTAAAGTAACCATGTCACAAGTATCACGATTTAGCAGGACTGGATCACGACTATGATCAAAGTAGGAAATCCATCCACTAACGAAATTCCGGTCCCCAATCTGATGCACAAGTAAACATCCGGTCAACCGCCCAATGTCCGCGGTCGCCGCAATACCCCACAAATCCACAATCTGGTACAACAACCGACATCCGGTCAACCGCCCAATATCCACGGTCGCCGCAATACCACATGTATCTCAATAAAGAGGAGAAAAGAGCCAACATGGTTTCTCCTAAGTCAAATCCCAATATGATAGTGTAGCAGAAAAAGGTGGCCTATCTAGATGACCATACAAGCATGCAAGTGTCCTCATGTAGAATAAAAGAAAGACATCTAACAGTGTTCTTGCATCTATTAAAGCATGATATCCCAAATTTAATAATCAATCTCATAGGAAGGTTAAATGCTAACATGGCATACATCAAATCCATACAAGCATGCAAGTTATCAACAATGTACTAAACGACATTCTAATTCGGGGATCACTCTAATATCCCTAGTGAGTATGTCAAAATATGAGGTCCACAACAACTACCCACCTCGATCGCGAAGCACGGATCCAAACTCGCCCTCTCACAAAGAAAACCCCGGCTCACCGCGAAAACTGCAAAAACAACCAAAACGGCGCACAAATTAATCCCACAAATAACACAACGCCGTTGTCCGTGCAACAGTCCAGAAGATGGTCGATTTTCACCTATGAGATGCACTCCGAAAATTCCAGAAAAATCACCGCTGGGATCGTCGTGACGAGTAGATGAAAATCGAGTACTCGCACGTCCCGTTTCGACACCTGTAGGCCAAGATACAAATAAAACACCACGGTAAGCACGAAACTCCTCATGAACACAACTCTGCAGCATTCCGTCCAGAAAAAGCTGAATTATCACCTTCGAAACAACCTCCAAAAAATCCAAAAAAATCACGACGGCATTCCTCGCGACGAGTAGATGAAAATGAACTAATTGCACTCCTCGTTCCGATACTTATGGGCTGAGAAATTCTACAAATACTCCAATGCTGTCCAAAATCTCGCTGCAGAAAATGGGGTCACAAGGTGGTTCGAAAAACCCAAGAAAAGCTTGGAATGGGAAGAAACTATAAATACAAGAATCGTAGCCCTACCTGTCATGGAAACACCGGCGCAAGAATCACCCGAAAACTCCCTCGGGGTAGCCCAGGGGAGTCCGTGCACCGAAACGCAACGGAAAAGGCCGCCGGAGAAGGAGCGTCAAAGTGCGCCGGATCGCCATAGACGTCGATGTCGCGGTCTCCAAAAATCCTAGAACTCCTTCACAAGATGAAGGACAGGGTGAGGAAGAAGTCCACTGTAGAATGCTCTGGGAGAAAATGGCTAGAAAAAGTGTTAGGAAGCAGCAAAGGAGCCTATTTATAGGCCCAGCCCGGAGAAAATGGGTTTCTCAATTTTGGGCCGAGATTCGGGCCCTCGGAGGAGATTCGGGTGCTCGAATCTCCTCACAGGAGCTCGACGAAGAGCGTCCGAATTCTCCTGGGCTTGACACGTGTCCCGAACACGGGACAACGTGTGCAAACCCAGCCCGACGGCGACACGTGGCCCGCTCTGGTTAAGGCGGTAGGTAGCGCCCACGAATCCCCGGGCGCCATGTGTCCCGCCCGACAGCGCCTCCACGTGCGGCTCTGTCGCGCCGCCTGCCACTGTCACGCCCCAGGTGTAAACCAGAACCCGGGCTCGCCAACAGATCCGCCGTGCACACAGAATTTTCTATGTACACGAAGCGCTTGTAACCTGCTCAGATATAAGAAATGTACAATAAAAGAGCATAATACAGAGCTGAAATAGAAGAACCACATAGTATCTCAGACTGGAAATAAAAATAAAGCTGTAATAAATACAATAATCTCCCAGCTCACCAAAGTAGTACAACCAGCTGGCTAAAGCCAGACCCAAAATAAAAGGAAAATACAACAGTCTGAGTGAAGGGTACAATATCTGTCTAACAACAACTCTCAGTCTCACATGAGATCTATCTACTCAGCGATCCCCTTGCCTCGATCAGCTACCGATGGCCTAGCAGCTCCCGCAGACGACTATGCAAAACAAAGGAGAAGAGACAGGAAACAACAATGGGGGTGAGAACTACTAGATAAACCAGTAGCCTCCCCTAGTGGGTAAAACCTCAAACGCTGACGCACCCACTAGGACTACAAGAGGCAAAAAAGAAAGGACAGTGGTAAGCTATAAAGGCTGCTGAAAAAGGAGACTACCACTACTATGCCTCTAAATGCAGTGCCAAAAGATAACTGTATGCATGCAACTATAAAGCTAACTGCCTAAAGAAACCCAATTAAAGGGCCAGAAAGCACTGGCACTGCCTGCTCCGTCATAACTCACAACTGTCCAACTAACCGGCACCCGTCACGGTCGAAAGCCTACTCCGGAGTGACACTCGAGGGGAGCGACCCACACGAGTATAGTAACCCTGTCACCAATATCTCACAATAGCAGGACTGGATCATGACTATGATCAAAGTGGGAAAACTCTATCCACTAATGCAACTTCGATCCCCAATCTGATAAAGTAAAACAGCTGGTCAACCGCCTGACGTCCGTGGTTGCCACAATGCCCCACAATCCACAAACGAGTCTAACTGTCCCAGACTCAAGATCCCAACTACACTACCCCAAAACCCTGCTCGAACTCGAGCAACATGCATCTGAATAGAAAGGAGAACGATAAAACATGGTTTCTCCTAAGTCAAGTCCTAATAAGATAGTGTAGCAAGAAATAGTGGCCTAACTAGATGTCCATACAAGCATGCAAAGGTTCACTTTTGTAAACTAGAGGGGAAAACACTTATTATTCATTTTAGGAGAGCAATTTAAGCGTCCCAATATTTTTAAGTCATCTTTGTATGCAAGTTTCATCATAACATATGTCCAACATAACCGTCCCAATTTTAACACATAGAAGCTACCAATTGATTTATAGGGTCAATATATCCGGTTCTCACATGAAAAGTCATTTATCACATTTAATTGGGGAAACTCTAATATTCCTAGTGAGCTAGTCAACAATGAGGTAAGCAACAACCACCCACCTCGAACAGCGTGCTCTACACCCAAAGAAGCTCCACGCTGCCCACAGTCCTCAAAATCCACTAACCACAGCCAACTGCGTCTCACTGCACTAAAACAACTCATACAGTGTAAATACTAACACTTAAAAATCCACACTTGTTGTTTTTCAAATAGCACGGAAAACAATGCATTTCACCTCTGTACCAAGCTCCAAAAATCCCAAAAAATTCACAGTTACGTTCCTCGCGAAGAGTAGGCCGAAAACGACTTTTTATACGCCTTGATCCGATGCTCCTAGGCCAAGATATAAATCAGAGAAGTCGATGTTGTCCAGAAAATACCACAACAAAAAGGGGGTCAAAGGTGCCTCGGGAACCATGCCGAAAGTGTGAAACGAGGCAAAGTGATCAACACGGAAAACGAAGCCTTACCTCTTAGGAACGCGCTGTCATAGAAATCGCCCGAAAATTCCTCCTGGTTTGCGCACAGGAAAAACCCCACTGAAATGCGATGGAAACGGGCCGAAATGGGGGAAAAATCGAGGCGCACTGTAAAATAGTTATCGCTGCTGTCGAGCCGCCAAAAATTCTGGAAATCCACCACGAGATCAAAAATTAACAGAGGAACAACTTTTGTATTGGGCTCTCCCTCTCATTCCCTCTCTAGAATTCGGAAAGAGGAGAGAAAGAGAGAGAGGTGGAGGTATAAATAGGCCCAAAAATCTTTCTGGGAAATTACCTCCGGGTCCCTGATTTCGGGCGCCCGAATTTTTCGGGCCCCGAAATCAGGCCGAAATGGCGGCCCAACTCCAGCGCCCGAAAAATCCCCGGCGCGACACATGTCCGCATAACAGCGGACAGCGGCGCCCGCGAATCGGGCGCCGCCACGTGTCCCGCCCGCCTCGGGGCCAGCCCGCTTGCGCGGCGCCACGTGGCGCGGCGCCGCCCCGCCCGACACGCCAGTTGGCACGGTCAGCGCGCCGCCCGCGCGTCTGCGCCCGCGTGTGCGTACGGCCGCAGCCTTGCGCCCGTGGGTGCACCGCGCGCACCGGCGCCATCCAGTCAGGGCCGCCACGTGGCGCGCCCCGGTCCACGCGCCCGCGCAGTCCAGACCCGCCAGTAGGCGGTTGCCACGTGTCCCGCCAGTCTACCGTGCACCAGTGGTCAAATTCCGTGGACCAGACACCGCGCGCCGGCCCTATCACGGCCTGCCACGTGTCCTAGGCCGGTCCACGGCTCCCCCCATGCACCGATTTGCGCAGAAAACTTCCGGGTGTCCTTTTTTCGGCATCCGGACTCAGAAAAATATAAGTAAATAGCCGTTTTCAAGCGTTTTTCCGCGCTGAATCCAAATACGGCCTCCGTTCGGCCTGAAACCACTTCTAAAATTCGGCAAACACAGCCGAAAGACAAACTTGACTGCAAACCCCCTCTGAGTCCATCCAACACATCTCTTTGACGTGTTGTGGGCCCGACACACCAATAACAGGTGTTCCACACCCCGAAACATAGGGGAAAGCTACACGATGATCTGGGTTACTACATCCTCCCCCACTAAAAAAAGTTTCATCCTCGAAACGAAAATCATACCTCAGTCCTGAGCCTCAAACAGGTAGGGGTAGGTGTCCATCATCTCTGACTCGAGCTCCCGCGTCGCCTCGTGCTCATCATGATTGCTCCAAAGGATCTTCACATAGGGAATGGTCCGACTGCGCAATTCTCTCACCTCTCGATCCAGAATCTGCAGTAGGTGTTCCTCATATCTCAAATCCTCGCTGATCTCGAGCAGTGTAAAGTCGATGACGTGCGACGGGTCGAAGACGTATCTCCTCAGAGTGGAAACATGAAAAACATCGTGGACACTAGCAAGTCTCGGGGGAAGTGCAAGTCGGTAAGCAACTGGCCCGATACGCTCCAATACCTCAAAGGGTCCAATATATCGGGGGCTAAGTTTCCCGCGGATGCCAAACCTCCTGATCCCTTTGGACGGCAAGACTTTCAGAAATACATGATCTCCAACCTGAAACTCTAAGTCTCGTCGCCGAACATCATCATAGCTCCTCTGTCAACTCTGAGCGGTCTGAAGATGCTGTCGAATCACTCAGACCTTCTTCTCTGCCTCTAACAGTACATCTGGTCCCAAGGTCCCTCTCTCGCCTACGTCACTCCAATAAAGCGGTGATCGACACTTGCGTCCATACAACGCCTCAAACGGAGCCATCTGAATGCTCGCTTGGAAGTTGTTGTTGTACGCAAACTCAGCTAAAGATAAGTGTCGAATCCAGCCTCCGCCAAAATCCAAGACGCAAGCCCTCAGCATGTCTTCCAGGATCTGTATAGTCCGCTCTGACTGCCCATCAGTCTGTGGATGAAAAGCTGTACTGAACCTGAGCTGAGTCCCCAAGGCTGTATGCAAACTCCTCCAGAAACGCGAAGCAAATCTCGGGTCTCTATTTGACACTATAGAGGCTGGCACTCCATGTAACCTCACTATCTCATCTAAATATAACTGGGCTAGTCGCTCGAGTGGCCAAGTAGTCTGCATAGGCAAAAAGTGCGCTGACTTGGTAAGTCGATTCACAACTACCCAGATAGCATCTGCTCCTCCCTGTGCCCTCGGCAATCCGACCACAAAATCCATCGTAATGTAGTCCCATTTCCACTCGGGGATTGGGAGACTCTGTAACTTGCCAGCTGGCACCCGATGCTCGGCTTTCACATGCTGACAAGTTAGACACTGAGCCACAAACCTCCTAATGTCCCTCTTCATGCCATTCCACCAGAAGTGTGTCTTGAGGTCCTTATACATCTTAGTCCCACCAGGATGAAGGGTATAAGGTGTGTAATGGGCCTCTCGCAATATATGCTCTCTGATCTCAGCATCCACTGGTACACATGCTCGGTCCCTGTACCTTAGTACTCCCGAAGCATCCACTGTAAAGTCTCCTGACTGATCACTCGGAATCTGATCTCGAATCCTGGTCAAGTGGGGGTCCTCACTCTGTTTCTCCTTGATCCTGTCCAGTAGAGTGGGCTGCACGACTAAAGATGTCAGTCTAGCAGAGACCCCAGGGGACACAACCTCTATCTCGAGCCGTCTCATCTCCTCTAACAGTAGCGCCTGATCTGTAATCAATATGGACAAACTCTGCATCGCTCTCCTACTCAAAGCATCTGCAACCACATTGGCCTTGCCCGGATGGTATTAATTTACATTTATATAAAAAATTAAAAGTTTAAATTTTTAAAATTTTCAAAATTTTAAATTTTTTGACATACACTGAACTATTTCCATTTTTTATAATTTTTAATTATTTTACATATCATCAAATTTATTAAATAATATATATAAGATATACTACATTTAAAAAGGTTTTAAAAAATAATTCATTTTGATTTTAAAAGAAAAGTAAGAGGAAAGATAATTTCGTCATTTTATACAAAATACTACTATTTATTCTTCTTTTCTTTTCTTCATTCCCAACCAAACACTGCTTTTCTTATATATAATACTAACATAATATCCAACCAAACACAAATTTATAATAATTCCGATTTGTTTTCAAAATTATATTTATTTATGGAATTACCGATTCTCTTTTATTCCACAATCAAACATAATCTTTATATAATATAACTATAAAATTTAGATGATAAGTATTTGAATATTCAATCAATCAACCCAAAAAGAAAAAGAATAAATAAAAAAAATAATACATAATAATTAAGGAGAATACGTAAAGTGCTCGAGAGCATATAGGATAGTAATCACAGCTATGAGAACGTTTAGAATAATGAAATTATTTGGCTTAATAATTGCCAATAAATAAATTATTTTCATTTGTATTTTCTTGCCTTATGATAATTTTTTCAGTGGCAACTGGCAAGGGGAGTCTAAAAAAATTGAGGATCCAAGTAAACTTGACTAGAAGTTCAGGAACTGTAGTGCAATTTACCCGATAGTTTTAGTTGACAAAGGAGGAGAACAGGGAAAATGGGGTGTACAACAAAAAAAAAAAAAAAACATTTTCCAACAAAATTTGCAACAGGAAAAATGGGGTGTACAAAAAAAAAAAAAAAAACATTTTCCAACAAAATTTACCAGGGTAACGCACTGACGTGTCAACTCCAAGTCCCAACGCGCTCGCCTTCAATATTTTTATCATCCCTCACCTTCTCCGCCGTACTCTCCGGCTCGAAATGTATCCGTTAACGCCCTGCGCCTCCGCCATTTCAAAAATGTCCCCAATTCTACCGCCCCCAACAGCAACCACTGGTTCCCACTGCTATGCTTTACCCCGCAGAAGCCGGGTGCGGCCCAAGGCGCAGTCCGACGGCGCGGATGCGTCCGCCCTCCGCGAGAGCGCCGAAAAAGCAGGGGAAGAAGGAGAGGCGACCAGCGGACCTTCTTTCCCTGCTTCTCCTCTTCCTCCTCCTCCTCGACCGCAAGTTATGGGCCCTAACATTGATGAGGACCTCAAAAAGGTTACCTCTCCCTTTCTTTTACAAAATTATTTACTGAATCTGCAGTTTTGTTTCAATATCGGTAATGTTAGGCTATATCTAATTAGTTTGTATTCGGTAGCTTAATTGAACTTGATTTTTACTTAAATAAGAGATAGGTTGGGATGCTATGTCTTGGTGCTATAGAGTCGTTCCCAATGGTTGAGTATATAGTTCAGCGACTGTTAAATATGATTTAGTGCATTTAAACTTACTAGGTACCAAATTTTATAATTTTTTGACATCATTTACTTAATGATCAAGCAGCCTCACAACTCACAAGTGGTATGTTGAACGACCCATATGAGGTGAACGGTGTAGAACAATACAAAGAGGATGAATTTTTAATAGAAAATTCTTAGAACAAGATCTACAACTCCAATCTTTAGTTTACAAATTGTCACGCCCCGGAGGTTCTAAATAAGCGGAAAAGCGTATATATTTTTTTCTTTTTGAAAACTTCATCCTCCGGTGCGCGCCAGACCCGCCACATATACAAATTCACCCCGCGAACGGACGGAGTCTCCTTTGTATATGCACGGCGTCACAATCACGATACATACCTTAACCACACAGTCACGTCGAGAGCAAAAGGGGCAATACAATTCATAACAACTACTAACATTAACACAAGTTTGAACGAGGATAAAGCTACAAGTTTGCCAAATCGGTGTCAACACGACACTAAGTTTTTAAAACGTTTACACAATTTCTTTTTCGGCGGCAACATAACTTTGAAAGGATAAATCCACGGGTTTGTAAAGCAGTGCCCACACGACACTCAGTTTTGAAAACATTTTCGCAATCATTTTCTCACTTGAAAACATGCCGCATGCAAGACTAATGGAACATATTAAAGATGGTCCCACACTAGGTCAAAAGCTCAATCCAACATCTACATAGTTCCACAATAAAGGCAACAACAAAACTCACTAACCAAACAACCAAGATAATCGAAAGTAAGGAAAGGAGAATGTCACTAGCCCCAATCGGGCTAAAACCCTCTAGTCGCAGCCTCACCATCGTCTCGGGTCCTATCCCCGACCAAACCTGTCACAGTGTAGGAAGTCAGATGTAAACAAGTACAAAGCGGTAAATACTGAAATAAAGGCAAACTGATAAACCCAAGCATCCAAACTCTCCGTCATGAATCCACCGCACCCCATGTAAATCGAAACCGAGCACCTGCCAAAAGGTCTAAAGATCTCGGGTAACAGTGAACACCTTGCTCTCATCTTTTGTGCTTTAACCCCTCCATGGTACTTGTGCAGGACTGTAAGTAATCGCGAGGCGTCCCCATCATCACACATTGTGGGGTACACGGGTCAACGTACCATCTTTCCGAAAAAATATACCCTGTGCGGTGGCCCGACCGCCGGTGTGCGTGTAAGCAAACCTTGAGCAGAATGACCGTAGCCATTGTGTAACGTAGAGCACCGCGACGCTCAGTCGCAACAGATAGTAACAAAGAGGGATGCTAATGCGAAAAGGGGTTAGACAATAACAATTTGCACCTCTACTCTACTCTCACATATTACGAGATGAAACCATACTTCAAAACACAACAAAGGTACCCACCTCAAGTCACGTCGACGGAACGCCTGAAACCGTCCTGTGCCCTTGCACGATTCTCGGACCCTTAAAAATCCTAATAAAGCGTTAGAAAGGCCAAATTTAGAACCTAGCACACCCGAGTATTGAACTGAACTAGGAAACGCACGGGTGGACAACGCAGACCGGGCGGCAGGGCTAGCCAACCACCCTCCCCCCCACCCCCCGCGCGGCGGACGTTGCAAAACTGTCCCCCGTGTGGCCGAACTCCCTCGCGCGTCGTCGCTCGCGGACGGCGCCCCGTGCGACGGCAGGCCACGCGGCGCGCGCGCCGCTTGCGGGCGGCGCCCCGGCGGCACCTGTCCGCGTCGGCACGGTCGCCTGCGAGCGGCGCCCCGCGCGACAGCAAGTCGTGCAGGCGCGCGTCACCTGTGGGTGGCGCCCCGCGCGGCAGCAAGTCGCGTGGGCGCGCGTCACGTGCGGGCGGCGCCCCGCGCGACAGCAGGTCGTGCGGGCGCGCGTCACCTGCGGGCGGCGCCCCGCGCGGCACCTGCACACGCAGGCACCGTCGCCTGCAGGCGGCGCCCCGCGCGACAGCAAGTCACGCGGGCGCGCGCCGCCTGCGGGTGGCGCCCCACGCGACAGCAAATCGCGCGGGCGCTCGCCGCCTGCGGGTGGAGCCCCGCGCAACGGCAAGTCGCGCCGGCGCGCGTCACCTGCGGGCGGTGCCCCGCGCGACGGCAAGTCGCGCGGGCGCGCGTCCCTGCGGGCGGCGCCCCGCGCGGCAGTAGGTCGCGTGGGCGCTCGCCGCCTGCGGGCGGTGCCCCTCGTGGCAGTAGGCCGCACGGCGCGCGCCTCCTGCGGGCGGCGCCCCGCGCGGCACAAGGCCGCGCGGCGCGCGCCGCCTGCGGGTGGCACCCCGTGCGGTAGCAGGGCCGCGCGGCGCGGTGTCCGTGGCAATGCCTGCGCGGTTCCGTCACGCGCGGCGGCGGCGGCGGTTCGCCCGGGCGCTGCGGCGGCGACGCGACGGCGACGAAACCACGACGCCTACGACAACGACGGAAACACGAAAATTAAAGCCGCATACTTTGATCCACCGGAGAAGACGACCCGATCTCGTTCTTTGCGGAAGTGGGAAAACCGGATCCACCCTCCGATGACGGTGACGTCTCGTTCCCGGCTTCCGGCACGTTGGTCGAAGAAGGTGGAAGATCCGCTCTCCGATGACGGTGACGTCTCGTTCCCGGCTTCCGGCACGTTGGTCGAAGAAGGTGGAAGATCCGCTCTCTTTTCTATCTCCGAACTAGGGTTTCGCTTTGGTCTTCGGCACGCACAAGAGGGAAGGGTTTGAGGAGGCGATCTTTTAAAACTAGGGTTTTCCTTTCGGTAAACGGGGTATAAATATATCTTATTATTAATTTATTTCTTTTATTTTTCCTTTTCATATGTACGTAAAAGGGAAAAATTCCCATATCCGGTACTCTAAGGATATTCCTAATTTTAGTTACGAGAGATAAAAATCGTCATCTCCTCGAAAAGTGTGCCAAACTCTTAGCACGGATTCTGGTGCATACTATGGATTCCGCGACCTTCAATACCCCATTCCGGGAGATCCATAAGTCGGATTTCAGATCCGATCGCAGCGCCGTTCACCGTTTTTCGGGCTCTATCATAGAAAAATATCCGCATGCGCCAACGCTCTACCCAAGAAAACTCAATAAGATAAGCCCCTATCAACCACTTTATCCCGAAAGGGATTAAAGAAAAGCAGGTTAGGTCGTGACATTACACAAATCCTATCTCCTATTTTTAGAAGATTGACCAATTTCTATCGTTCATAATTTTGACGAAGTTGATGAGTTTGAAAATGATTTTTAAAAATCACGAAAGTAACTCCTAAAATAATCACATATCCTAACCGTGTTGATCATCAAATTGGATGCCCTATCATCGAAAACGAATCTTTAGCACAAAGGGCTTGGTTCTATTAATAGCATCAAAGCTTAACTTTTTAAATAATATTGATTAAATTTACATTAGATTTGTAATTAGATTGTATGTATTAAGAAAATTGCGTGTCATTACTAATAAGTTGCAAGAAAGGAGTCAAGTGAACCTATAATCATATTTACCAATAAAAGAGGCTTAAAGCAGTAATATTAGACCTTACTTAGCCAAAAAGGCCAAAATAAGCCATGCTAAACAAACATTCTTTGCCGCCGACGACATGGAAACACGCCTGTCTGTCAGTATTTGGTACGATCCCCTGCTCGTACTTAACCCATGGATTGAGCTAGGATTGAGAAATTCATGGGGGGCATGGTAGGAGGTTTGTTTGAAAATCTGATTAAATAAGAGCTTTCATGCAAGAGAAATATAAGCAAAATGTCTTTTTTTCATACCAAAAGAAAAATAATAGGGTTATTTACAGATCTAACCCCCCTAACAAATTTTTTTTATAAAAGTAGGCCTCTTAAAAAAGGTGAATGGTTCACCGCATTCAGAGGATTTAATGTTGTCACGCCCCGGGGTCGAAACTGCGATCCGGGCTCGCCAACAGATCCGCCACCTATGCCAAACTCCGCATAGGCGAAGCGTCCTACCTGCAAGAAATGTGCTACAGCTAACAGATATCAGAGCTATAAGATAAAAACTGCTGTAAAAACGAAATCAACCACTGTACAACTGGAAAATAAAGCCACAATGTCCACCTCCCAAAAATGATAATCGTACAATATCCTCAGATACAGAACTCATAGCTCAACAGAGAGGTATCTCCAATAAATGCAACAGTGTACAGGCTCTCAATACATATCATCCTCACTACAACAGTCTCTCAAAATAGGAAAATAAAATAACTAATCTAATGAAGATCTCCTCTGAAGGGGGGGGGTACCGCTACTCTCCAACGACGGGTAGGGATCTAGCTCGCGACTCTCTCGCCTCGATCAACAACCGCAGAATCAACAACACCCGCTAAGACTCTGCAAAACAAAGAAGAGGAAGGAAAAAGGAGGGGGAAAACCCCCAGAGGGTGTGAGAACTACACCAAAAAGGGAGTTCTCAGTGGGTACCACCGCCAGACCCGACGGTCTGCCCACTGAGTCCTCAAGAGACAAAAAACTAACCAAAGCCGTAAAAACTGAAATAAGGAAGCTGGAGACTCTCAACAGCTGTAACACCTCCGGAATTTGGATTAGTCCTCTATATAAATGATATAATAGGACTAAATCTCTAACCCGGCTATAGCATTTTGGATGGTAGCAAGATCCAAGAGGAACATGAGAGTTAAGCGTGCTAGAGCTAGAGTAGTTCTAGGATGGGTGACCCCCTGGGAAGTGGGGCGCGTCACAGTTGGTATCAGAGCCATTCACCAGCCGGAAATGTGAGATGAGTCTCGGCTGAGCCAGGGTTATATAGCGGGTAGAGCGAGGCTCCCCGGCTAATGACCGTTGTGAGTGGAGTGCAGCTCCTCACAAGGTCGGCTAAGGCTAGCGAGACGAGTCTCACATCGCCTGGTGCTTGTGAGTGTGCTTGAGCCTGACGTGGACGTCAGGGCTTAAAGGGGGGAAGAATGTAACACCCCCGGAATTTGGATTAGTCCTCTATATAAATGATATAATAGGACTAAATCTCTAACCCGGCTATAGCATTTTGGATGGTAGCAAGATCCAAGAGGAACATGAGAGTTAAGCGTGCTAGAGCTAGAGTAGTTCTAGGATGGGTGACCCCCTGGGAAGTGGGGCGCGTCACAACAGCTATCATGCCTCTATCTAAATGCCCAAAAGGGGAGAACCAAAGAGTGGTATGCAACCACCAGCACATGAAGTGCACAATCGACCCAATCGATAGACCAGTAATCACCGGCACTGCCTGCTATGCCTGCTATGCCTGCCATGCCTGCCATGCCTGCTATGCCTGCCATGCCTGCTATGCCTGCCATGCATCTCGTACAACGGTCAACAACTTACAACGACCTCGGGACCACCGTCAATCCCCAAACGGTTCCCAACAACCCTAGCACTGGTCTAACACACTACTAGACTCCACTCGGTCCCCCTGACACGAGTGCAACAATAAAGTAAATGCCTGAACTCATCTGCGGGAATACTGACCGACTACTGACCGGTACGGTCGCATCCCAACATAAGTAACAGACCGGCTCCTGACTGGCACGGTCGCACACAAAATAAGTAATAGACCGGCTCCTGACCGGCACGGTCGCACACAAAATAAGTAACAGACCGGCTCCTGACCGGCACGGTCGCACATTAAATAAGTAACAGACCGGCTCCTGACCGGCACGGTCTCACATTAAATAAGTAACAGACCGGCTCCTGACCGGCACGGTCTCACATTAAATAAGTAGAAATGTCAGCAGGACTGGATCATGACCCTGATCAAAGTGGGAAAGCCCAACCACTAAAGAAAGCCTCGGTCCTCAATCAGATGCAAAAGTACTCAAATAGTGGGAATCTCCGTCCACTAGAGAAATCAGATACCCAATCTGGTGCATAAATAAATATCCGGTCAACCGCCCAATATCCGCGGTCACCGCAAACCCTGCCAACTGCGATCCAACACAACCCGTCCCTGACACCAATGTCCTGGCTAGACTACCCCAGACCCCTGCTCGCACCCGAGCAACATAGACCGCCTGACTCACAAAGAAGGAGAAAATGAAAAGCATGGTTTTTCCTAAGTCAAGTTCCAATATGTAGTGCAGCAGTAAAAGATGGCCTAACTAGATGACCATACAACCATGCAAAAGTCCTCAAGGAGATGAAAGGGGGTAAAGCATATAATAAATCCTCTAGGGATAAACAACATGCCGGAATCCCTAAAGAGCTAAACCTATCCACAATCCAGGGTCCATCAACAGAATGATCATAATAATACCCGCACATAGATATAGCCCCCTACTCCATCGAGTAATCATATCATAACAGATTATGTGCAACCTGGCATGCTAAAAGGTCATTACTAAAGCATATCAATCTGTATGATCTAGGCCATTCTTCCAGCTTTTCCTCTCGATGCTAAATATGGGTTGTACATTAAACGTGCATGCTATCAGACATGAAGGGGTGACATTCCCACAAGTGCACTTATATTCGCCATAACATAATCATTGCCTTATACAGTTATTGATATTAAGCTTACCCACCTGAAGAGCTCAATCCAAGGCAAACCTGGGGTCGGTGAAGAGCGTGGCCACTTGCTAACCATATCCGCCGAACCCGTATCCACGGTACATGTTGCGCCAACCTCGGCTCCAAACAACATCACCCCAACAAAGCAACACTACAACAATCAACATCACACACAATACCCCCTAACATACACTTGCTGTTTTTCTAAAACAACACAAAGAAGGCAATTCTCACCTGTAAGCAGTGCTCCAAAAATTCCAGAAAATGCACGGTTGCGATCCTCGCGACGAGTAGCCCCAAAATGAGTATTTACACGCCCCGTTCCGACACCTGTAGGCCAAGTTACAAGTTATACAATGTGGGGCGCTGGTAATCCACAAAACTGCGAAATCTACGGGATACAACCCCAAAGAAGCTTAAATCCCACCTTTGTAGAGTCTACAGAAAAATCCGATAAAAATACTGCCGCGAGCGTCGCGTCGAGCCCTTCGAAACGAGTACCTACACGTCCCAATCCGAGTCTTGTACATCAAGATAAAAATCCGACAAAGTGACCCTCCCAAAAGGAATCCTGTACAAAAACGGTAGCACATAGCTCTGGAAAAAGGGGATTTTCACCTTCGGGAAAAACTCAGAAAAAATCCAGGAAAATTCGAGGATGTTCCTTGCGATGTGTAGATGCAAAAAGTGTATAGGCACGTCTCCATCCGATGTCCGAGCGCGGAGATAGAAAATCGACAAGCCTCCGCTGTCCAAAATCTCACAACAGGAAAAAGGATCACAGAAACACCTCGGGAACAGTGCCGAAAGCTCGAAACGAGGAGAAGTGAACAATACGGAAAACGAAGCCTTACCTCTCGTGAACGCGCTGCCGCGAAAATCGGCTCAAAATTCCATCGGGGTGATCCGGTGTGCCTCGCGGACTGAAGAGCGACGGTAAAAGCCAAAAATCCAAAGTGCGTCGCTGTGCGGCGCGTCGCAGATAATGCCGAAGCCGGAGTCTCCAAAAATGCCCAAGATCCATCAAAGAGTTGAGGGTACACTGTAGAAGACCTCTGTAGAAGAAAGAGCTCTCGGAACTGCCAAAAACCCGCACCCAAAGGCCCTCAAACTCTATTTATAGGCTGAAGAAAAAGGGAAAAAGCACACTTCCTGGTGCAGTTTCGGGCGCTCGGAATATTCGGGCGCAAACAGTGCGCTCGATCCGGCCGTCCAACCTGCGCCCGGATTCACCAGATCTCGCCACGTCACCAACAAAACAGCCTACAGCCAAGTCCTCCACTAGCCACGCGCCGCGTGGCCCACTCCGCTGCCGACACGTGGCGCGCCTGAACGCGGGAAACCCCGGTCAGCGCGCGCCCACGTGCGCCTGCGACGCCGCCTCCACCTCTGCACGCACGCGCCCCGAGGCTGGCCTCACATGCTCCGTGGACCCGGTCCACAGCACCGACCACTCGTGTCACGCCACGTGGCCAGCCTTCGGTGCACGCTGGCCCGTGGACCGCGCGCCCGCGCGCCTGCCCGAGCGCCTGCCCGCGTCCGCGCGCCTGCCAGCGGTCGCCCGCCGCTTGCCCGAGCCCGCGCCGCCGCTGCCCGCCGCCGCCGCCGCCCGCCGTGCCGGAACAGTGCCCCCTAGCCTCGAAATCCGTGCCGGGTCATCCGGGCTCCGAAAAATGCAAGTGAATAGTCTATTTTCATCGTTTTCGCGCGCTGAATCCAAATCCGAAGTCCGTTTTGCCAAATTTTAACTCTAAAAATTGCCGAAGGCATCCGGAAAGATGTTCTTTTGTCCAAACTTCGCGCTAAGCCCAATTTTAATATCCATTGCGCGCAAAATCACTTCTAAGCATTCGACGGGGTCATCTGACTACTCTCGTGATCCATTTAACACACCGAGTCCATCACTAGTGTCCAATTGGTGTACAAACGCCACCGACACGCCACATAGGCCTCCAGGAGCTGCTGATCAACCAGTAATCTCGTCGTGGGGATCCAGGTCCTCACAAATGTAGTCTTACAAAAGCGGTGAATGGTTCACTGCTTCACCGCTTTTATCCCTTTTACTTTCATAACACTTATATTTTTTCAAAAAAAACCATCAATACATATTGTTAATTTTTCATACATTTCAATTACAATATTTGACAACAAAAATATCAATCACATCACAATAAGGAATATATCGATTACAACAATAAATACCAACAAATACATCAATCACAAAATTCACGACAATAAAAGTATCAATCACAACATCAAATGCTCTGAATGTCAATCACAACATCAAATGCTCTGAATGTCCTGAATATCAATTATAAATGTCTGAATTATAAAAGAATGAATATAACAATATCAAAATTATAATTGCAAAAAATGAAAAAAGTATCAAAATACCAAGATGTTCTAACAAAATCAACTACTCTCCACGCCCTTGCCACCGTCCACGTTTTCGTCCGCCTCTACCTCCGCGTCTGCGTCCACGTCTGCGTCCGCATTTGCGCCGCCGATCCAGTGCTCGAATAGGCACATCATCATCATCCTCCATCTCAGGCTGTACAGGCTCAATGCCATGTATCTCATCAATATGCTCGATGGAGATGCCCTCGACAACTACATCCGTCCTCTGTGTGTCAAGTACTGATGACCGCATCCCCTCCTGCGTCTCAGGTACAAGCTCAGTAGAAATATGATCGTGGCGCCGTCGCCTCCGTCGATATGTAATACCAACTGGACTAACATTTGATGTGGATGGAACGTCCGATAGGGGGATCGGCGCAAATGAAGTATCAAACTAATGTACCTCGGATGTAGATGAGACATCATATGAAGGTATCGACATCGACTGGAAAGGAAGTAATGCTGACTGGAAATCGAAATGAAGGACATATGATGCCGAGGGAACGTCAGAAGGATGAATCGGAATGGATGCGGATGGAAAATCGTATGCAGGCGTGGAGGTGGAGGGAATATCATTCGGATGCTCTAAATATCCTGAAGCTGCTAATGTGGGGAGTCTCTCTAAGACATTCTCGATGTCCCACCTTATATGTCCTAGAGCGTCCATCAATCCAGACGGCTCTGGAGGATCATCCATCAAATGTCCAAGACTCGTGATAGTACGGCGCAAAGTATCCACCTATAAAAAAACACATATTTATATAAACGATATTTATATAAATGACTTTTAATATATAAGGAAAAAAATATTAAATGATCTTACCAAAGTTCGCTCGATATGTCCCTGCGGCAAAAAAGTGAGTGGAGTTCGCTGTACGGGATGAGAAATCCACCTCCTTGTGATATCCTAGTACCACTGCATGTACAAGGAGGTGGCTCGTACTGGATCTGGGCCGACGAAGGGACTATGCTCCGCAATATGATCTAGGCGATCAACCCATCGTAGAATATAAAAAACATGAAATGCTGCTCAGTCCTCTCCCGATCTATTTTGCGATGTAATCCGTCGTATAGCCTCCACTAGCTCTAGTATATGTTGGACTAATCCAAATTGGTGGAAAACTCGATCAGATAGATGTAACTCCATTATGCGGAAGCATATCAAGCAAGTCCTGGCACGCTATACTGCGGAGCCTTCAAGACAAAAAGGTGGAAGACCATGCAAAATCTCCTTAGTATAAGGAGTCCAAGTAACCTGCAAAGATTAATAAAATTCAATTAATATAAATTTTAAAATTAATATATATGTATGTAATTTAAGAAACTTTTACGTACTTGAGACTCCCGTTGCTGATCAAGCTCGTCTCGATAAAACTCAATGTCAGTCGCTCTGACATTTCCGCGAAAACGTAATCTCATATTCCATCAAGCTCGTCTCGACTGCGCAATTCTCTCACCTCTCGATCCAGAATCCGCAGCGGGCACTCCACGTAATTCAAATCCTCGCTGATCTCCAGTGGGGTGAAGTCGATGACGTGCGACGGGTCATAAACGTAGAATACATCATGTACACCGGCAAGCCTGTAGGCAACTGGCTCGATACGCTCCAATACCTCGAAAGGTCTGATATAACGGGAGCTAAGCTTCCCACGAATGCCAAATCTCCTGATCCCTTGGACGGCGAGACCTTCAGAAATACATGATCTCCAACCTGAAACTCTAGGTCTCGTCGCCGTACATCTGCATAACTCCTCTGTCTGCTCTGGGCGGTCTGAAGATGCTGCCTGATCACTCTGACCTTCTCTTCAGTCTCACGCAATAACTCTGGCCCCAATGTCCGTCTCTCCCCCACATCACTCCAGTATAGAGGTGATCGACAGCTGCGTCCATACAATGCTTCAAACGGAGCCATCTGAATGCTCGCTTGAAAGCTATTGTTGTACGCGAACTCTGCCAGTGATAAGTGTCGAATCCATCCTCCGCCAAAGTCCAAGGTGCAAGCTCTGAGCATATCCTCAAGAATCTGTATAGTGCGCTCTGATTGCCCATCCGTCTGTGGGTGAAAAACTGTACTGAATCTAAGCTGCGTCCCCAAGGTGGCCTGTAAGCTCCTCCAAAAACGTGAAGCAAACCTCGGGTCTCGATCTGATACAATAGAGGCGGGCACTCCATGTAACCTCACCACCTCATCCAAATACAGCTGAGCCAGCCTCTCAAGTGATCATATAGTCTGCATCAGCAAAAAGTGAGCGGACTTAGTGAGTCGATCAACAACCACCCAAATGGCATCTGCTCCTCCCTGGGCCCTCGGTAATCCGACTACAAAAAAGCGAGCGGTCTTCTCTCGTTGGTCCGTCCTCCGCCCTCAGAAGCTGGGCGCTTCCTCTCCGAGCTCTGTCCGGGCGCCTGAGCTCTCTCACTCATGACAACCGCGCCCCTCTCAACCAAGTAGACTCAGTGCAGCTCGCCCCGGGAGACAAAGGGTACGTAGTTAAGCAACCGTGTAAACTCCCGCAGATACTCCAGTACAGTACGGTCACCCTGCTGGAGGTTCTTCAAATCCTCCTCGAGTTTCTGCTTTACACTGCTCGGGGAATAGGCCCCGAACAGCATCCCACGAAACTCGGACCATGGCATCTAACGGTGGTCTGAAACTCCGCAGGCTCAACTCTCCGCCACTACGCGTTGGCATCTCCCTCCAGGCAATGAACAACCATGTGCACTCTCTCGGTCTCCGAAATGAAGATGTCCCTAACAAGCTTCTCTATAGCTGCAATCCAAGCCTCCACCTCCCAAGGCTCTGCATTCTGTCCCACCAATCTGGGCGGGTCGAATCGACAAAATAGGCCAATCGCTCTGCAATCTGCTCCTGCTCAGCCTGATCCTTGAGCTTCGCCGCTGCTAGAAGGTACCGCCGAGGGCTCCAAAAATCACGGTGCTGGCTCACTCCTCTGAGCTAACAATCACTCCAAGAGTTCCTCCGGCCTACGGTTCCTCTCCTCCATACGAGTCATCTGAACTCGCAACTCGATTTAGTCCTTTGTCAAACCGATTTAATTAGTTGCTAGTGTGTGCTTGATTTGCAACTTGAGCAGCTTGTAATTCTTCTTGGCGTTTGCATGGTGCGCCCATGCCAATTTGGAGAAGAACAAGTGGATTGGAACCACTTCTCTAGAAGTTGTCACTAAAGCTAATTGCAGACAATGTGTCATACAATGTAATATGTGTAGGGGCTTCCACATACCACCCATATTGCTTGCACCATGACACCCTAATTAAGTCCTTTGTTGAACCTGATTTCATTGGTCGCTAGCATATGCTTGATTTGCAACTTGAGCAGCTTGTAATTCATCTTGACGTTTACATGTTGCAACCGTGTCCATTTGGAGAAGAATCGATGGATTGGAACTACTTTAGAACTAGTCACTAAAGCTACTAGTAGACAATGTGCCATACAATGTATGTAATATTAGTAGGGGCTTCTACACACACCACACATATTGCTCTCACCCTCATACCCTCATCCACATATGTTCTTAATATTCACATTATGACATGAAAGAACCCTAGATATGTTTTAATGTATTGGCATGTGCATCAGAAATATGAACTAGATCAAAAGAATGTTCTTGCACAAATCCTTGCTTATTGTACAAACCTTAAAACTAGAGCCATTTGTTCACTTTTAGATTAAGCGCGAGTTTTGTCAACAATGTTGCAAAACTGTGCATTTCCAATTTCTTAAAGAATCGCATTCCACACTTTCTTTGTGAAAATAGTGAGAATCTAACTTGAGCAACCTTCTCTTTGTATGATGTTAAATCTTGATCATTTCAATATTACTTTGCTTATTCTAAGAATCCACACTTTCAGCATATCCTCTAAAGCCACAAGATTGGAATGTCAACCGTCGTATAGTATTTATTGATGCAATTAATCTAAGCCTATTATTTGCAATTTGAGGAGAAGTTTGTCTATCAAATTGCTTCACTATATGTTATGTTTGGTCTGTGGGATCTTTTCAAGCTTATTCAGCAATATTTTTGTGGAGAATTTGGACCACTTCCTACATGGCCTAAGATTGCACATTTTATTTCCATCATTAACTTTTTTCCGGTTACAAAATCTGTCAATAGTAAATGTAGTGATCCAAAACAACTTGCTAACTTTGTACCAAAAAGAAAGTATGGCAAACAAAAGACTGCATCTTTTGTCAGAGAGTACTCTGACCATAAGGGAAATATTTTCAACCATGATAGAAATCATTTAGGGTGTTTTTTTCCGGCCTAGCATGTTGATATTTTGATAGTGCATGTCGATAAGGCCCCAGCTTTAATATAATTTCAACAGATCTCATCTTGTTTATTAATAGGGTAATCCTATTTCAGACAACGTAATCCAAGAACATATTATAAAGAAGTAACATTAGTTCAGGTGGATTCATTTTTAGGTCTTTGATGATGCACAATCAAGACGGGAAGAACATTGCTCAGAAATTTTCACACTAGAACAATCAAGTTGTGATAATTTTGGTAAAAATGTTGGGATGAACTTGATTGAGAAGTTCTTTTAAAGAATTGATTATCGTAGGTGATTTTTCCATATTTATACTTAAAAATTTTACTAAATCAACCAACAAAATCATTTGAATGAGATTAAATAAAAAAGATTGAGGCAGGATTAGAGGTACTGTCGGTAACTTTTTTCAATGGCTATAATACAATTTAAGTAGTTGCAAATCTTTTTGATTGAAGAGCATGGTTGCATAGAGGCAAATTTCTGTGCCAAGAAATGTGCAACAAAAGAAGAAGAAAGGCTTACTGAAATCATCGAAAAAGAAAGGAATAGTTTTATTTAAAAAAATGCAGTTCAAGGTAACTACTTTAGGATAACTGAAGAATTGGATGATGGATTTAGTGTATATTAGTACCTGAGAAATACCATGCTATGATTACAATTTGGAATTTGTTGCTATTAGAAGGTTTGGAGGTTATAAGGAGGTTTTTTCTTTTTTTTTTTCTTATCATTATTATGTGGTTGTTGTCAGGTCCACATAGGCCACTTTCAGGTTGATGATAATTACTATGATTTTGAAAATTGAAACAATAGTACAACAATTTGGCTTTAAAGGAGTGTATCAACAGTGGGCAGTAGCTATAGTTGGTCAATCTTTTTTTTTTTTTATTTGAACTCCCACTGGTCTATTCTCCACATTAGTAAGCGGCTGCGAGACATAGGAGATTCTCATCTTGGATTAACTGGAGATCTCTGCTGACTTTCGAATTTTTTGAAGGGGCCACTGTTTTTGCAGGCCACCCCTTCCCTCCGTCCCTAGGCATGCCCCTATGTCTTGGTACTTCTTTCAAATTACCCATTTAATGCATTTTTTTATTTTTCTAATAAATCAATTAGTTTTTGAGGTAGTTTTTAAGTACAAGCATACTCTTGGTATCTAGACTTATCAAATTTTATCTTATACTAATCTTATTTATGGAATGTTATTAAGCAAACATATTATCAAAGCTAATTTATTTTTTGATAGGACCATTACTTTATTTTGAAAGTTTTTGTTTGTATCATTCATATTTTATGTTTAATGTTTTTTAGTATCATAAATCACATTCCTTAGGAGTCTTCCTTATGAACATAGCAATATATTTAGTAAGTCATCATTCATTACAAATAAATCTTGCCCAAACCGAAAGATGTTTGTTGTTCTTATATGCAATATTTCGGTTAATTTCTTCTGTATCACTTGTCGGTTGCTTGAATATGCATGATTTGGGTTGCTTGAAAATACATGCTTTTGGTACTAAACTTACTGTCATCAACAGGTCGTTCAAAAGACTGCGGCAACCTTTGCACCAAGGGCTTCCACAGCCACCAAAAACCCTGCTGTACCTGGAACTACCCTATACACTGTTTTTGAAGTTCAAGGCTATGTTTCAATGTTACTTGGTGGAGCTCTCTCCTTTAATCTTATATTCCCTTCAAGTGAACCAGATATTTGGAGATTAATGGGGATGTGGTCCATATGGATGTTCAGTAAGTAATTCATTTTTAATTTGTGCTATGCTATCTATAGTAAGAGCCAAAAAGCATTGTAGGACCTTCTATCTCTATTATTTCTCTCTAATTAAGTTACAGAATTTGTGTCCCACTCACATATTTCTTAGAAATCAATACATATTTTAACCCTGGAAGAACTCTTAAAACTCTCTGCTACTGCTGCTGCTTATACTCTTTAATAGCCTACCTCTTAACTATTAAATAACACCTTCCATACTACCTTGCTTGCATACTTGAATCTTGTATCTATTTTACCAAATGAGCAGGCTGCTTCTTATGCTCCTTTTTAATATCCTACCTCTTAGCTATTAAATAACTCCTTCCCACTACCTTTCTTGCGTACTTGCATCTTGTATCTATTTAACAAATGAGAAGGCTACTTCTTATACTCCTCATTAGTATGCTACCTTTTGACTATTAAATAACATCTTCCCATACTTGGATCTTGCATCTATTTTACGAAATGAGAGGGAGGATTCCTTTTTTGAGAAGTTGTTTCACTTCCATTAAGGGCCTGTTAAATCCCTAAATAATTAGCAACATCAAATCTTTATGGCTTTATTAATGTCTGTTAGTGTATCATACTTTCAGTATAGATAGATATGGGTAGCTATTGGTTGTGTAAATGGATCGTTCGGGAAATGGAATTATCAATGCAAATCCTTTTATCAGTATTTTCTAGAGCTTAGGAACAACCTAATGAAACTTGGGATTTTAATCAATTAATAACACTTGCAAATAGTTAATGTTCTTGGAAGTTTCTTGTGTGAGTTGCAATCCTGGTGGATTTGACACAATTAACTGATTTATCCATATCAGTATTCTACTCTTTCATAATTGGCATTACTAATGTTCCTAATTGCTTACTAATTATCGTTAGTGTTATGCTACCTTGTATTACTACAAAAGTTGAAAGCTACATCGCCTATTATTTAGAATTCAAAAAGAAAAAGGAAGAGAAAGGTTTGTATGACTTCTGTTCTATTGTGTTGATGTTACATCTCAAAAGGATCTTCTAGGACAATTTTGCTAACAATTATAGATCAAATAAGCAAGTAGAATATTGCAAAAATAAGGATGTAGAACAACATAGGGGAAGGCTTTTAGAGTTGTATATACTCAAGGTCAACGACAAATAATTAATGATTTGATGGAAAATACCATGGATTTTAGTGAAACATAAAGAACTAAGATGATCCATATCAGAATGAGGTGATGAGTGTGTGACCAAACATGGTTGAATAGCAATGAGGGTTCCTAAGTGGCAAGAACTAAAAACCTGCAGTGTCAGTTTGTCAGACTCTAAAAGGATTTGAGATTGCACATTCAAGATTCTATTCAGAAACAAAATGAATTTTAGCGACTTGGGGCATCAAGAGATTTGACTCAAGGCTGAGCCACCAGCTGGTTATTGTATTACGCCACTAGAAACAACTTTATAGCTTCGGGCTGAGCCCCAAGTAGATAATTGAAAATTTAGGCTTATGTTACAAGAAACTCAAGCTGGGCTATTGTAAAATGTGAATTTGCTACTCTTTAGCATCTTAATGTTAGTTGAAAGTTTAATTTTGTTAATTTTTGTGGATAAGAACTAAGAAGCAAGGAATAAAGTGCCGTGGCACGGGGGCGTGCCGTTGTCCTCTTGGCACGGTACGGCACGGGCATGCTTGCGTGCCGACACGTGGCACGCTTGCGTGCCGATGGATACGCATGGCTTTCTAGTGGCACGCTCTGGCACGTTTTTTTTTTAATTTTTTTTGTTCCCAATAAGCTTTTATAATGCTATTTTGAAAGATTTAGTTAAATAATTATAAATATTGACTATATATAGCTATTTTTAAATTAAAGAAAAATAATTTTTTCAAAATTTTTAAAAAATTGTGAGAATTGCTTAACTTTTAAAATTAGTTTGATTTTATCTATTTTTTCTTGAAATTTAAAAAATTATAATATACAAAATTAGAGAAATATTTTTTCTCAAAATTTTAATGTATATTTGCAGGATTGATGCATATTGATTTGACGAGAGACCGCTAGATATCTAGATTAACCATAATAGGACCGTAATTGTTTTGATAACTTTTTTTCATTTAAATTTTTTAAAAATATTTATAAAATATTTGAAGGAAAATATTTTTTATTAAAATATTTTTTAAAAAATATTAGATCTATTCATAAAAACTTAGCAATAAATTATATGACAAATAAATTAAAGAAATTTAAATATTAATTAATTTAATTTATCTTTTAATTTTATCACTGTTTTCAATCTTTTAAATTTAAAAATAGAATTTTGAAAGTTAAAAATATTTTTATCGCAAATCTTATCTAAAATATTAGATCTATCTAAAATAATTAAAATTTTGACTATATAATAGTTAAATCAATTATATTTATTTTCAACTTTTTATAAAATACAAATAAAAAAATTACTTAATTTTATTCTTTTTAAAAAAAACTTAACAAATTTAAAATATTTAAAAGAAAAAAAAATCACGTAGGAAATATAAAGGCGAATTCCAAAAACAAAATTGGATGGAAGACATAAGAACCTACCAAAAAAAAAAATCATTAAAAAAAAAAACAACGGATGAGAGGTACAAAAGTTTATCCAAAAAAAAAAAACAATCACAAAAAAAAAAAATCAAAACTAACTATGAGAGAGAAAAAAAAAACAGTCGTAACAAAAAAAATCAAAACTAACTGTGTGTGTGTGAGAGAGAGAAGGATTTGCACAAAAAAAAAAAAGAAAAAAAAAAGAGAAAAAAGGAGATGCTGCGATACCCTCGCGGGATATCGCGCGTCTCGCGCGATACCCCGCGAGGGTATCGCAGCACGGGGGGTGCCTTGGCACCCCCATTGTACCGTGCCCCTATATTAGGGGCATGGTACGCCCCGTGCCGCTCGGCACGGGGCGGCACTTTATTCATAGATTAGAAGTGAGTATAGAACTTAGATGATAGAAAGTCCCAGTGATTTAATATAAATAAATTTGTTAGTTTCTTGATGTAGTCCAAGGTTACAGGCTGCTAATATAGTAAACATCTTACTATGATAAATCATGGTTTCTTTCAGGACAAATTTCTTAGAATTCATTGTAGAAGTGGTATTTATTTCATTCTATTTGATCTGTTGGATTCCAACCCTTTTTACTTACTCTGAAATGTCATCCACTGATTATGGTTATTTTAGTATGAACAATACCTTTCCTGTATATGATCATTATCTTCTTGTATATGATAAAACATTCTGGTCAACAGTTCATTGTAGCTCATCCTATGTTTTAGGATTTTCTTCTGAACGAAAAAATTGTCTGGTGATGATATTGATGATGTTTTCACTACTTTTCAATTAGATTTCCTTCACAACCACTTGGTTATGAGTCCTATTTCTATGTTTGTCTAATCAAAAGGATCTTTAACACATTAATTACCCGGTCGTATGTTTTAAAACAAGTAGAGAGAAAATGAGGTAGAAAGATAAAAAATGCTCTAAGGTGTGTTGCAATGCCATTTTTTAAGGCTTTATTCATCTTCACCGATTTGCTAACTTGATGTGTGTTAGGATTTGCGCATAAATAAACGCAGCGGAAAAAAAAATCAAATAAACAAATATTTGAAAAACTTGAGATCCGATCTCAAAAACCACGCAAAAAGGATCCCTCATGTATTTAAGATTAAAAAGGAAGAGAAAGATCTAATCTTCACCTTTGCGCGGGGAAATCTACACCGCAATTTGATGATCGTGGAATTTAGTTCTCTTGAAGCCGCACACGCGTCCGACCTCTACGGGTATCCACACGATGTTGTCGATCTGATTGAAGTTCTCACCGGGGTGCTAGCTCTCTTGCAGAGAACGTCTTTTTTTTGAATGTGGATATTTAGAAAAGATGAAGACGAGGAAAGAGATGATGGCTAGGATTTTTTTTTTTTTTTTTTTTTTTTTTTTCTTAAAGAAAACTCATACGTATAAAGAGGGATATAATCCCTTTTATAATTATTAAGATAAACATTAAGATAAACTTAAAATTGGATTTAAGTTTATCTTATCTCTAATCGGTTCAATCGGTTAAATCCTAATTTAATTTGACTTGAACTCAATCCTTATTTGATCAGATCAAATCATTAATGCAACATTTGCATTTAAGTCCTCTCACATCTTACTAACTATTAGTAAGTCCTCTCTTGCAACATTTGCACTTTAATATCCTTAATTTGTAACAATTACAAATTAGTCCAATTATCAACATATTGATAATTAAGTCCTCAAGCGATTCAAAAATCGCGATCCAACTATCCGATCAGTCATAACTTCTTATGTGTGTGACCCCATAGGTTCTATTCTATCTGGTAGTGAGATATATTGTGATCACCATCAACAATATCACTGAAACTCTTTTCAGTGGGTTAGAACCAAGGAATAAAGTGCCGCCCCGTGCCGCTCGGCACGGGGCGGCACGTACCGTGCCCCCAATATAGGGGCACGGTACAATGGGGGTGCCAAGGCACCCCCCGTGCCGCGATACCCTCGCGGGTATCGCGCTAGACAGCGCGATACCCGCGAGGGTATCGCACGAGACGGGCGATACCCCACGGGGTATCGCCGCTCCTTTTTTTTTTTTTTTCTGTTTTTTTTTTTTATGCAAATCCTTCTCTCTTTCGATCCCACAGTTAGTTTAGATTTTTTGTTAAGGTTGTTTTTTTTTTTTCTCTCTCACAGTTAGTTTTGATTTTTTTTGTTGTGATTGTTTTTTTTTTTTTTTTGGGTGAGCTCCTGTACCTCTCATCCGTTATTATTATTATTTTTTTTAATAATTTTTTTTTTGGTAGGTTCTTATGTCTTCCATCCAATTTTTTTTGGGATTCGCCTTTATATTTCCTACGTAATTTTTTTTTTTTAAAAAATATTTTTAATTTGTAAATTTTTTTTTCTAAAAAATATAAAATTAGGTAATTTTTTTATTTATATTTTATAAAAAGTTGAAAATAAATATAATTGATTTAATTATTATATAGTCAAAATTTTAATTATTTTAGATAGATATTGTATTTTAAATGAGATTTGTGATAAAAATATTTTTAACTTTTTAAAAGATTGAAAATACTGATAAAATTAAAAGATAAATTAAATTAATTAATATTTAAATTTGTTTAATTTATTTGTCATACAATTTATTGCTAAGTTTTTATGAATAGATCTAATATTTTTTTAAAAATATTTTAATAAAAAATATTTTCCCTCAAATATTTAAAAAATTTAAATAAAAAAAAGTTATCTAAAGCAATTGCGGTCCTATTATGGTTAATCTAAATATCTAGCGGTCTCTCGTCAAATCAATATGCATCAATTCTGCAAATATACATTAAAATTTTGAAAAAAAATATTTCTCTAATTTTGTATATTATATTTTTTTAAAATTTCAAGAAAAAAAAGATAAAATCAAACTAATTTTAAAAGTTAAGAAATTCTCACAATTTTTCTAAAATTTTTGAAAAATATATATTTCTTTCATTTAAAAATAGCTATATATAGTCAATATTTATAATTATTTAACTAAACTTTTCAAAATAGCTATAAAAGCTTATTGGGAACAAAAAAAACAAAAAAAACCGTGCCAGAGGGACTGGGAGGTCATGCGTATCCATCGGCACGCAAGCGTGTCATGTGTCGGCAAGCGAGCGTGCCGGTACCGTACCGTGCCAGGTGGCCAGCGGCACGCCCCCGTGCCACGGCACTTAATTCCTTGGTTAGAACAATTCAAACTCAGCCCAATAAGAATTATCAATCATCCGGATAATTCTCGTGAGTCCCACAATCCACCAGTGACGCCTAGCAGCATGTAGTGGCATTGCAGTAGAATGAAATACTGAACCTTTAAGTGCAGTTAACGTGTGATACAATCCTTCTATCAGGAGTCCCAACTAGACGAAGGTCATGGAATTGCTCGTCAAATCCTACCGTCTGTTATATATCAAATTTATTCGACTCGAGTTTCTAATATCGGAAACCCTTTCTGTTATTTACTCTGCCTTGGCCAAGGTCTTCTAAACTCGATCTCATAAATCACATAGGACTAACTTCCTTATCTACTAAGGGCGATAGATTCCATATAGCTGTACACCCTATTCCTACAACGAACCTACTGCAGCCAACATGCACTGTAAGGACCCGAATGGCTAGGGACCAAGTGTATGTACAGTCAAACTATAGTAACCCCATTGTGAATAGCCGAGACACCGCAGGCAAGGATTTAAGTGCCGTGGCACGGGGTCGTGCCGAAAACTTGCCGGTACGGTACGGCACGGTGCGTGCCGGGTCGTGCCGATGAGTGCCGGTCAATAAAAATACATGTGTGCCGACACATAATGGCATAAAATATTTATTTTCTTTAGCAACAAAATTTTCTAATTGCTTATTTGTATCTTTATCAAATATTTTGAACTTTATTGAAAAAATTACTAAATAATTTAAAGGAAAACAGTGCACGGCGTTGCGACTCGTACAGTGTTCACAAGCAGATATCCATTCAGTCACAACAGTTCAGACATACACCCATTCACACTTGCTGAATAAATCTCACGGCCGATCAGTTTGAAAGGATAAAACCACAATTGTTGAAACGGCGCCTACCCGGCATCCATATTTTGAAAACCCTTTTCGAAAGCAACATAAACTCAGAGGTTTCGGAAAACAGTGCCCACACGACACTTCGGTTTTGAAATCCGTTTTCACAGTCCATAAATTCACAAGGTTTTGAAAACGGTGCCCACACGACACCCAAGTTTTGAAAACAGTTTTCGCAATCTTTTCTTTTGTTTGCTCTTTTATTTTTCTTAAAGCGGCCAATAGAGATGAAAGGAAAATAAAAAAATTCATTAATCACCATGCCGACATCCACACCGACCCCACGAGGGTATCGAGAACCACACCACAGTCTACAACGTGAATGAAATGGTAAAGAGAAATGGAAAGTACTGTTCGGGGTCTCCAGAGACCCAGGAACTCCTGCCGTGGCCTCACCGTCGCCTATCTCTCCCCCCTGTAGGACCCTGTCGCAAGGTGGGAAGTCAGCGACTAAACAATAATAATAAAAATAATGCAGGGTAAAGTAATACGACCAACTGTAACCATCCGGAGCAACCACTCTCCCGAGAGGGAAAAGATGACACGAACACCTGTAGACCTGCAATACCCGACCCTGTCGGACAACTAAACCGACGGATCGCACCGCTCCCACGTCGGACATCTAAACCGACGGGTCGCACCGCTCCCACGTCGGACATCTAAACCGACGGGTCGCACCGCTCCCACGTCGGGGAACTAAACCGACGGGTCGCACCGCTCACACTTTGGCGCATCCAAGCCCCACAACTACAGGGGCCCCACTCCGTCCTCGTGGGTATACACGGGTCATGGACCACTTTTCCGGAAAAGCGCACCCTTTGCGGTGGGCAAACCGCGGGTGCGCACGCTGCAGCCTCGAGCAAAGTAACCATAGTACCACGTAACCGAGCAAAATAACCATAGTACCACATAACCGAGCAAAGTAACCATAGTACCACAAAACTACCATGTTAGCACAATTAATTACTTATTAAACAAGGTACAATTGCCGGAAACCCGACGCTAAAACCCAAAGCAAAAACCCCACCTGTCACGTGTAGTGATCAACTCTCGACTCCTCCGCGTCCCGGCGCGCTCCCCGAACTACAAAAGAATCCCCGGGGAAAAGAATCAGTACCCACCAAACACCGTCGATAAAAAAAACGACTACACTAACCGGTTCATGTCTCGGGACGGGGCCCTCGGTTTCGACGGCGGCGGCGTCGGAGACCGTGGCGGAGGTGTCCCCGCACTGCTCGCTGGCCCGTGCGCTGCTCAGGTCGCAAGCGCGGGCGGCCCCGCGCGGCGCTCGGGGCCCGCGCGGGTGCCCAACCCGCACGCGCGGGTGGCCCCGCGCGGCGCCCAAGCTCCGCGCGGGTGCCCAGCCCGCACGCGCGGGCGGCCCCGCGCGGCGCTCAGGGCCCGCGTGGGTGCAAAACCCGCACGCGCGGGCAGCCCCGCGCGGGTGCCCAGCCCGCACGCGCGGGCGGCCCCGCGCGGTGCCCTAGCCCCGGGCGGGTGCCCAGCCTGCACGCGCGGGTGGCCCCGGGCGGCGCCCAGGCCGCACGCGCGGTGGCGGCCCCCTCCTTTTCCGCGCGTGGCCGACTTCTTGAAGCGGCGGCGGTACGGCCGACCGGGTATCTCGCCCCCCCACCTTCTCCCTCTTCTCCGCCTCCTCCGGCCATGAAAGAAGGAAAAGATACCCTAGAAAACAAATAAAGACTCACCGGTCTTGCGCTTTCAAATCCGCCGATCAAGAAGGAGGAAGGGGAAGGCTCGTCGCACGCTCTCGTGTCGGTTTCGCGGGGGAGCGATGGTTCTCTCTCTCCCACTCGATCCAGCTCCCGTACGCCGTCCGGTAGAGGGAAGGAGGGTTTAGGGAAAAAGAGGGTTTCCACGTCTTCGCTCCTAGGTCACCTACGCACAGGACAAGGGGAGTGGAAAATAACCCCAAATCCCCAAAACACTTATATAAACTGATCGGGCGAAAAGGGAAAGTGGACTTAACCCAAACCTCAGACAGGGAGACTAGGTCGAACGGGTGCGAACCAGGGTCCGGTCTGCCTCGGTAACCGCGTAAGTCGTCAAAACTGCCAGCAACCTTCCGGAAATTATTTCGGGAGATTCCGGAGTCGGAATCCAACACCGATCGCGTCGCTGTTCTCCGTTTCGCGAGCTTTATTGTCTAAAAATACCCGCGAGCCCCGACGGTCTGCCCAGAAACAAAGAAATATTAGCCACCCTCCAGACCCCTTAAGCGAACCGCGGTGCATAAAAACAACTAACGGAGAGAACCAAAGTATTTTAAAACCCGCGGCTACTACACCACTCACCTCTTAAAACGAGTTTCGTCCCCGAAACTCAATCCTGGGTTGCGGTGAAAAGAGCGGGGTAGCACTCCCTCATTTTTGACTCCAGCTCCCACGTCGCTTCTCGCTCCTCATGGTTGCTCCAGAGCACCTTCACGTAGGGGATGACTCGGTTCCGCAGCGCTTTGCTTTCTCTTGCTAGGATACGCACCGGGGTTTCCTCGAAGCTTAGGTCCTCCTTGAGCTCGAGCGCGGAGACGTCCAACACGTGTGATGGGTCGGAAAGATACTTCCGGAGCATGGACACGTGGAAAACATTGTGGACTCGGTCGAGGTTTGGTTGGTAGGGCAAGGCGGTACGCCACTGGGCCGATGCGCTCCAAGATCTCGAAGGGTCCCACGAACCGTGGGCTCAGCTTGCCTTTCAGCCCGAAACGCTTGATTCCTCTGGATGGCGAGACCCGCAAAAGCACATGTTCTCCCACTTGGAATTCCAAGTCGCGGCGCCTCTGGTCCGCGTAGCTCTTCTGTCGACTCTGGGCGGTCAGTAAGCGTTGTTTGATGAGGCGTACCTTCTCTTCAGTCTCTTCCACCAGGTCGGGTCCCAAAAATTTTCGTTCACCCAAGTCGTCCCAATAGATCGGGGATCGGCCGCGTCTCCCATATAGGGCTTCGTAGGGCGCCATCTGGATGCTGGCCTGGTAGCTGTTGTTGTAGGCGAATTCCACGAGGGGTAGGTAGCGTGACCAACCGACCCCCCAGTCAAGTACACAGGCGCGAAGCAGGTCCTCGAGGGTCTGAATCACTCGCTCCGACTGACCGTCCGTCTGGGGGTGGAAGGCTGTGCTGAAATGTAGCTTGGTCCCCAGGGCCCGCTGTAGGCTCTGCCAAAACTTCGAGACAAAACGCGTGTCTCTATCCGAGGTGATTGACGCCGGCACTCCATGCAGTCTCACGATCTCGCTGATGTAGACTTGAGCTAGCCGCTCTCGGGTCCAGGTTGTATGAATGGGCAGGAAGTGTACTGATTTGGTTAATCGGTCCACTACGACCCAAATCGCATCGTGCCCCTGCTGTGAGCGTGGAAATCCAGTGACGAAGTCCATGGTGATCTGATCCCACTTCCACTCTGGCACCGGTAAGGGCTGTCACTTTCCCGCCGGCCGCTGATGCTCTGCCTTTATCTGCTGACATACCAGGCAATGAGCTACATGTCGTGTCACATCCCTCTTCAGCTTGGGCCACCAGAATGTCTGCTTGAGGTCCCTGTACATCTTCGTGCCCCCTGGATGCGCCGCATAAGGAGCGCGGTGTGCCTCTGCCAGAATTTCCTCCTTCAATTCCGATGAATCCGGCACGCAAAACCACCCGCGGAACCGCATGATGCCGTCGCCTCCCACTGCAAAGTCGTTCTCCTGGTCCGGGGAGATCTTGTCTCGTACGAGCTGTAAGTGGGAGTCCGTCTGCTGTCCTTCTCGGATTTTCTCGAATAGCGTCGGCTTGACTACCAAGGTTAAAAGTTGCGCAACCGTGTCCGCTGGTACTACCTCCAACTTCAATTGTGCGAACTCTGCGATCAGGCTGCTCTGCTCAGTTATCGCGCCTCCAGACACCCCTTCTTGTTGCCCCTTCCTGCTCAAAGCGTCCGCCACCACGTTTGCCTTCCCGGGGTGGTATTGAATTGTTAGATCGTAATCCTTCAATAATTCAAGCCACCGCCTCTGCCGCAAATTTAGCTCCTTTTGGGTGAACAGGTACTTAAGACTCTGGTGGTCTGAAAAGACGTTACAGTGGACACCAAAGAGGTAGTGTCTCCATAACTTTAGAACGAAGACCACTGCAGCCAGCTCCAAATCATGTATTGGGTAGTTCCTCTCGTAATCCTTCAGTTGCCTGGAGGCGTAGGCTATTACTTTCCCCTGTTGCATCAGAACACCCCCAAGGCCGATCCTTGATGCGTCGCAGTACACTTCATAATCCTCTCCGGGTGTCGGTAGTACAAGTATTGGTGCCCTGGTTAGCCTTCTTTTGAGTTCCTCGAAGCTCTCCTGGCATTTAGCTGTCCATATAAACTTCTCCCCTTTTCTGGTCAACCGGTTTAAAGGGGTAGCAATCTTCGCGAAACCTTCGACGAAGCGTCTGTAATATCCTGCCAGGCCCAGGAAACTGCGGATCTCTGTCATCGTCGTCGGCGACTGTCAGTCGACCACCGATTCCACCTTCTTGGGGTCCACGGCGATTCCCTTCGCCGAGATCACGTGCCCTAGGAATCCCACCTCGCGTAGCCAGAATTCACACTTCTTGAGCTTAGCGAACAGCTTCTGCTCCCTGAGAGTTTGGAGAATCGTTCGTAAATGGTCCTCGTGCTCCTCGTCGGTGGGTAAATAGATCAGGATGTCGTCGATGAAGACCACTACGAACCGGTCTAGAAAGGGTCTGAAGATCCGGTTCATCATATCCATGAAGACTGCGGGGGCGTTCGTAAGCCCGAACGGCATAACCGTGAACTCGTAGTGGCCATACCGGGTCCGGAAGGCGGTCCTTGGGATGTCCTCGTTCCGAACCCGGAGCTGGTGGTAGCTCGATTGCAGATCAATCTTCGAGAACACCGTCGCTCCTCGCAACTGGTCGAAGAGGTCGTCTATTCTGGGCAGGGGGTACTTATTCTTCACTGTAACCTTGTTTATCCCTCTGTAGTCGATGCAGAGACGCAGGCTTCCGTCTTTCTTCCGCACAAAGAGTACCGGTGCGCCCCAGGGCGACACACTCGGCCTGATAAACTCTTTGTCCAAGAGGTCCTCCAGTTGCGCCTTAAGCTCCTTCAACTCCACGAAGGCCATTCGGTAGGGCGCCTTCGTGATAGGCTGAGTACCCGGTAAGAGTTCGATAGGGAATACCACCTCTCGTTCAGGGGGTATCCCGGGCAGTTCCGTCGGGAAGACATCGGGGAAGTCCCTCACCACTGGAATGTCCGCCGGTGTCCCCGAGGGTCGGGTGACTAAGTCCACAGACGCCAAGTAGGCCACACACCCACCCTCTACGCCAAGTGTTATAAGGGGCAGTTGCGGCGAAAGTGCCCCTGTTTGCCGCATCGGAAGCAATGGTCACCCCTTTGGGGGCAATCTCCCACTCGGTGCCCTCCCCCACATATAACACAAGGCCAGTCTCCCGTCCTCGGCCCTCCTGCCGGTGCGCTCCGAGATCCCGACTGTGGCCTCCACCGCTTGGGGGGTCGGCTTCCACTAGAAGAGCCTCCCCCGGAGTACTGCTGCTGTCGCTTCCTTTCTTCATGGTGTGCCGGGCCCTCCCTCCTGGCGCGTGTAACGGCGAACCCGCGCTCCACTACCGTGGCCCTGTCGACCTCTTTCTGAAAAGTGTGCAAATCGGCTGCTTGCACCACTTGGAAGATATCACTCCGTAATCCATCCATGAAAAGTTGCGCCTTGTGGGACTCGTCCCTTATAACGAAAGGGACGCAGTTGGCCAGTCGTACGAATTCGCGCTGATATGCCATCACTGTCTTACTCCCCTGCTGGATGTGGTTCAGGTCATCCTCCAACTTCTTTTTAACGCTGCTCGTGAAGAAGGCTCCAAACAGCTCCTGTTTGAACGCCGTCCACGATGGAAGTACGGCGGTGCCCTTTGTGGGATCAGGGCGTACCGTCTTCCACCATAAGCGGGCGTTCCCCTCTAGGAAGTGAACCGCAAGGGGGACTCGCTTGCTATCCTCCATGAGTAAGTCCTCAAATAACTTTTCCATCGATCCCACCCACTTCTCGACCATCCAGGGATCAATCGTCTCCCCTTCGAACGTGGGTGGGTCGTATTTCTTAAAGTCGGCCAGGTTGGCCCGCACGCGGTCCCGCTCAGTCAGCGGAACTGACCCCTCCCCCGTGGCGGCGGCGGCCACAGTAGGGGAAGGGGTGACTACAGTCTCCCCCGAGGTACCCCCGCCGGTGGTTCCCGGCGCCGGTCCCGCAGTTGCTGTCGCGGGTACCGTCGCTGGTGCCGTCGTCTGGGGTGGTGGTACCTCGTCTGCTGCAGTCGCTGTAGGGGCCACTCCTGCGCTGACCCCTGTCGTCGGCGCGCCTGGCCCCTGCGGAAGGGCTGTGGCGACCGTCACCGTCGCGGCCGGTTGTTGCTGCGTCAACTGACGCACGTGATTCGTGAGAGTCGCCAGCTGCCCCGCCATCTCCCTCAGTTGTTGTCGCAGGAGCTGGTTCTCTGCGGCCGCCGACGTCGTCGCATCTGCCCCTGCATCCTCGGCCGATGATCTAGTACGGGCCATGTCTGTACACAAAAACATAAGTCAGCTCTAGACTCCGCTAACAAGCAACGAACCACCTGTCGAGAGAAAAGGACCCAGACTCTTTCCCCCCCCTCGATCACTCGCGTTCTACTCTCCTATGCCCTATCCATTCCATTCATTTGCAGCCCGGTGAGGTATTCCCGTGGACGTCGGCACAAACTGTCGTGATTGTAAAGCAGGATTTTTGTCTCTGATACCATCTTAATCTGTCACGCCCCGGGGGTTTTATTTTAGCAGAAACGATTCACAAAAAGTATGTGTTTGGCGCGTAAATTTTTTTTTTAAAAACCTTCTTCCCCGGCGCGCGCCCAGACCCGCCGCATATACAGGATCACTCTGCAAACGGACAGAGTCTCCCCTGTATATGCACGGCGTCGCGACTCGTACAGTGTTCACAAGCAGATATCCATTCAATCACAACAGTTCAGACATACACCCATTCACACTTGCTGAATAAATCTCACGGCCGATCAGTTTGAAAGGATAAAACCACAATTGTTGAAACGGCGCCTACCCGGCATCCATATTTTGAAAACCTTTTTCGAAAGCAACATAAACTCAGAGGTTTCGGAAAACAGTGCCCACACGACACTTAGGTTTTGAAATCCGTTTTCGCAGTCCATAAATTCACAAGGTTTTGAAAACGGTGCCCACACGACACCCAAGTTTTGAAAACAGTTTTCGCAATCTTTTCTTTTGTTTGCTCTTTTATTTTTCTTAAAGCGGCCAATAGAGATGAAAGGAAAATAAAAAAATTCATTAATCACCATGCCGACATCCACACCGACCCCACGAGGGTATCGAGAACCACACCACAGTCTACAACGTGAATGAAATGGTAAAGAGAAATGGAAAGTACTGTTCGGGGTCTCCAGAGACCCAGGAACTCCTGCCGTGGCCTCACCGTCGCCTATCTCTCCCCCCTGTAGGACCCTGTCGCAAGGTGGGAAGTCAGCGACTAAACAATAATAATAAAAATAATGCAGGGTAAAGTAATACGACCAACTGTAACCATCCGGAGCAACCACTCTCCCGAGAGGGAAAAGATGACACGAACACCTGTAGACCTGCAATACCCGACCCTGTCGGACAACTAAACCGACGGATCGCACCGCTCCCACGTCGGACATCTAAACCGATGGGTCGCACCGCTCCCACGTCGGACATCTAAACCGACGGGTCGCACCGCTCCCACGTCGGGGAACTAAACCGACGGGTCGCACCGCTCACACTTTGGCGCATCCAAGCCCCACAACTACAAGGGCCCCACTCCGTCCTCGTGGGTATACACGGGTCATGGACCACTTTTCCGGAAAAGCGCACCCTTTGCGGTGGGCAAACCGCGGGTGCGCACGCTGCAGCCTCGAGCAAAGTAACCATAGTACCACGTAACCGAGCAAAGTAACCATAGTACCACATAACCGAGCAAAGTAACCATAGTACCACAAAACTACCATGTTAGCACAATTAATTACTTATTAAACAAGGTACAATTGCCGGAAACCCGACGCTAAAACCCAAAGCAAAAACCCCACCTGTCACGTGTAGTGATCAACTCTCGACTCCTCCGCGTCCCGGCGCGCTCCCCGAACTACAAAAGAATCCCCGGGGAAAAGAATCAGTACCCACCAAACACCGTCGATAAAAAAAATGACTACACCAACCGGTTCATGTCTCGGGACGGGGCCCTTGGTTCCGACGGCGGCGGCGTCGGAGACCGTGGCGGAGGTGTCCCCGCACTGCTCGCTGGCCCGTGCGCTGCTCAGGTCGCAAGCGCGGGCGGTCCCGCGCGGCGCTCGGGGCCCGCGCGGGTGCCCAACCCGCACGCGCGGGTGGCCCCGCGCGGCGCCCAAGCTTCGCGCGGGCGGCCCCGCGCGGCGCTCTGGGCCCGCCCGGGTGCCCAGCCCGCCCGCGCGGGCGGCCCCGCGCGGGTGCCCAGCCCGCACGCGCGGGCGGCCCCGCGCGGTGCCCTAGCCCCGCACGGGTGCCCAACCCGCACGCGCGGTGGCGGCCCCCTCATTTTCCGCGCGTGGCCGACTTCTTGCGGCGGCGGCGGTACGGCCGACCGGGTATCTCCCCCCCCCCCACCTTCTCCCTCTTCTCCGCCTCCTACGGCCATGAACGAAGGAAAAGATACCCTAGAAAACAAATAAAGACTCACCGATCTTGCGCTTTCAAATCCGCCGATCAAGAAGGAGGAAGGGGAAGGCTCGTCGCACACTCTCGTGTCGGTTTCGCGGGGGAGCGATGGTTCTCTCTCTCCCTCTCGATCCAGCTCCTGTACGCCGTCCGGTAGAGGAAAGGAGGGTTTGGGGAAAAAGGGGGTTTCCGCGTCTTCGCTCCGAGGTCACCTACGCACAGGACAAGGGGAGTGGAAAATAATCCCAAATCCCCAAAACACTTATATAAACCGATCGGGCGAAAAGGGAAAGTGGACTTAACCCAAACCTCAGACAGGGAGACTAGGTCGAACGGGTGCGAACCAGGGTCCGGTCTGCCTCGGTAACCGCGTAAGTCGTCAAAACTGCCAGCAACCTTCCGGAAATTATTTCGGGAGATTCCGGAGTCGGAATCCAACACCGATCGCGTCGCTGTTCTCCGTTTCGCGAGCTTTATTGTCTAAAAATACCCGCGAGCCCCGACGGTCTGCCCAGAAACAAAGAAATATTAGCCACCCTCCAGACCCCTTAAGCGAACCGCGGTGCATAAAAAAAACTAACGGAGAGAACCAAAGTATTTTAAAACCCGCGGCTACTACAGGTCACGCTCGGTACCCTTGTTCTCCAATAACCACCTGCACATTCACTCCAGTGTCCCCACACTGTTGACTCAAGACTCGTCTACCCTAAAAAAGGAAGCGACCTGTGCACCAATCTCACCTGATCAATCACTGCCCCCGTGATGATCTATTGATCGGGAGCATTTAGGAATTAATCTTTAATTATACATGTCTCAAATTTTCAACTCTTGAGAATACGTATCTTCATCTTATTAATTACTTGGACAATTCATGGACACATACACAACATGAATGAAAATAAAAACCTAATAACATTCATAATGTAAAATGTCAAATACAAATTTATATCCTAGAAAGAATACATGTGTCGGCCAAGTTGGCTTCTAGGGCATACATCTAATAATCTTCCACTTTCACTAAAGTCAATTAGCCATACCTAAGCCCCATCTTCTCAAGGTGGGCTTCAGTCTTCTGCTGGTTTAGCGGCTTAGTCAGTAGGTCTGCCACGTTATCCACGGAGTCTACTCTATGCACCTCGACGTACTTTTTTTCGAGATAGTTGCGTATAGTATAAAACCGCCGCTCTATGTGCTTGGACCTCTGATAAGACCTAGGCTCCTTAGCCAGGGCTATGGCGCCATTGTTGTCGCAGTAAAGTGGAATGGCATCTCATGGCATCACACCTAGTTCCGCAACAAATTTCTTGAACCAAAAGGCTTCCTTTGCAGTCTCAGATGCGGCGATATACTCTGCTTCCATAGTAGAGTCAGCGATGATTGGTTGTTTGGAACTCTTCCAATACACCGAACCACCATTGCACAAGAACACGTATCCTGACGTAGACTTTCTATCGTCAGCATCAGACATGAAGTCTGAATCAGTGTATCATTGTATTTCCAGCTCCCCTCCTCCAAAGACCAAAAACATATCTTTAGTCCTTCTTAAGTACTTAAGTATGTTTTTCACAGCAGTCCAGTGCTCCTTACCTGGATTGGACTGATATCTGCTTGTGACACTCACAGCAAGTGCGATATCAGGTCGTGTACATAGCATGGCATACATGAGGCTCCTTATAGCTGAAGCATAAGGGATCTGGCTCATTCGTTGAATCTCTTCAGATGTATTGGGGCATATTTTCTTGGAGAGATAAATTCCATGCCTAAGGGGTAGAAGAGTCCCCTTTTAGAGTTTTCCATGCTGAACTTCTTCAGCTCCTCCTCTATGTACATTTTCTGTGAGAGGCCTAACATCCTCTTAGATCTATCTCTATAGACTTTAATCCCCAAAATATAGGATGCTTCCCCTAGGTCTTTCATAGAGAATTTCTTAGATAACCACATCTTAACCGAAGTCAGCATTGAAATGTCATTTCCAATTAGGAGAATGTCGTCCACGTACAATACGAAGAATGTAACAACACTCCCACTAACTTTCTTATAAACACATGGTTCCTCCTCATCCTTAACAAAATCAAATGATTTGATTACATCATTAAAACGAGTATTCCAAGTCCGAGACGCTTGCTTAAGCCCATATATGGACCTTTGCAGCTTGCATATTTTGTGACTTTCGTCACTGGAAGTGAAACCCAAAGGCTGCTCCATATAGATATCTTCCTCAAGAAATCCATTTAGGAAGGCTGTTTTCACGTCCATCTGTCAGATCTCATAATCATGGTATGCTGCAATGGCAAGTAGTGTTTGAATGGACTTAAGCATGGCCATAGGCGAAAAGGTCTCTTGATAGTCAAATGCCTTCGCGTTGGCTATAGCCTTTCGCCACTAGCCTTGCTTTATAGGTCTCTACCTTTCCATCCGAACCTACCTTTCTTTTGTAGATCTATTTACACCTGATAGGTACTATACCTTTTGGTGGATCTACCAAGGTCTAGACTTGGTTGGAATACATTGAGTCAATTTCTGACTTCATGGCTTCCAACCACTTCTCTGAGTCGATGTCGGACATCGCCTCGTTGTAGGTTTTAGAATCATCTCTATGTTCCTTATCTCCTATGAGGAACATTTCCTCTACTTCCTCTGTTAGAATACCTAAGTATCTTTTAGTAGGATGGGAGATCCTACTCGATCTTCGAGGTGGATTAGGTGCTACATGTACTGGCTCAGCATGAATAGGTTCCGTAGGTTTTGGGACTCGTTGCTCTTCAGAGACTCTCTCTTCGAGCTCAATTTTTCTCTCACTTACTACTTGAATAAACTATTTTTCCAAAAAGTAGCGTGTCGGCTCACAACTATATTGTGATCCTTTGGGATGTAAAAATAGTAATCTAAAGATTCTTTAGGATACCCTATAAAACGAGCCCTCTCTGACCTAGCCTCTAACTTATCCGCCTGTAGTCGCTTGACATGGGCCGAACATCCCCAAATCTTAATATGACTAAGACTTGGCTTCTTACCATGCCACATCTCATAAGGCGTGGTAAGAATGGATTTAGAGGGAATCCTATTCAGTAGGTAGGCTGCGATAAGCAAAGTATGTCCCCAAAGAAATAAAGGAAGATCAGTGAAACTCGTCATGGATCGAACCATATCCAATAAAGTTCGATTTCTCCGTTCTGACACTCCGTTGAGTTGAGGTGTTCCAGGAGGAGTCCATTGTGAGACTATGCCGTTTTCATTGAGATAGGTTAGGAAGTCCCCACTAAGGTATTCTTCCCCTCGATCTGATCGAAGAGCCTTAATGGGTTTTCTAGTTTGCTTCTCTACTTCACATCTGAATTCTTTGAACTTTTCAAAAGATTTAGATTTGTGTCTCATAAGATAGACATACCCATACTGTGAATAATCATCGGTAAAGGTTATGAAGTAGAGATAACCACCCCTGGCTTGCACATCAAATGGGCCACACACATCAGTGTGTACCAAGGCAAGTATCTCAGTGGCCCTTTCCTCTTGTCCTACAAAAGATAATTTGGTTATTTTTCCTTGAAGACAAGATTCACAAACTGGATAAGACTCAGAAGTCAATGGGCCCAGATGTCACGCCCCGGGGGGTCTCGCTCAGCGGAAATGAAAAAGTTGTTAGATTGAGTCTCTTATTTTTTTTTTTTTTGAAATCCAGTCCTCCCCGGCACGTGCCCAGACCCGCCGCATATACAGATTTACTCGAAAATCGGGCAGAGTCTCCTCTGTATATGCACGGCGTCGCGGCTATTACAACATCTCAACTCAAGCATTCAGTTAATCACAACAGTTCGAGTATTCAATCAACAATGTAAACTAAATAGAGTGCCCGCCGCCAATCAAGTTGAAAGGATAAACTCACGGTTTTGAAAACAGGCCCACACGACCCAAGGTTTTGAAAACGGTTTTGTAAAGATGCCATAAATCCACAGGGTTTGGAAACAGGTCCACACGACCCGAGATTTTGAAAACGTTTTAGAAATCTCATAAAACCACAGGGTTTGGAAAAACGGGCCCACACGACCCCATATTTTTGAAAGATAGTTTTCGAAGTTCCTTTTTCTTTTCTAGTTACTTTGCTTTTGGAAAGACGGCCAAACGGGCGAATAAAAGAAACATAATATCAAATCCGGAACACCGGGAATCCACATCCACACCGACCCCACAAGGGTATCGCGAACCACACCGTAGTCTACAGTACCAAATGAAATGCAAGGTATAAGTAAAGGAGATACAGACTAGGGCTCCTCACAGCCCGACCACTCCTGTCTCGACCTCACCGCCGTCTACCGCTCACCCCTGGAAGAACCTGTCACGGAGTGGGTAGTCAGCGACATGCGATAATAATAATAAGCAGGAAAGGAAGCCAAACCCAACAGTAAAACTATCCGGAGCAACCACTCGACTCACTGGATGTGACGCCCCACTTCCCAGGGGGTCACCCATCCTAGAACTACTCTAGCTCAGCACGCTTAACTCTCATGTTCCTCTTGGATCTTACTACCATCCAAAATGCTATAGCCGGGTTAGAGATTTTAGTCCTATTATATCATTTATATAGAGGACTAATCCAAATTCCGGGGGTGTCACATTCTTCCCCCCTTTAAGCCCTGACGTCCACGTCAGGCTCAAGCACATTCACAAGCACCAGGCGATGTGAGACTCGTCTCGCTAACCTTAGCCGACCTTGTGAGGAGCTGCACTCCACTCACAACGATCATTAGCCGGGGAGCCTCGCTCTACCCGCTATATAACCCTGGCTCAGCCGAGACTCATCTCACATTTCCGGCTGGTGAATGGCTCTGATACCAACTGTGACGCCCCACTTCCCAGGGGGTCACCCATCCTAGAACTACTCTAGCTCAGCACGCTTAACTCTCATGTTCCTCTTGGATCTTACTACCATCCAAAATGCTATAGCCGGGTTAGAGATTTTAGTCCTATTATATCATTTATATAGAGGACTAATCCAAATTCCGGGGGTGTCACACTGGAAGAGTGACACGCGAACACATGTAACACTTGCAACATCTGTAATGCCTGTAACACCCATACACCTTGATCTCGTCGGGCACCTATCCCGACAGATCGCACCGCTCACACCTTGGGGCACCTGACCTCGTCGGACACCTATCCCGACAGATCGCACCTTTTCCCCCACATTTTGATGCCTCAAACCCCACACCTACGGGGGCCCCCACCACTTCACCTTGTGGGTTAACACGGGTCGAAGACCGCTTTCCCGGAAAAGAGCACCCTTTGCGGTGGCCAGACCGCGGGTGCGCGTGTCGCAACCACGAGCACAATAACCCGGATACAGGACAATATCGCAAACATAGAGACCGTCAGCGTTAGTATTACAAATATGCAGTTAAACAACTATCCAAGAACACCGAGTCTATACTTAGTCTCAAAGGAACCCACCTTTTCGTTGTCGCGCTCCTGACCGATGCTAGGTTCTCCCGCGTCTCGGGGTGCCCGCCCGCACCTACACGAACCTGTCATACAGGAGTCAGTAACTCACGACTCCGCAAAGCTAAAAAGACTGGAACACCCGGCCCCTACCCCTCGCGCACTACCCGCGCGAATGCGTCCGGCCCTGCGCGGCTGGGCGGTGTGCCGCCCGTTTGCGGTGCTGCCCGCATGCGGTGCTGCCCGCATGCGGGCGCTTGCGGCGCCGCCCACATGCGGCGCCGCCCGCGTGCGGTGCTGCCCGCATGCAGGCGCATGCGGCGCCGCCCGCATGCGGGCGCATGCGGCGCCGCCCGCCTGCGGCGCCGCCCGCCTGCGGCGCCGCCCGCATGTAGCGCTGCCCGCATGCGGGCGCACGCGGCACTGCCCGCACGCGGCGCCGCCCGCATGCGGCGCCGCCTGCCTGCGGTGCTGCCCGCATGCGGGCGCATGCGGCGTCGCCCGCATGCGGTGTCGCCCGCATGCGGCGCCGCCCGCCTGCGGCGCTGCCCGCATGCGGGGCGCGCGCCCGGCCCCGTACCGCCCGCGGGGTTGAGCCGTCCGCGTGCGGGGCTGCCCGCACGCGCGGCTCCGCGCGCGCCGGCTCCGGTGACGGCGCCGACCAACCTCCTCCCGTTTCCAAGAAAGAACCAAGAATTAACGAAAACCCCAAAATTAAGCTCACCTCGGATTCGTCGGCTCGGGTTGATCGAGGGAGGGATCGTCCGTCTTGCGTGCTTGCTATCCAAGGGTATCCCGTCGATCCCCTCCCTCCTCGGTCGCGCCGCCTTGGTTCTCCAAACGATCGCTAGGAAGGGGGTGAGATTGAGGAGTTGGTTCCGCGTTCGGGTGTCGTGCGTCAGGGCAAGGAGGAAAGAGTACGAAAGGGGTTTTCCCAAAACCTAAATTCCTAACCAAATTAATAAGCTGTTTAGGCGCCATCGGACTGAACCCCAAAATAGAAAAAAAGGGTCGATCAGGGTGCGAACCTGGGTCCGGTCTGCCTCGGTAACCGTGATAGTCGCCTGAACCGTACTAAAACTTCCGGAATTTATTCTGGGAGATTCCGGAGTCGGAATCCAAAACCGATTTCGCCGACGTTCTCCGTTTCGCGAGCTTTATTGATTAAAAATACCCGCGAGCCCCGACGGTCTGCTCAGAAGACATGAAAAACACAAGTCACCCCCGGATCCCTTAAACGAAAACGGTTCAAGAACATTCGAAAGAAAGTCCCGAAAGGCAAAAAGCCCACGGTTGCTACACCACTTACCTCTAAAAACGAGTTTCGTCCCCGAAACTCAATCCTCGTCCGTGGTGAAAAGATGGGGGTAGGCCTCCCGCATCTTCGACTCCAGTTCCCACGTCGCCTCCCGTTCCTCGTGGTTGCTCCAGAGCACCTTCACGTAGGGGATGACTCGGTTTCGAAGCGTCTTGCTCTCTCTTGCTAGGATACGCACCGGGGTTTCCTCGAAGCTTAGGTCCTCCTTCAGTTCGAGTGTCGAGACGTCCAGGACATGCGATGGGTCGGGGAGGTATTTCTTGAGCATCGAAACGTGGAACACGTCGTGGACCCGGTTGAGGTTCGGTGGTAGGGCAAGGCGGTAAGCCACTGGGCCAATGCGCTCCAGGATCTCGAATGGCCCCACAAACCGCGGGCTCAGCTTGCCCTTCAACCCGAACCGCTTGATTCCCCTGGACGGCGAGACCCGCAAAAACACGTGTTCTCCCACCTGGAACTCTAAGTCGCGGCGTCTCCGATCCGCGTAGCTCTTTTGTCGACTTTGGGCGGTCAGTAAGCGCTGTCTGATGAGGCGCACCTTCTCTTCAGTCTCTTCCACCAAGTCGGGTCCCAAGAACTTCCGTTCTCCCAAGTCATCCCAACAGATCGGGGATCGGCAGCGTCTCCCGTATAAGGCTTCGTAGGGTGCCATTTGGATGCTGGCCTGGTGACTGTTGTTGTAAGCGAATTCTACAAGGGGCAGGTAACGCTCCCAACCGACCCCCCAATCGAGTACACAGGCCCGAAGCAGGTCCTCTAGCGTCTGAATCACCCGCTCCGACTGTCCGTCCGTCTGCGGGTGGAAGGCCGTGCTGAACTGTAGTCTGGTCCCCAAGGCCTGCTGTAGGCTCTGCCAAAACTTCGAAACGAAGCGTGTGTCTTTATCCGATGTGATCGATGCCGGCACTCCATGCAGTCTCACAATCTCGCTGAGGTAGACTTGAGCCAACCGCTCTCTGGTCCAGGTTGTGTGAATGGGTAGGAAGTGCGCAGACTTGGTTAGCCGGTCCACAATGACCCAGATTGCGTCGTACCCCTGCTGTGAACGTGGGAAACCAGTGACGAAGTCCATGGTGATTTGATCCCACTTCCACTCCGGTACTGGCAATGGTTGTAGCTTTCCCGCCGGCCGCTGATGCTCTGCCTTTATCTGCTGACAAACCAGGCAATGCGCAACGTGACGAGTCACATCCCCCTTCAGCTTGGGCCACCAGAAGGTCTGCTTGAGGTCCCTGTACATCTTTGTACCCCCCGGATGTGCCGCATAAGGGGCGCGGTGTGCCTCAGCTAGGATTTCCTCCTTTAATTCCGGGGTATCCGGCACGCAGATCCGCCCGCGGAACCGTAAAGTGCCGTCGTCTTCCACTGAAAAGTCGCCTCCTTGATCCGGCGAGATCTTGTCTCGTATGAGCTGCAAGTGCGAGTCCGCCTGCTGCCCCCCTCGAATTCTCTCGAACAGCGTCGGCTTTACCACCAAGGCCAACAGTTGTGCGACTGTGCCCATTGGTACCACCTCCAACTTCAATCGCGAGAATTCCGCGATCAAGGTGCTCTGCTCAGTTATCGCGCGTGCCGTCGCCTCTTCTGGTTGCCCCTTCCTGCTCAAAGCGTCCGCCACTACGTTGGCTTTCCCGGGGTGGTACTGGATCGTTAGATCGTAATCCTTCAATAGTTCAAGCCACCGCCTCTGCCGCAGGTTTAGTTCCTTCTGGGTGAACAGGTACTTAAGGCTTTGGTGGTCAGAGAAAACGTTACAGTGGACACCAAAGAGGTAGTGTCTCCATAACTTCAAAACAAAGACCACTGCAGCCAGTTCCAAATCGTGTATCGGATAATTCTTCTCGTAATCTTTCAGCTGCCTGGAAGCATAGGCTATCACTTTTCCCTGTTGCATCAATACACCCCCAAGGCCGATCCTCGATGCATCGCAGTACACTTCATAATCCTCTTCGGGTGTTGGTAGTACGAGAATTGGTGCCCTGGTTAGCCTTCTTTTAAGTTCTTCGAAGCTCTCCTGGCATTGTGTCGACCACACAAACTTTTCTCCTTTCCTAGTCAACCGGTTCAGGGGGGCGGCTATCTTCGAGAAGCCCTCGACAAAGCGTCGGTAGTACCCAGCGAGGCCCAAGAAACTGCGGATCTCCGTTACCGTAGTTGGCGGCTGCCAGGCTGTCACGGATTCCACCTTCTTGGGATCCACGGCGATTCCTTTTGCCGAGATCACATGTCCTAAAAAGCCCACCTCGCGTAGCCAGAACTCGCACTTCTTGAGCTTAGCGAACAACTCGTGGTCCCTGAGGGTCTGGAGGATCATCCGCAGATGTTGCTCGTGCTCCCCGTCAGTGGGTGAATAGATCAGTATGTCGTCGATGAAGACCACCACGAACCGGTCCAGGAAGGGCTTGAAAATCCGGTTCATCATATCCATGAAGACGGCGGGGGCGTTCGTAAGTCCGAAGGGCATAACCGTAAATTCGTAGTGGCCATACCGGGTCCGGAAGGCGGTCCTTGGAATGTCCTCGTTTCGAACTCGAAGCTGGTGGTAGCCCGATTGCAGATCAATCTTTGAGAAGACCGTCGCTCCCCGCAGTTGGTCTAAGAGATCGTCGATTCTGGGCAGGGGGTACTTGTTCTTCACTGTAACTTTGTTTATCCCTCTGTAGTCGATACAGAGTCGTAGGCTTCCGTCCTTCTTCCGCACAAAGAGTATCGGTGCGCCCCAGGGTGACACACTCGGTCTGATTAACCCTTTGTCCAAGAGATCCTCCAGCTGCGCCTTGAGCTCTTTCAACTCCGCGAAGGCCATTCGGTACGGCGCCTTCGTAATCGGCTGCGTGCCCGGTAGCAGTTCAATCGGAAACACCACCTCTCGCTCGGGGGGCATCCCGGGTAGTTCCGTCGGGAAAACGTCGGGGAAGTCCCGTACTACCGGGATGTCCGACGGCGCCCCCGAGGGTCGGGCGTGTGAGGTCCGGGAATCCCCCGCGTAGGGTTGCTGGCTGTTGGGCAGCTTTCGGTCGCCGTTGGGGGTGTTGGTGCGCGTGTTGGGGGCCCAGAAATGGATTGGTGATGCAATTTGGGATTTGCTTGCATCACTGGAGGCCTGCGTGGGTTGCGCGCAATTTGGACACAAGTGGTGGACTTCGGGCTTAAATTGAGACCCCGTGGGAAGTTGGAGGACCCGTCGGGTGTTTAGAAGTGATTTCGCGCGATTCAGATGTCAAAATTAGACTCCGGGTGAAGTCCGGATAAAAGTTTACCTCTCCGGTCGCCTTCGGGAATTTTTAGAGTTGAATTTTGGCAAATCGGACTTTAAAAATGGACCCGGCGCGAAAATCGGATCGAGTGGGCATTCGGTAAATTTTCGGATGAGAATTTGGAAAAATGGACATCGTTTTTGGATTCAGCGCGCGAAATCACTAAGAATGGACTATTTATTTGTTTGTTTTGGAGTCCGGTAGGCGTGCGCATTTTTCGAGGCGACGTGGCACGTAAACCGAGGCGAGGCGCGGCATGGACTCCGAGTGGCGCGGCGGCACGCTCCCCGAGGCGCGCAAAAGGCGCGCTGGCGCGTGCTGGGAACCGCGCTCCGGCATGGAACGCGGGGAGCCCGCCACGTGGCGGGCTCCCACTCGCTCCCGCGCGGGCGCGGGGGCACGCGCGCCCGGTGTGGCGGGCGCGTGTCCCGCGCCTGGGGGGGGGGGGCCGCGGTGTAACGCGCCCGTGTGGCGGGCGCGTTACCACGCGCCACGTGGCGCGCTGGGCGCGTGCGTGGACCCGGCGCACGCGCCCAGCCTTGTGGACCGGGGTTTGGGCCTTCCTGGTTGGTTGGCGCGGTGGACCGGCTCCGTGGACCGGCACCGTGGACCACCCTCTTTCTCCCCTTTTTCTTCTTCTTCTTCCTCCTCCCCGCACCGCCATTTTTCTCCTTTTCTTTCTTTCTTCTGCACCCGAGAGCGAGAGGGAGTGAGGGAGGAGGTTACGTGAGGTGCGGCGGCGCGTCGTGGACCTCGTTTTGCGTGCGAGGTCGCCCGGCGGAGCGTTTCTGTGACGGCGGCGCAAACGGGTAGGTCCCGTGCGTTGGTTTTTCTGTATTTTTGTACAGTTTTTGGGGCGATCTTTTAGACTGTAACTGACCCTCTTGCTCTTTTCTGTGTTGGGCACCGTGCACCGTTTTGCGTGCGGACTCCGGCACCGTGCACCGTTTTGCGTGCGGACTCCGTTTTGCGTGCGGACTCCGGCACCGTGCACCGTTTTGCGTGCGGACTCCGGCGCCGTGCACCGTTTTGCGTGCGGACTCCGTTTTGCGTGCGGATCCTGGCACCGTGCACCGTTTTGCGTGCGGACTCCGGCAGCGGACATCATTTTGCGTGCGGACTCCGTTTGGCGTGCGGATTCCGGCACCGTGCTCCGTTTTGCGTGCGGACTCCGGCAGCGGACATCGTTTTGCGTGCGGATCGCGTGGAGGCCAATTGCAAGTGTCTACGAGCAATTGGTGGCAAATCGAGGTGGGTGGCCTTATCTCCAAGTTTTATGGACTGTACAGTATTTCTACTGATGTAGGACTATGCATGATAGTTTATTTCATTGTGTAGCATGCTAGATTGTAGGAATTGTTATTCCTTTTATTATCTGTTAATATAGTACCTTGGAACTTGACCTAGCACCCCCGTCATACGTTGCATGTGTAACCAGACCAGTAGAAAACCCTCACTTGGGCTAGGGTTATTTATGCTTAGACATCCACACTGTTCTTTCATCCCTGGACATAGTGTTTTCCTCGCCCGGATAGTGGGCCGAGAGGTCGGGACTTGCTTTTAGTGTGGGATGCTTTTGCACTCTTGCTTGGGAGCAGAGTGGAGTCTGGTAGTTGTAGCGGGTTGCTTATCTGTGCGGGGAGCCGTTTTGGTAAACGGTAGTCCCGAGAGGTCTTGTTTCCCTTTTACGCTGTCGTAGGAGGGAGCCGTTGAGTAGACGGTAGTCCCGGGCCGTCGAGTATCTTCCGGTCCGTATTGTTGGGAACCGTTGGGGTTGACGGTGGTCCCAGGTCGTTGAGTGTTGTCCGACCTGTTTTGTTACCCTGAGTTGTGGGTCGTTCCTGGCTGTGGAGTATCTCCAGCCAGTGAGCTTTGTGCTGCGAGCTGTTGGAGAGGCTAGTGTCTCGTGTTTCGAGTTAGCCGATCAGCTGAGTCGTCGAGAGTGCTCCGACTGTTGTGCGAGATATTTGGGGATCTTGAGTCCTACCGTTCTGAGAGTGAGCGTGGATTTTGACTAGCCTGCTTATGCCAATTTGTGATACTCTATGCCGCGCCGTTTTCCTCAGTTGGAGTCGCGTCCCTGAGATGCCGCTGTGGATACGATGGGCCTGTTGAGGCAGTTTTGCGCGAGGGGTGAGTTAGTCGGGCAGGACGCCCCACGTAAATCCCGTCCTCATGGGGATGCGTGGTAGTGGGCAGGCGCGTTCCTAGTCGACAGGCGCAGGCTTGACTGGACCCTATGAGGCAGTCAGTTCGATTGGGTCTTTTGAGCACCTTGGGTGCGAGTGGTCTCTTTTACTTTCATCTGTTCCACTTTTTGAGTATCTAGATAGAGGTATGGCAGCTGTAGAGTAGCTCCAGCTTTTCTTGTTCAGATTTCATTGCTCTGTTATCTTTTACCTCTAGTAGACTTGGTGGGCAGACCGTTGGGCTTGTTGGCGGCACCCACTGAGAACTACTGTGGGAAGTAGTTCTCACACCCGTCGTGGTGTCTTTTTCCCCAGGAACTTCTTCTCCTGTTCCTGTTGCTCCAGTTGCTGATCCTTCTGACCGAGGCGAGGGAGTCGCGAGCTAGTTCCCTACCCGTCATTGGAGTGTAGCGGTACCCCTTCAGAGGAGAGCTTCAGTAGATTAGTTTACTTCTTTTTCCTCTGTTGAGAGACCTTTGTTGTGAGGTATAGAGTTGTACTTTATTTTACAGTTTGAGGGACTGATGTAGTGAGGATATTTTCTTGTATCGAGGGCTTGTACACTGATGTACTTATTGAAGATATCTCCCTTTTGAGTTCTGTATCAGAGGATTTTGTATATGATAGTATTTGGGGAGATGGATATTGTATTATTTTCAGTTGTACAGTGTTTGGACTTCAGTTTTTAGTAGTCTACTTTCAGCTCTGATATCTGTATACTGTAGTTGATTCTTTCTGCAGGTTAGACGCTTCGTCTGTACGGCAGTTTCCGTACAGATGGCGGATCTGTTGGCGAGCCCGGGTGGCAGTTACGACCCCGGGGCGTGACAGGGCGGCCATGTCTACCGATGCCAAGTAGGCCACACACCCACCTTCTACCAACCTCCTGGCTCGTGCCGCTGAGATGACCGCTGGGAAGGAGATGCTCTTGCACGCCAAATACGCATTCTTACGGAAGCTGGGTTCTTGGAGCTGCACCATCATTTTCTCGCAGTCAATGAGCGCCTGGTACCTTGAGAGCCAATCCATGCCCAAAACAATGTCGTACTCCTTCAGGGGAATTACCACCAAGTCCCAAGGGCAAGGCAGTCGCCCTAACATAATTGGGCAGGTGGCCACTAAGCTGGTCGCCTCCGGTGTCCCACCCGCTGTCTGGACCGTCAATCGGTTTTGGAGAGGTGTCTCCCCAAGGTCATGCATAAACACGTAATCACAAGAAATGAACGAGTGTGTTGCTCCGGTATCAAAGAGGGTCCTAGCTCGGGAATTTGAAACAGAAGTAATACCTGCAAGCATGTCCTCCGGCCGGTCCGCCTCTTGGTGGGTCATTGAATATACTCGCCCTCCCGGTTGAGGTTGCCTTGTCTCCTCGCGTCGCGCTGCCGGAGGCCTAGAGGTCGACCCCATAGGAGCTTTCCCCCGCCCTGAGAACTGTGTAGAAGGCGTGGATGCAGTAGAGGAGGCTGGTCCCAAGGTTAAGGGGCAGTTGCGGCGGAAGTGCCCCTGCTTGCCGCAGCGGAAGCAATGATCGACTCTCTGGGGGCAGTCCAGCTCTTGATGTGCCCCCCCGCAGATTACGCAAGGCCTGTCCCCCGGCCTCGGTCCTCCTGCAGGTGCGCTCCGGGTTCCTGACTGTGGTCTCCACCGCTTGGGGGGTCGGTTCCCACTGTAAGAACCCCCCCCCCCCCCAACGTACGGTTGTTGCCGCTTCTTTTCCTCGTGCCGTACCGGGGCCTCCCTCTTGGTGCGTGTAACTGCGAACCCGCGCTCGACCACCGTGGCCCGGTCGACCACTTGTTGGAACGTGTGCAAATCGGCCGCCTGTACCACCTGGAAGATATCACTCCGTAAACCATCCACGAAGAGTTGCGCCTTGTGGGCTTCGTCCCTTATGACAAAAGGGACGCAGTTCGCCAATCACACAAAGCCGCGCTGATATTCCATAACTGTCTTGCTCCCCTGCTGGATGTGATTTAAGTCGTCCTCCAGTTTCTTTTTGACGCTGTTGGTAAAGAAAGCCCCAAACAGCTCCTGCTTAAACGTCGTCCATGATGGCAGCACGGTGCCCTTGGTTGGGTCGGGGCGCACCGTCTTCCACCATAAGCGGGCATTTCCCCCCAGGCAGTGGACCGCTAGGGGGACCCGCTCACAGTCCTCCATGAGCAAGTCTTCGAATAGCTTTTCCATCGATCCGACCCAATCCTCGACGACCCAAGGGTCGGTCGTTTCTCCCTCGAACACGGGTGGATCATATTTCTTGAAATCCGCCAGGTTGGCTCGTACCCGCTCCCGCTCTGTTAGTGAAGTTGCCCCCTCCCCCGCGGCAGCGGCGGCCACAACAGGAACGGGTGCCACCAATGTCTCCCCCGAGGTACCCCCGCCAAGGGCCCCCGGAGCTGGTGCCGTGGACGCTGCTGGGGGTGCTGCTACAGGCGTCGTCGTCTGGGCTGGCGCTGTCCCGGCCGCTGCTATCGATGGAGGGGCCATCCCTGCCCCAGTCTCCGTCACTTGCGGTGCTGCTGCTGGCGCGGCTGGCCCCTGTGGGGGGCCTGGTGCGACCGTCGCCGTCGCGGCCGGAAGCCGCTGCGTCAACTGACGCACATGATCGGTGAGCGTCGCCAGATTTCCCGCCATCTCTCGCAGTTGCTGCCGCAAGAGTTGGTTCTCCGCGGCCATCGATGCCGTCGCATCCGCCCCTTCGTCCCCGGCCGACGCTCTGGTTCGAACCATTGTCTGTACACACATACAACCAAAAACATCAGTCCTAGACCCTGCTAGAACAACATCCCTGTATCGAGAGAGAAGAAACTACACTTCCCCCCCCCCCCCCCCCCCCCCCCCTCCCCCGATCACTCACGTCCTACACCCCTATGTCCTACACATTTCATTTACTCGAAGCTACGTGTGGTATTACCGTGGATGTTGGACCTTCACTGTTGTGATTAAAAGAAAACCGCTCTGATACCATCTTAATCTGTCACGCCCCGGGGGGTCTCGCTCAGCGGAAATGAAAAAGTTGTTAGATTGAGTCTCTTATTTTTTTTTTTTTGAAATCCAGTCCTCCCCGGCACGTGCCCAGACTCGCCGCATATACAGATTTACTCGAAAATCGGGCAGAGTCTCATCTGTATATGCACGGCGTCGCGGCTATTACAACATCTCAACTCAAGCATTCAGTTAATCACAACAGTTCGAGTATTCAATCAACAATGTAAACTAAATAGAGTGCCCGCCGCCAATCAAGTTGAAAGGATAAACTCACGGTTTTGAAAACAGGCCCACACGACCCAAGGTTTTGAAAACGGTTTTGTAAAGATGCCATAAATCCACAGGGTTTGGAAACAGGTCCACACGACCCGAGGTTTTGAAAACGTTTTAGAAATCTCATAAAACCACAGGGTTTGGAAAAGCGGGCCCACACGACCCCATATTTTTGAAAGATAGTTTTCGAAGTTCCTTTTTCTTTTCTAGTTACTTTGCTTTTGGAAAGACGGCCAAATGGGCGAATAAAAGAAACATAATATCAAATCCGGAACACCGGGAATCCACATCCACACCGACCCCACAAGGGTATCGCGAACCACACCGTAGTCTACAGTACCAAATGAAATGCAAGGTATAAGTAAAGGAGATACAGACTAGGGCTCCTCACAGCCCGACCACTCCCGTCTCGACCTCACCGCCGTCTACCGCTCACCCCTGGAAGAACCTGTCACGGAGTGGGTAGTCAGCGACATGCGATAATAATAATAAGCAGGAAAGGAAGCCAAACCCAACAGTAAAACTATCCGGAGCAACCACTCGACTCACTGGAAGAGTGACACGCGAACACACGTAACACCTGCAACATCTGTAATGCCTGTAACACCCATACACCTTGATCTCGTCGGGCACCTATCCCGACAGATCGCACCGCTCACACCTTGGGGCACCTGACCTCGTCGGACACCTATCCCGACAGATCGCACCTTTTCCCCCACCTTTTGATGCCTCAAACCCCACACCTACGGGGGCCCCCACCACTTCACCTTGTGGGTTAACACGGGTCGAAGACCGCTTTCCCGGAAAAGAGCACCCTTTGCGGTGGCCAGACCGCGGGTGCGCGTGTCGCAACCACGAGCACAATAACCCGGATACAGGACAATATCGCAAACATAGAGACCGTCAGCGTTAGTATTACAAATATGCAGTTAAACAACTATCCAAGAACACCGAGTCTATACTTAGTGTCAAAGGAACCCACCTTTTCGTTGTCGCGCTCCTGACCGATGCTAGGTTCTCCCGCGTCTCGGGGTGCCCGCCCGCACCTACACGAACCTGTCATACAGGAGTCAGTAACTCATGACTCCGCAAAGCTAAAAAGACTGGAACACCCGGCCCCTACCCCTCGCGCACTACCCGCGCGAATGCGTCCGGCCCTGCGCGGCTGGGCGGTGTGCCGCCCGTTTGCGGTGCTGCCCGCATGCGGTGCTGCCCGCATGCGGGCGCTTGCGGCGCCGCCCGCGTGCGGTGCTGCCCGCATGCGGGCGCATGCGGCGCCGTCCGCCTGCGGCGTTGCCCGCATGCGGTGCCGCCCGCATGCGGGCGCACGCGGCACTGCCCGCACGCGGCGCCGCCCGCACGCGGCGCCGCCCGCACGCGGCGCCGCCCGCACGCGGCGCCGCCCGCCCGCATGCGGCGCCGCCCGCATGCGGCGTTGCCCGCATGCGGGCGCATGCGGCGCCGGGCGCATGCGGCGCCGCCCGCATGCGGGCGCATGCGGCGTCGCCCGCATGCGGCGCCGCCCGCCTGCGGCGTTGCCCGCATGCGGGGCGCGCGCCCGGCCCCGTACCGCCCGCGGGGTTGAGCCGTCCGCGTGCGGGGCTGCCCGCACGCGCGGCTCCGCGCGCGCCGGCTCCGGTGACGGCGCCGACCAACCTCCTCCCGTTTCCAAGAAAGAACCAAGAATTAACGAAAACCCCAAAATTAAGCTCACCTCGGATTCGTCGGCTCGGGTTGATCGAGGGAGGGATCGTCCGTCTTGCGTGCTTGCTATCCAAGGGTATCCCGTCGATCCCCTCCCTCCTCGGTCGCGCCGCCTTGGTTCTCCAAACGATCGCTAGGAAGGGGGTGAGATTGAGGAGTTGGTTCCGCGTTCGGGTGTCGTGCGTCAGGGCAAGGAGGAAAGAGTACGAAAGGGGTTTTCCCAAAACCTAAATTCCCAACCAAATTAATAAGCTGTTTAGGCGCCATCGGACTGAACCCCAAAATAGAAAAAAGGGGTCGATCAGGGTGCGAACCTGGGTCCGGTCTGCCTCGGTAACCGTGATAGTCGCCTGAACCGTACTAAAACTTCCGGAATTTATTCTGGGAGATTCCGGAGTCGGAATCCAAAACCGATTTCGCCGACGTTCTCCGTTTCGCGAGCTTTATTGATTAAAAATACCCGCGAGCCCCGACGGTCTGCTCAGAAGACATGAAAAACACAAGTCACCCCCGGATCCCTTAAACGAAAACGGTTCAAGAACAATCGAAAGAAAGTCCCGAAAGGCAAAAAGCCCACGGTTGCTACACCAGAAGCCCATCTTTCTCCAATCTGTTAATCCTTTCCTCTCCAATATGACCAAGTCTTAGGTGCCACATATACTTTAGGTTTATCTCATCTCTAGGTCTCTTAGACCCAACGGCATTCACTACCTGCTCAGAAACATTCACAGATACATCCATATGTAAATGGTAAAGACTGTCAATCATAAAACCACGGCCAACAACTTTATTTCTAAAATAAATTGTGCAGTAGTCTTTATCAAAATTAAAAATATAATTGTCCTGTGCTAAAGAAGAAACATAAATCAAATTCCTGCTAGCAGCAGGGACATAATAACAGTCTTTAAGTAATAAAATATGTCCTAACGGTAATCGCAGAGGATAGGTGTCAGTAGTCACAGCAGCAACTCTTGCTCCGTTGCCAACCCGTAGGGTAACTTCACCTTCTCTCAGCCCTCTAATTTCTCTTAGACCCTGCATTAAAGTACACAAATGAGAACTAGAAGCAGAGTCTATGACCCAACTGGAAGTAGAGGTGACCGTAAGGTTAGTTTCTATTACGAGCAAGTCTAACATACCTTCCGAATGTGTCTTTCTTCTTGTTCTTTAGGCTCTCCAGATAGACGAGACAGTTTCTCTTCCAGTGGCCATCGACATTGCATTGGAAACATTTTCCTTTGTCGGCGGCCTTCTTATTAGGAGCTTCCCTTTTGGGCTTGTTTTTCGTCTTTTGTTTCTTTGCGGGTTTCTTCTTCCAATTAGACTTTCTTTTGGAAGAGGAAGCCCGCTCCACAGCAAAAGCCGAGCCCCTTGAACTCTTCAAGGTTCCCTCAGTCGTTACCAACATGTTCAATAACTCAGCATTGGTGCAGTCAATTTTATTCATATGGTAGTTTACAATAAATTGCCCATATGAATCTGGAAGAGATTGCAGGATCATATCAACTTGCAATTCCTTATCCATTTTCATGCCGAGCTTCTCAAGCTCCTCGAGGTCTTTGATCATTGTCAAACAATGATCATGAACAGACTGCCCTTCACGCATCTTGGCTTTGAAGAGTCTTTTGGACACTTCAAAATGTGCTGATCGGCTTTGCTCACCATACAACTCCTTGAGGTGAGTTAGCATTTCATTAACAGTCTTCATATCCTCATGCTGGCGTTGAAGTTCATTTGACATCGACGCCAGGATGTAGCACCTTACTTTATTATCGTCATCCATCTATTTTACCTGATGGTTTGGTGACGTGGGAGGGTTCTGGTCGAGAACATAACTGAGCTTTTTGGAACTCAAAACTATTTTTAAGTTTCTAAGCCAATCTTTATAATTCGTTCCGGTTAAGCGGTTAGTTTTGAGAATACGAGAAAGAGGATTGGAAGCGGACATTTTGTTCTGCAGAGAGTAAAGATTAAAATTAGATATTTGTATTTGTTTCAAAAAATTATTTTAGGGACATTTTAAAAACAAACGTTAACCTCCCACTATTTCCTCGAGTCTCTTACACTCCTCGGGTAGAGAAACAGAAACCCAACGCGATAAGGGTTTTAAGTGGGTACTACGGTCCCACCAGTTTACCGCACCACCTCACCTGACAGATATTGGCGACACGGAAACCAATGAGTGGACAACTCTTGTCTAATGCTTTTTAAGCAAATTGCAGCGATGTTCGGTTCTAAGTCCTGTAGGCCTCACCTGACAGATATTGGCCTCATTCTTTAGTTAAGTCAGACCCACCGTTCAAACGTGTAAGCAAAGCGGTCATTGGGTCCCTCACCTGACAGATATTGGGCCCAACGACATCTTTACTCCGCAGCATCTTATGGTAATAGAGTGGTTGCGCCTTTCCGATACAACTGACCACTGTAACCAGCCGTGCCAATCAACACCAGAAAAGACACACGCACTTCTACAACGGTGGAAGATCGCTCGATTTAATATTTATGAGGAGATTTGCATTTAGGTCTCATATTTAATTTTATTTATTTACATCTCATGCAAATAAAAATAAACTGCACATTAACAAAAAAAATAATGCAACCGATGATAATCATGGATCTAAAAAAAAGATTCGTGCTCGAGCCATTGAGCCGGAATCAGAGTCTGAGGGTTAAAAAAAAAAAAAACAAGCACACACACGTCATTGGTTTGATCGTCTTCAACTTCTTGATCCAATCCGGAGCTACAACTTGATTCGATCACCATCAACTCCTTGATTCGACCGCCATCAAGTACTCGTCTCAATCTGGGCTTGTTGTGTGCTAACGGTTTGCAACCAATCAACCAATGATGTGCAACCAAACATAATACAATCCAATTAAAGAATAAAATTACATTAATTACATTCGATAACTTTTATCTCTAATCTATTGAGACACGCAGGTCTTCAAATAAAATTGGCTCGTGCTCGCAGGCACCCAAACAGCCCTAACACAGTCCTTATTTTAAACAAATTTAAAATTATAGGATTCCGCATACACATCATCCATCACATGTTGATACATATTAAATTGGTTGCTATCCATGATCATCACCCATATATATCTCATACATCACAATAATTAATTTTGGATATTTTAATTAACCGTTTACCAATTATCCAGAAAAATAAGTGATCAAATCACCATAACGATACGATTTTATCAATCGTTTGATTTAACTAAACAGTTAATTCATACAATTTTGATCAATATTTAATTCGCAAAAAAATATCTATTTGATCTCATCAATGATTCACATCTTATGTGAAAAATTATATAAAATTTGATCTCATCAAATTTTACAATAAAATAAATTGATCTAATCAATATAATAAAATTTTAAAATAAATTTTGATCTCATCAAAATTATATATAAAAATTTAAAATAAAATTTGATCTCATCAAATTTTACAAAAAAAAAAAAATTTTATTTTTATTTATTTTATTCATTCTGCGGATTAAAATAATTTTTAAAATATCCAAGTCTATAATTTTAATTTTAAATAACATGAGGATGGCTCTGATACCACTGTTAGTATTTTGCGCAAAATAAACGCAGTGGAAAAAGAAATCAAATAAACTAATATTTGAAAAATTTGAAATCCGATCTAAAAAACCACGCAAAATAGGATACCTCATGTATTTAAGATTAAACGAAGAATGAAGATCTAATCTTCACCTTTGCGCGGGGAGATCTTGTCACGCCCCGAGGCCGCCAATTTGGTCGGTTCGGGCGCGCCAACAGACCCGCCAATCGGGCACGACCTCTCTATACCCGAAAGGAACGGTAACAACATCTCCAATCAAAGCAATGCGTATGATGAGATACAATCTCAGAGTAAAAGCAGCTACTAACTAAAACTTTCATTCATTAAACAACAAGTTTAAAACATAAATGAAAGCATACATGAGTGAACCATAATAAAACTTTATTACATTTTCATCTCTCAACTTGAAACTTAAACATTATTACATTTTACATATTTTTCCTCACAATACATAGTTCACTCAAAATATAAAAGGGATACATCTGCTAGACCCTCTAGGTCTCTATGCTGCTGGGCCCTTGTCCCTATCGCATGCCTCGCTGACTGCACCTGTACCTGTACCTGAAAAAATGGTCACCCAAGGGTGTGAGAACTACTTAAAGTTCCCAGTGGATTCAACCACCGAGAAAGAATGTTCTACACTACTTGGTCCAATGGAAGCAGGATAGCAAGATAATCTATGCTAATAATAACTGCAGATGCTAACTAACATGATCATAAACGTGTATGAATAATTCTACACTATTGTGTATGTTCTCTGTCTCATTACTATCATTCCTGCCACTCTGGGCTACTATCCATAAGCTCGGCCACTATGCCGCTACAAAAGGGTTATGCTAACCCGGCCACCTAGGCCACTCTACTTTTTCTTTATTCTTTCACATTTTTGTACTTTAGTTCAAGTTGCTCACCCCTTGGAAAACCTCGCCCAATGGGCTCGAGCCCGGCAGTCATGCTACCATAAGACGAGATAGTCCAAAGTTGCCGATAGCACCCGCAAGTGCTACCCCGCCCAACGGGGAACTCAGTCAACGGGTCCTTGCCCTGGAGGTGGTCAATTCTACTATCCTCCAATACGAGTTCTACCCCCGTGGTGAATTTGTCCATTTTCTTTTCATTCAATTAAGCTTTTAGCTTATCACTTTCACTTTTACTTTATCTTTCTTTTCTCTTTTATCTTTACTTTCTCACTGGTGGGCCCACGGCGTCGAGGGTGATCGACATCGCCGCGCCCGCTAGTCACTTGGAGTTGAGGGGGGATCGGCATCTCCAAGCACTACATAGGGAGTCGAGGGTGATCGACATCTCCCAGCAAACCATTTTGATATGTTGCAACATTATCTTATTTTCTTTCACTTTACTTTTTCTCTTTTATCCTGGGTTATTTACTCTAGGATAGCTTAGGTGTCACTAACACCAATTTAGATTGAACATCTTGCTCATTCATATTTTCCTTTAATCTTGCCACTTGGCGATTTCTTTAGCTCTTTAGCCCCTTTTTAACTTTATCCTACTTGCTTGTTCTCATTTCGCAACCCTATGTTCATAATTAACCTTAGGGTTTCACTATGTCACAAGGACATTAACCTTTTCGATTTCCCTGGCCTAGAGTTATTAACTCTACATTCATTTTATATTTGGCCTAGAGTTTATTTACTCTATTTGCATTCAACTTATTTCTAGAGTTCATTAACTCTATTTTAACTTTCACATTCATTTTAGAGTTCATTGACTCTATTTCACATTCTCATATTAACTTAGAGTTCATTAACTCTATTTAAATTCCGCATCATTCTTGCCCTAGAGTTCCTTGACTTTAATTTCATTCTCATCCATTATTTAGAGTTCATTCACTCTAGTTATATTTTTCCTTTAGCTTAGAGTTTCTTTAACTCTATGTTTTCTCTTTTCCACATAACCTAGAGTACATTTAACTCTATGTTGTACACTCTATAATCAACCTTAGGTTAATCCCTAAGACAATGTCACTCGTTCATCTAGGTTTAACTCCTAGATTATCATGCCACTCGTTAAACCCTTAATCTAGGTTTTCTCTTAGTTTTACATCCATCATACATTTTTCTCTAAATTCATTCACATAATTTTTCTAGGGTTATACCCTATCATAATCTTACAACATTTATCCTTTGCTCTTTATACTCATGCAAAATTAACCTACAATAGGTTTATCATAATCCTCTTTTAGGGTTAGGCCCACATTATCACATACTTGGTCCTAATACCCTAACATACTAACATGCTTCTAGGTCAGAAAATTAAAGGACAAAAGAGAGAGGTCACCCATTTTCGGTAGAATCCCCCACCTTAAGCTCTTTGCAAGAAGGTTGGATTAGATCTCCTTCTTCTCCAAGAAAATTCCTAAAATGGGAATTAAAACCATAAGAGATTGTTACTATCTCTTTCACAACCCTAAATATGGACTTTAAACTTTACACTCTCATGTGGGTTCTTTAACCCAAGAGAAAGAAAAGGGAGTAGAACTCTCCTTTTTGAGATGCTCTTGCAAAGGAGATGATTTGATCTCTTTACTTTCATAAGAAAACCCTAAAAATAGGAGAAAACCCCATTTGTGATATTTTCCCACACTTTGAACCCAAAAGGAATCTTAAAAATGGAACCCTAAATTTCCCTTACCTCTTTTGAGGACTTCTTGACCAAAAGAGGAAGAGGAACCAGCTCCAACTCCTCTTGAAAGGCTCTTTTGAAGCCTACCACGAAATCCCCAAACTCTTTGGAGATCAAAACCCAATCCCTAGTCTCCTTCTTTTTCTTCTTCTTCTTCTTCTTTCCTTCTTTCTCTTTTCTTCTCTTTTCCTTTCTCTGGTTTCTCACGCAGGGAGTGAGAGAAAGAGAGTGAGAATGAGGAGAGAGAGGGAGAGAGAGGGTTTTATACATTGGGTAGCTGGTGGGGTGAATTTACCAAACTACCCCCACTTACAAAAGAATTCATCTCACTGTCCCAGCATTCTGGGCATTGAGTACCGGTACACGGGGTTGAGTACCGGTACCCAAATATAAAATTTCTCCAACCCGAGGCTGGAAAACTCCCTGTTTTGCATAGGGTACCGGCACCCAACATTTGGTACCGGTACTCAGGGACTTAGAATATTTTTGGACAATTTTCTTATACTCGGGCACACTGCGTAGCATTCAGTACCGGTACCCAATGTAATTTTCAGCACAAAATGCATTGTGTACCGGTACCCAAAATTGCGTACCCGTACCCAGCACAAATTTCTGCACTTAGGCAGATTTTTGCATATTGAGCTTCCGAAGTCCGTTTTTAATGCAATTTCGTACTGTATGAGCTCGGTTTGCCTGAAATTTTGCACGCACCCTGGGAAACACCTTTAAAACACGTTCTCATTGCATTTTGCCCAATTTGGCCAAAGTTCAAACCGAAACACCAAGTTTCAGCTTGCTACCTTCTCAACTCATTTTTGATCCGAAGACTATTTTCTTCGAACCAAACTTACTCCGCCACACTTTAATCATATTTTAAAATATGTTGAAAGTGATTCACCCGCACTTGGCTACTTCAGCGAAGCCGGTGCACTACAGATCTATACCGGAATTTGATGATCGTGGAATTTGGTTCTCTTGAAGCCGCACATGCGTCCGGCCTCTACGGGTATCTACACGAGGTTGTCGATCTGATCGAAGTTCTCACCGGGGTGCTAGCTCCCTTGCAGAGAACGCCTTTTTTTTTAATGTGGATATTTAGAAAAGATGAAGACGAGGAAAGAGATGACGGCTAGGATTTTCTCTTTTTTTTTTTTTTTTTTTTCTTTTTTTTTTCTCTTAAAGAAAACTTATACGTATAAAGAGGGATATAATCCCTTTTATAATTATTAAGATAAACATTAAGATAAACTTAAAATTGGATTTAAGTTTATCTTATCTCTAATCGGTTCAATCGATTAAATCCTAATTTAATTCGACTTGAACTCAATCCTAATTTGATCAAATCAAATCATTAATGCAACATTTGCACTTAAGTCCTCTCACAACTCACTAACTATTAGTAAGTCATCTCTTGCAACATTTGTACTTTAATATCCTTAATTTGTAACAATTACAAATTAGTCCAATTATCAACATATTGATAATTAAGTCCTCAGGCGATTCAAAAATCGCAATCCAACTATCTGATCAGTCATAACCTCTTATGTGTGTGACCCCATAGGTTCTATTCTATCTGGTAGTGAGATATATTGTGATTACCATCAACAATATCACTGAAACTCTTTTCAGTGTTGGATTTATCCTTTGGCTTCAAAAGATACAGTTTTTAAGACTTTTAAGAAATTTAAAGCCCGTGTTGAAAAGGAAAGTGAATATTTTATTAAGTACTTGCAAACCGACAATGGTCGTGAATTTTGCTCTAGCACCTTTAATGTTTTTTGCTTAGAAAATGGCATCAAAAGAGTGAAGACGGTTCCCTATACTCCTAAACAAAATGGGATTATTGAAAGAATGAATCGAACCATTGTGGAGCGGATTCGAAGTATGTTGTCTCACTCCGGCCTATCAAAGCCTTTTTGGGCCGAAGCGGCAAATACGGTCGTTTACTTGATTAATAGATCACCTAGTGTTGCATTGGATGGAGACATTCCGGAAATTATATGGAGTGGCAAAGACATTTCCTATGGGCACTTGAGAACATTTGGGTGTGAAGCTTATGTTCATATTCCGAAAGAAAGTAGAACAAAGCTTGATGTAAAATCAAGGAATTGCATATTTCTTGGCTATGGAGGTGATGAGTTGGGCTATAGGCTTTAGGATCCCGTTGTTAGAAAAACTATTCGGAGTCGGGATGTTGTGTTTAGAGAGGATGTAATGTTTAAAGAAGGCACGGAAGAAGAGCAAAAGAAGGATAAGCTTGTTGTTGATGTATAAGTTGATCATTCTTCTCAAAAGAAGGATAAGCTTGTTGTCGGCACATGAATTGAAAAGATCAACTAGGCCATATAAACCCACCCAAAGGTATTCTCCTTCTTTATATTATGCTTTATTTACTGATTCGGGTGAGTCCGAGTGTTTTCAGGAAGCAAAATATTGTCCCGAAGAAGCAAAGAGGCAAAGTGCAATGGAGGATGAGATGGATTCCTTATATCAAAATCATACTTGGGAGTTGGTAGAGCTTCCGATTGGAAAGAAAGCATTGAAAAATCGATGGGTTTATGTGATCAAGAATGAAGCCGATGGATCCAAGCGGTATAAAGCAAGGCTTGTTGTTAAGGGCTATGGACAAAAGCGAGGTATTGACTTCAATGAAATATTTGCTCCCGTTGTTAAGCATTGCTCAATTAGAGTTGTTTTATCCTTGGTTGCAAATTTGGATCTTGCGCTTGAACAACTTGATATTAAAACCGCTTTCTTGCATGGTTATTTGGATGAAGAAATTTATATGTTTCAACCCGAAGGTTTTGTTGATGAAGTTAATCCTAATTTAGTATGTAAGCTAAAGAAGGGATTGTATGGTTTAAAGCAAGCATCTAGACAATGGTATAAGAATTTGATTCTTTCATGCAAGATGAAGGCTACAAACGATGTGATTTTGATCATTGTGTTTATTTTAAAGGTTCAACATATGATTCATTCACTATTTTGTTACTATATGTGGATGATATGTTGATTGCTAGTAATGATCAAAATGATATTGCAAAGTTGAAGCTAGACATGTCGAAGAAGTTTGCTACTAAGGATCTGGGTGAAGCAAAGAAGATTTTGGGCATGCAAATTAAAAGGGATAGGGAGCATGGCAAGTTATGGCTTAGTCAATAGAGCTATATTTCCAAGATGCTTGAAAGATTTGAAATGAATGATTGTAAACCGGTTTCTACTCCATTAGCCGGACATTTCAAGTTATCCAAGAAGAACTCTCCAAAGAATGAGATCGAAAGAGATAAAATGAAGAATGTTCCTTATAATTTCGTCGTTGGGAGTTTGATGTATGCTATGGTTTGTACAAGACCGGACATAGCTTATGCGGTTGGAGTTATTTCACGATATATGTCTAATCTGGGATGGGAGCATTGACAAGCCGTTAAGTGGATTTTTCGGTATTTAAAGGGCACACAAAATATTTGCTTGTGTTTTGGTGGAACTTCTTTAGAGGTGAATGGATATGTTGATTCCGATCATGCTGGTTATGGAGAGACAAGAAAGTCCACTACGGGATATGTTTTCACATTGGGAGGTAGTGCGGTTAGTTGGATGTCTAGATTGCAAGACATTATTGCTTTGTCCTCTACGGAAGCCGAATATGTTGTTATGACCGAAGCGGCAAAGGAAATGATTTGGTTGAAGTGATTACTTGCACAATTCGGAGTGAAGCAAAATAAACATGTTGTGCATTGTGATAATCAAAGTGCAATTCATCTTGCAAAGAATGCGGCGTATCACTCCCGAACTAAGCATATTGACTTTCGCTTTCACTTTATTCGGATGGTATTAGATTGTCGATACTTGGATGTAGAAAAGATCGATACAAAGAAAAACCTTGCGGATATGTTGACAAAGGTTGTTTCTACGCTAAAGCTCAAATTTTGTAGGAAGCACTCCGGATTGATCGAGACGTAGATGGAGTGGTTGGAGAACAATGCATTGTGATGAAGCTTATTTGATGGATGGATAGTTGCCTTCAAGTGGGAGATTGTTGATTTAATTACATTGGGCTTTGTTATTTGGGTTATGTAATTTGGTGAAGTCAAATCTTTTTTTTTTTATATTTTCTGATTATATATTTGGGTCTTTTACTTGTAAGCCTTTGGATCATAATTCTTTTGATCCAACTGCCCATATTTAATAACTTTATCTTTTAAAGGCTAAAGTACGGGTTATTAGATTATTAAAAAAAATATAGAGAGAGAAAAAGAAGTGGGAGAAAAGAGAAAACCCGAGGGTTTTGGTTTCATCTTGGTTTTATCAAGGAGGTGAGATATTTCTTGTGAGGTGTGGTTTGCACCATTTAGATAGAGTTAGAGATTATTGGAGCTTCTCTTTATCTTTGAGGAAAGGTGATATCTCTCCTATTTGTATCTCTCTTGTAATTTTCATGATTTGATAGTGAAAGCTTCTTTTGCTTGTTCTCCCGTGGATGTAGGCATAGCCGGACCATGTAAAAACATTGTGTTGTTGTGGTTTAATTTTTATTGTTATTGCTCTGGTGCTTGGATCTCCATTTGAGTGTTTAGGGTGTGAATTGCAAAATTGCCTACCAAGTGTTTGTGAAATTGTCATCAATATTTTTCGCCCTCATTTTTCAACAAGTTGTTCTACTATTAGTTCAAATTCATGAAGTTGGTCTAATATAGATTTGTTTTCGACCGTTTTAAATTTAATAAGATCTGAGGCTCTATATCTTTTTTGACCTAGATCAAATTGTCCATATTTTAATTCTAAAGTGGTCCATAATTCCCCTAAGAGAGGTAATTATGAATATAAATCATAAAGTTTCAGTCATGGCACTAAGAATTTTGTTACCACAGTAATAGTTTATACTGAGGGACACAGAGGACGTTGGTGCTGTAGAGGTTGTGAGCAGTGCTTCAGATGCATGCGCCTACTTGTTATGGCTAGTCAGAGGCGGATTCGAGCTAGCAGTTACATTCATTGGATTGGAAATGGCGGACATGAGTCCAAGATTTGTTAGCCAGAACCGCATTTGGTTCTGCCAATGACGGAAATGAGATCCGTCAAATGGTGCCAGTTTGGCCGAAATCACATCATAGGTTGTGGTTCTCGTATTCATTGTTTCAAATTTTCAAGAACCTAAATAGTCTAAACAAAATAGATAAATACTACAAGAAAAGTTGTCGAAATCAAATAAAACAAAATATGTATTTGTATTCTAGTAAATAAATATATATTCTACTACGAGTGATTAAATTATAATTAATAAACAACTACGAGTTACAATAAAGACTAGTGAAACTGACCATGCCATAGCGGGTAATAAAAAAAAATGTGCCCAAACTAATCTATCTTGACACTTTCCTCCTACTAAGTTAAAATAAAATAGATATAAGTCAACCAATCTCTATATTATGTCAAGAGCACCCTAGTACTATATTGGTTCTAACTGTCACGCCCCGGGGTCGAAACTACGATCCGCGCTCGCCAACAGATCCGCCGCCCATACGGAAAGCCCTGCATACGAAGCGTCTAACGTGCAAAAGATAGTACTACAGCTATATAGATATCAGAGCGAGAAATAAACTACCGTAAAATAAAATCCAAAACACTATACAACTGGAATAAAATACAAGATCCATCTCCCAAATATAAATAATACAAATTCTGATCCACAGGAAAAGTACAAGTAAAAATCCTCCTATACAACATCTATGAATCCAAAAAGGGAGGTAAACGAAAACAATAATACATCAGTGTACAATGAAATCCCACAATCCGGAATGGTACATCTATCTTACCAAAATGAACTACACTGGTAGGGATCTATCTCGTGACTCACTGTCCTCGGTCCGTCACGCCAGCTAGAGCAGGAACAGAGAGAAAAGCTTCTGCAAAACTGTCACCGACAGAAGGTGTGAGAACTACATCTTACAGTAGTTCTAAGAAGGTACCGTCTCCAAAACCAACGGTCCACCCACTAAGTCTACTAGAGGCATAAGATAACAGAAATATTGTGATAAAAAAGAATAAGGTGGAAAGAAATCTACAGCTATCATGCCTCTATCTACAATGCTCAATGGGTGATACAGATGAAAATGATGCATCCACTCTATCTCAGTATACTCAATCAACCCAATCACACTGACTGCCATATAGGGTTCAGTCAAACCTGCGCCCACCTACTATCACACATCCACACCGAGACGGGAATTACGTAGGGCGTCTATGACTATCCAAAAGCATGGATTACTTAACATGTAGCTCTCAATTATAAAGCATGGTACATCTCAACATGTGGCTCTCAATCATAAAGTATGGTTCATCTCAACATGTGGCTCTCAATCATAAAGCATGGATTACTTAACTTGTAGCTCTCAATCATAAAGCATGGATTACTTAACTTGTAGCTCTCAATCATAAAGCATGAATTATTTAACATGTAGCTCAATCATAAAGCATGGTTTACTTAACATACAAGCTCTCAATCCGCATTAGCATGTACAATTCATCATGTAAGCTTCAATCCACATAATAAAAACAACTTCTCATGCTTACATCTTAATCACGTAGGAAGTACAATCAAAACATGCATGCTTGCTATACGGATAGAATTAGAAAACCGCCCGCCGATTTTGAAGGCAAACCAACCCACCTGAAACTAGACGATCCGGTGCCCGATCAAGCTGAAATTTGACGTGTAGAATCCTTAGCCTCTCAGGAGTCCAACGCCACGAAAATCATCCAAATCCGCCGCTCGGATTGGGCGCAATTGCCGAATCACTACAGGCTGCGCGAATAAATTCCAGAATTTCAGCATGTAAGCTTATGCTAAGTAAAATGCATAAGTAGCATCCTATACCTCAAATTGCAGCTTCCAACAACAAATATGAAGTGTCCTCAATCATATGAACATTTTTAAAGCTCCAAAAATCCATCATAAATTTTTTTTAATAAACAAAACATCCAAACATTACATCCTGTCCCAAATCTGCCAATATAGACTTAGCTTGAACTTCCAAGCTTAATAGAGGCTAATCCAAGGGAATCTCCCACAGATTACAAAAGAGAAATTGCTCACCATTAAGTTAAAAAGAAGTCCCAAACTGAAATTCCGAAAAAGATCAATTAATCCCAAAGATATCTGCATTCAAAGTACCAATACACAACTTAAAATCCAAAACAGGGATTGCACCAAAATCTGAAACAGGGTCAAAAAGATTGATAAAATTACCTAGGCAAATGAGCTCAAAATCCATCAAGCAAGGTGTTATTGGATTCCTCTTCAAGAGTAGATATAAATCGAGCCAAAGAACTCCAAATTCCATGAACAAATGAAAGAGAAAACCCATAAATACTATGAACTATCCAAAAAGTCCAATCTGCGCACGAATGCAACAAAGTGCTCCAAAGATGACAAATAAACCCTAATAAAACCTCAGATATGGGTGGAGTGATACATACCAAAGTTGTAGAGCTTTGAGTCTTGAAGATTTTTCCACAAAAATCATCTCAAAATTCCCACCCTACTGTCCAGAAAAGGAAAAACACTGAGGGCTGTCCAGATTTCCAGGCTGAGAAAAATGGTCCCAAAGATGGCTTAAAAACTATGAGAAATCTCATGATCCAAGAAAAGAGTTGAATACCAAAGTTGTAGGCCTACTTCTTGTGAAGCTCTTCTCCAAAAATCAGCTCGAAACTCCCAAAAGTGAGCTCTGGGAAATTTTTGTACTGAAACGCGACGGGGTTGACCAAAAGTTAGCAACAATGGTGATGCTTGTCTCTTGAAGAAGATGATAGAGATGAAGCTGCGTTAACCCTTCTCTTGTTGGTGAAGATGAAGTAGAGGAGTGGAGGAAAGCTCTGTAGAAGGCCCCAAAGTTGCAAAGGTCCAAAAGAGGGAGAAGGAGGAGGTAGAAGAACTTAAATAGAAGAAGAAGAAGAAGAAGAAGAAGAAGAAAAAAGGGGAGGAGTCACTGTGCTGGTGCTACAGTGGTAGCCTGGCCCGCTCCCGCCCCAGCCCGCACCAAGGCAGGATACGTGGCGCCTATCCGGGCGCCCCCGCATTCGGGCAGGCGGCCCGAATGGGGCCACGTGGCAGCGCTGGTAGGTGGCGCTGCCCAATAGGGCGGCGCCGCGTGGCACTGCCCGGGGAGGCGCGCGCCGCTGCGCCCCGCGTGTGTAATGACCCGAATCCCCGCGGAGGATTACAGCTTGATCAACAGCTTGTGGAGGCTCATTTTTGTTTGTTAGAGTTGGTTGCGCGCAAATCGGACCCAAGTTTTGAACCCAGCGTGAAAAATGGATCAAGAATACCTATTCGGATGCCTTCGTCGAAAAATAGAAGGGGTTTCGGGCAAAACGGACACCGTATTTGTATTCAGCGCGGAAAAATGATCGAAAATGGCTATTTGGATGTATTTTTTGTGGATCCGGACGTCAAAAACGGACTCCGCACGCAAAAACTGTGAAAATTAGCCATTTCTGGACTTTTGGGCTCATTTGGGTTGCGGGTCGGCTCACGGCCGTTGGCGCGCACCGGGCGCAGCAAAGTTCCGTGAAGCCATATGCCACTTCGTGACGGGCCAACCGTGCTCCATGCGGCGCCGCGCCCAACCGGATCGGGACGCGTGTTGCGATCCCTGCCGTCCACCCGGGGTTGCGGTGAGGGTCGGATGGCCGCCACGTGTTGGGGCCTTCGAGCAGTTTGGGCTGAGCCGGCACTGTAGCAGCAGAGCAGCTCCTTTTTTCTTTTTCTTCTACTTCTTCTTCTTCTTCTCCTTGTATTTAAGGTGCTTCTTCTCCCTCTTTCTCCTCTTTTGATACTTGAATTTTGGAAGGGACTTCTACATAGCACTCCTCCACTCCTCTACTTCATCTTCACCATCAAGAGAAGGGCTAAAGAAGCTTCATCTTCATCATCTTCATCTTCTTCAAGAATGGAGCATCATCATTGTTGCTGACTTTTGGTCAACTCCGTCACGTTTCAGTGCAAAAATCCTACAGAGCTCATTTCTTGGAGTTTCGAGCTGATTTTTGCAGAGGAGCTTCACAAGAGGTAGGCCTACAACTTTGATATTCAACTCTCTTCTTGGATCATGAGATTTTTCAGAGTTTTTAAGCCATCTTTGGGGCCCTTTTTCTCAGCCTGGAAATCTGGACAGCCCTCATTATTTTTCCTTTTCTGGACAGTAGGATGGGAATTTTGAGCTGATTTTTATGGGAAAATCTTCAATACTCAAAGCTCTACAACTTTGGTATGTATAACTCCACCCAGATCTGAAGTTTCGTTGGGGTTTATTTATCATCTTTGGAGCACTTTGTTGCATTCGTGCACAGATTGGACTTTTTGGATTGTTCATAGTATTCATGAGTTTTTTCTTTCATTTGTTCATGGATTTTGGAGTTTTTTGCCTTGATTCATATGTACTCTTGAAGAGGAATCCAATGACACCTTGCTTGTTGGATTTTGAGCTCATTTACCCAGGTAATTTTATCAATCTTTTCGACCCTGTTTCAGATTTTGGTGCAGTCCCTGTTTTGGATTTTGAGTTGTGCATTGAACCTTTGAATGCAGATATCTTTGGGATAAATTGATCATTTTCGGAATTTCAAGTTGAGACTTCTTTTTAATTTAATGGTTAGCAATTTCTCTTTTGTAATCTGTGGGAGATTCCCTTCGGATTAGCCTCTATTAAGCTTGGAAGTTCGAGCTAAGTTTATGTTGGCAGATTTGGGACAGCATGTAATGTTTGGATGTTTTGTTTATTAAAGAGAATTTATGATGGATTTCTGGAGTTTTAAAGATGTTCATATGATTGAGAACACTTTATATTTGCTGCTGGAAGCTTCAATTTGAGGTATTGGATGCTACTTATGCATTTTATTTAACATAAGCTTACTGAAATTCTGGAATTAAATCGCGCAGCGTGCATTGTTTCAGGGATTGCGCCCAATCCGAGCGACGGATTTGGACGATTTCTCCGGCATTGGTTTCCTGAGGAGCCGAGGATTCTACACGCCGAGTTTCAGCTTGATCGGGCGTCGGATCGACTACTTTCAAGTGGGTTGTTTTTTTCTCCAAAATCGGCGGATGGTTCTCTAACTCTATTGGTTAGTATGCATGCATGACTAAGTGTACACCCTATATGATTGAGTTGTAAGCTTGGTAAATTGTACTTGTATGTTGAATGAGAACTTGCAAGATAAAAATATCCATGTTATGTTGAATAAGAACTTACGAGATATAGTTATCCATTTTATGGTAATTGAAGGCTTACATAAGGGAAGTATTCACCCTATGTGATTGAGAGCATGCATGGTTTAATGTACAACCTTTATGATTGAGATGTAAGCATGAGAAATGGTCTAAGTTATGTTGATTGAAGCTTACATTATGAATTGTACTTATTATTGTGGATTGAGACTTTGCATGTTAAAGTCATCCATGTTGTTGATTGAAGCTTACATGATAAGTTATACATGCTTTGTGATTGAGAGCTATATGTTGAGATGATCCATGCTTTCTGATTGAGAGCTATATGTTGAGATGATCCATGCTTTATGATTGAGAGCTATATGTTGAGATGATTCATGCTTTATGATTGAGAGCTATATGTTGAGATGATCCATACTTCATGATTTAGAGCTACATGTTGAGATGATCCATGGTTTATGATTGAGAACTATATGTTGAGATGATCTATGCTTTATGATTGAGAGCTATATGTTGGGATGATCCATATTATGTGCTTGAGAGCTTTATGTTGAGATGATTCATGCTATGTGATTGAGAGCGATATGTTGAGATGATCCATGTTATGTGATTGAGAGCTTCATGATGGAAGTGTCTACCCTATGTGATTGAGAGCTTGCATAATTATGTCCTACACACTAGTTTGATTGAGAATATGTTGCATGAAATTACTCACTTTATGTTGTTGAGTTGCAAACATGTATAATAGAATTAATTTTTAATCCTTGCTTATGTTAATGGAAAATTGGAACTTGACTAGCAACTCGTCATATGTTGCATGTATTTAACGAGACTAGTAGAAAACCTTCACTTGGGCTAGGTTCTTTTATGCTTTAGACATCCCCACACTTTACATTCTTTTTTTCTGGACAGAGTTTTCCTCGCCCGGGTAGTGGGCCGAGTGGTCGGGTTATTGTAGGATGCTTGTTGCACTTGTGCCTGGGGGCCAAGCGGAGTCTGGTAGATGTGATTAGACCAGTGCTAGTGTTGGGAGCCGTTTGGGTAGACGGTGGTCCCGGGCCATCGAGTATCTTCCGGTCTGTGTTGTTGGGAACTGTTTGGGTTGACGGGTCCCAGGTCGTTGAGTGTCGTCCGACCAGTTTTGTTAGCCCTTAAGTTGTGGGTCAATCCCGGCTGTGGAGTATCTCCAGCCAGTGAGTTTAGTGTGGCGAGTTGGGTGTCATGTTTGGGAGCCGTTTGGGTCGACGGTGGTCCCGGCTGTTGAGTACCTTCGACCAGTAGGTTAGTGTCTCGAGTTGGTTGAGTTCGCTAGTGTCTTGAGATTCGTGAAGGTGTTATTAGTTTGAGTCGTTGTGAGTACTCCGATCTTTGTGTGAGATGCTTGAGGATCTTGAGTCTATCCGTTCTGAGAGAGAGCGTGGATTTTGACTATAGCTTGCATGTGCCATTGTTTGATACTCCATACCGCGCCGTTTTCCTCAGGTGGGGTCGCTCCCCATGAGATGCCGCAGTGGATGCGATGTTGGGCCTGTTGAGACAGTTTTTCGTAGTGGATGCGATGTTGGGCCTGTTGAGGCAGTTTTGCGCGAGGGGTGAGTTAGTCCGTGTGGGACGCCCAACGTAATTCCCGTCCCGGTGTGGATGTGTGGTAGTAGGTGGGCGCAGGCTTGACTGGACCCTATGTGGCAGTCAGTTCGATTGGGTCGATTGAGCACCTCGTGTTCGAGTGGTTGCATATCTTTTCATCTGTATCACCCATTGAGCATTTAGATAGAGGCATGATAGCTATAGAGTTATTTCCAGCTTTTCCTTCATGTTATACTTTATTGTTATCTTTATGCCTCTAGTAGACTTTATGGGCAGACTGTTGGTCTTAGAGATGGTACCCACTGAGAACTACTGTAGGATGTAGTTCTCACGCCCTTTGTCTGTGACAGTTTTCCTTCATGTTATACTTTATTGTTATCTTTATGCCTCTAGTAGACTTTATGGGCAGACTGTTGGTCTTAGAGATGGTACCCACTGAGAACTACTGTAGGATGTAGTTCTCACACCCTTTGTCCGTGACAGTTTTGCATAGGCATCTACTCCGGTTCCTACCTCTGCTGTTGCTGCTTCTTCTGATCGAGGCGTGGGAGTCACGAGCTAGATCCCTACCTGTCATTGGAGAGTAGCTATACCCCCTTGTTGGAGATCTTTTAATACAGTCAGTTGGTTTATGGTATATTTCACCATTTTGAGAGCTTTTCTTTATTTTAAAAGACTGATGTATTGTGAGGACATGACTTGTACTGTGAGCCTGTACACTGATGTATTATTGTTTTAGTTTACCTTCCTTTTTGGGTTCATAAATGTTGTATCTGAGGATATTATATTATGATTGTGATTTTTTGGGAGATGGATCTTGTACTTTATTCCATTTGTACAGTGGTTTGGATTTAATTTTTCAGCAGTTTATTTCTCGCTCTGATATCTGTATAGCTGTAGTACTATCTTTTGTAGGTTAGACGCTTCGCCTATGCGGGGTTTCCCGTATGGGCGGAGGATCTGTTGGCGAGTCCGGGTCGCAGTTTTTACCCCGGGGCGTGACAGCGTGTGCGCGCGCTTTCGAATGCGCAAGTGCCACGTGGCAGTGCGCCGCCTCTCCTTTGCTGCTGTGTGTCCACTAAGGATTTCAGCCCGATTGCCCAATTTGCTCGGAAAAAGCCATTTTTGACTGTTTTCGCGCGTTGAGTCCGATTTTGGTCCGATTTTGGTATCCGTTTGACGCGCAATGCACTCGTTACACCAAAAATAGGTGTTTTCTCACCGCCAAGCACACGGTCAAGTCACACGGGCAACCGGGACACCACATCCTCCCTTACTAAAAGAAAGTTTCGTCCTCGAAACAAAAACACCTCAACGGGGGCCTCGGAACAAGAAGGTAAGTATCCATCAACACCGTCTCCAGCTCTTAAGTCGCCGCTTGCTCCTCGTGATTACTCCTCAACAATAACAAGTACGGCATGGCCCAGTTGCGCAAGCCTCTTAGCACACGAGCCAGAATTCGCAACGGGCATCCCTCGTACTCCAGACACTACAGATCTCAGGCGGAGTGGGTCAATCACGGCGAGGGATCTAAAACATAACACCTCTGAGCTGAGACACGAAAAACAACGAGAACTCCAACAAATCGCGGGGGAAAACACCTCTGAGCTGAGACGCGGAAAACAACGAGGACTTCAACAAATCGCGGGGGAAAAAGCAACAAGTGCAACAAGCTCCAAAATCTCACCCTCGGTACCAACTCAACCAGGACGACTCAAAGCACACCGTCACGACCAACCAAAAAGGAAAGAGCCCAACATTACATTAGGAACATCATCAACTCCAACTCTCAATTTTAGAAAACCGCCGACAGCAGCGAAAAGTCCGAAAATTCCAAAAGGTCAATGCCTTCACCCCAATCAAACAAGAACAGGCTCCGGCACCGTCTCCATTTCTGGAGCAACCTTTCGAAGTTTTCGTCTCGTTCGCGAGCCTCAGCGTAAAGACGTGAAAAAGGGAGAGAAGTGTTGAAATTGTTCCTGCTATGGCTGCACAACAAAGGCTACAATCTAACAGCGACCCCTAGAGACACAACTTCTAGCCCCAGGGACGAAGCCAGATTTTAATCCTGAAGGAGGCCAAAATATATTCAAATAAAAATTTTAGCATATAAATATAATTTTATCTAATCATTTTTTTTTTAAAAAAGTATATTAATTTAATAATTAATATAATAATATTAAAATTAATTTTTAATTTACAGATGTTTAATTTTAAATTATTTTATTTATATTATTATATTCAAATAACTATAAATTTTACTAAATCTAATAGTAATTCAGTTAGCGATCGAATTCTTAGTGTTTTTAATAAATAAAATTATAACATTTAATGATTATTAGATCAAAGAGCTATTAAATTTAATATAATATTTTATTTTGTTAAATAAAATAGCTCACTAGTTAGAAATTAAAAAATATATAAAACAAAAAATTTGGAATTAAAGAAATGTATTTCCAAAATACTTGATAAGTATAAGACTCTTAATATATTTTTACTTATTTAAAATGCATACAAAGAAGAAAAAAGAAAGTTATATTGGCACAAAAAATTATTAAGCAAATATTAAAAAGCTGAGGGGGGCCATGGCTATCTAAAAAAGAAAACAGTTAAATTGGTATTTAGGACTATTAAGCAATATTAAAAAGTTAAGGGAGGCCATGGCCATTTTGGGCCTTAATATGTCTTCGTCCCTATCTAGCCCTAATTGTCGCGTCTGCTCCAGTAGAGGCGGCTGTCGTGCGATCATCAGGCTCAAGCTCTACACTGCCAATCCTGTCCAAGGCATTTGTACACATCCCAGGCTGCTGTGGGGGCGTAACTGCAAGTCAACCTCTGCTGACAGGCCAAGTAATCCATTGTCTCCTCTACGGTAATGATGATTCTCTCCAAGGTGAGGCACTGGGTCTATCAACCCTCTATCCATCAGTTCCAGCGACTGTGCCATCAGTTCTCTTAGCTTTACTGGTGCCATCCAATAAGGTGCCTTTGAGATCGGCGCGGTTCCTAGAGCCACGTCGATCACAACTCAATCTCCCTGTCCGGCGACGTCATCGTCAGCTCAGGTGGAATCACACTCGGGAACTCGTGGGCAATAGAGATATCCTTGAGTCCCGGTGCCGCTGTAGGCACTTCTGCTATCGTCGCTACTGATACTGCTGTTCATGCTGCTGTCGGGGTCCACCCGATCTCTGGCGCCTCAGAAATCCACGACGCTGGGGAAGGAACCGAGAAGGCCTCTGCCTGCTGATTTGTCCTCCATCATCTGGCGCCGGGTGAATCCTCCGAAACGTCCCGCAACCGCTAGCACGGATCCCGATGCACCAACAACACCTAACGGGTCCCGAGAAATTCCGAACTTATCCACTCGGACTCGCTAACATTGAAACCCTCATTCCGGGAGATCCGTAAGTCGGATTTCCGATCCGATCGCATCGTCGTTCTTCGTTTAACGAGCTCTAAAACGACACGGCAACCGCAACCCAAAAACCAAGCGAACCAACACCAAGAGAAATCCACCAATACAAGCTTAAAACCAAAAGACGTCGAGAAGGAAATAGTAAAAAAAAGTCAGCGTCATTACATAAGCCCCAACTAACCATGGTTCCACCTACTCTGCACCCGCTGTCAGGAGCTTAGAGTACTGGTACACGAACTGGAGTATCGGTACGCGGGCTCTGGTTCTGGTACCTAGGTTTTGGTTCTGGTACTCGGCAGTTGGGATTTTCCAACCCGAGAGCTCAACTTTTCAGTTTTGTATGGGGTACTGGTACTCAAGAACAGGTTCCGGTACGCCACCACTTAGCCATTTTTCCACTCGAATCCAACCCGAAAGTTGGATTTTTCCAACTTTGCATGAGGTACCGGTACGCGATGGCTAGTTCCGGTACCCCAGCACATAGAAAATTTTCTGATTTCTTCCAACCCGAGAGTTGGATTTTCAGTTTTTCTATAGGGTTCCGATACCAACCTGGCGTTTCGGTACTCTATCCAAAAGTCTGAAATTTCTAGATTTGGATCTTCTTGAACTCGCTTTCTTGACTCAACTTTGATCCAAGACTTTTGCTTTGAACCAAAACACTCCAAACTTATTCTTTATAACATTTTAGACATGTTCGAACTTCGAAGCAATTTGACCGCACTCTATGAAGCACGGATACTTCAAATTTCACGTCGTACCCGTATCAGACACGTATCGGGTACCAATATGTGCTTGATACGTGTCCGATACGGGAATGAAGTATCCGGTCTTTTAAAAAAATAAAAAAAATATCGAATACAGCTCGGATACATGAGGGACACGGGGGGATACGGCCAGATTCTTTTTTGGTCTAAAATGATCGGAATTTTAAAATTTTCGACAAGTATGCATCTAAACCCATTGGAAATAAGGAAAATAGTGAGAAAAATGCAAATCCCTCTTCAATTTGTCATTTCTTCTAACTTTTTGCACTTGAATGGTTGAAGGTGATCCCTCCCGTTCTATCTCCACACAGTATTAAGCTATAGTTAAGTTCTTTACCGCTTCTCATTTACTTTTTTTTCATCTAATTTATCAATTTAGAACTAATCAACAAAGGTCATAGAAAATAAATTTTTTCTTCTTCAATTAAATTGTTAGCATACTTTCTTCTATTACTATTTTGTATAATAGAACCTAATAAAACGTACATATATGTTGAATGGCTAATTATCTAGTTTGTGTGACTAAAAAAAGAGATTTATTCACAACCTCACTGTAACACCCCGTACTTTTAAATATTTTGTTTGATGCCTTTTTACTTAAGTTTGGACTTTTTCGTAAATATTAATAGTTCAGGGGTCTGGCTGCATATTGTTTTAATTAAATCCCTAAGACCTATACTGTGATGACCCGGATTTCCGCAGAGGTTTTACAGTGTGAGCAGCGACTTATGGAGACTTATTCAGTGTGATAGAGGTGTCTTTGCGCGAATCGGACTCAAGGAATGGACCCCGCGTGTAAAACGGATCAAGGTTACCTTTCAGATGCTTTCACCGATTTTTAGAAGTGAATTTTGGCAAAACGGACACCGGATTTGGATTCAGCGCGCGAAAACGGTCAAGATCGGCTATTTGCTTGTATTTTTCGGAGTCCGGACACCCGGAATTTTTGTGTGTTTTCGGGTGCACGGGGAGAGCCGTGGACCGGAGGGACACGTGGCGGCTTCCCATTGGTGCGCGGCGGACACGTGAAGGCCTGGGGTTGGCTGGCGTAGCGGGCTTGGTTGGTGCGGTCCACGGGAACCATGCGGATGCTGTGGACCGGGGGGCGGGGCCATGTGGCGGCCCCGGATTGGTTGGCGCAGCGCGCGCGGTCCACGCAGGCGCGGGGGGCAGGCGGGGCAGGTGAGAGATCGTGCAGGGGCAGGGCGGGCAGGTGGCCGTCGTACGCGGGGGGCCACGTGACGCCCCGCGAATGGCGGGCGCCACCCGCCCCGCTCGGTTGGTCGGGCCACGCGGCAGCGCCCGGTTGGCCTGGCGCCCGCTGTCCCGTGTTCGGGACACGCGGTGCGCCCGGAGCGATCCGGGCGCTGCGCGGATCGGGGACCCACGTCCCCTGTTCGGCGCCCGGTTGTTCCGGGCGCTCGAAATCGTCCCCCGAAGTCCCTTTTTTGGATTTTGGAGATTTGCCTATAAATAGGCCTTCTCCCCTTCTCTTTTGGGTTTTTTGGAGGATTTTCTAGGAGGAATTTCTGGCAGAGCTTCTTCATCTCGTGTTCTTTATTTCCAAGGACCTTGGGATTTTTTGGAGGCTGCAGCTGTCACGCCCCGGGGTCGAAACTGCGACCCGGGCTCGCCAACAGATCCGTCATCGATACGAGAAGCCCCGCATAGACGAAGCAACCAACCTGCAAAGATAGTACTACACACAGATATCAGAGCGGAAAATAACAGCTGTAAATATAACATCAACTACTGTAAAACTGAAATAAATACAAGGTCTATCTCCCAAATACAAGAATAATACAAGGTCAGATCCACAGGAAAGGTACAAATAAAAATCCACCTATACAACTTTTATGAATCCAAAACGGGAGATAACTAAAAACTAGAAATATAACAGTATACAGTGAATCCCACAGTCCGGGATGGTAAATCTACCTCACTCAAAATGAACTACGCCGGTAGGGATCTATCTCGCGACTCCCTGTTCTCGGTCCGTCAAGCCAGCTAGAGCAGGAACGGAAGAAAAAGCCTCGGCAACCTGTCACCGACAGAGGGTGTGAGAACTACATCCTACAGTAGTTCTCAGTGGGTACCGTCTCCAAGACCCACTGTCTGCCCACTAAGTCTACTAAAGGCATAAGATAACAGAAAAAGACTGTGATAATGAAAAACTAAGCTGGAAAAGTATCTACAACTATCATGCCTCTACCTACTATGCTCAATGGGGAAAACACAGATGATGGTATGCATCCACTCGCTCGCATCAACCCAATCTCAGTGACTGCCAAATCTGGTCCAGTCAGGCCTGCGCCCCCCAAAACTGTGCCAAAAACACCGCAAAAAGACGAGTGAAACCAACCTTAAAGTCGGCGCATCGTCAAACATGCACACGCACGTTCGCCCGACTCCAAGAAACACCTCGCGCGCGCTCCACGGCACAAACGGTGCGCTTGCGGCACCTCGCGAACTCCCCCACACGCCCTTTGTGATGACTCGGATCTCCGCGAAGGTCTTACGGAGTGAATTGTGGCTTCTGGAGGCCTACGATGTGTGTTGGAGATGGTTGCGCGCAAATCGGACCTCAGAATTGAACCCGACGCGAAATTTGGATTAAGAATACCTGTCCGGATGCCTTCGACAAATTTTAGAAGTGGAATTTGGCAAAACGGATATCGGATTTGGACTCAGCGCGCGAAAACGATGAAAATGGACTATTTACAAGTATTTTTCGGAGCCCGGATGCCAAAAGACGGATTTCGATGCATCTTTACTGTTCCGGCGGCCGACGGGCAGCACAGGCAGCACAGGCAGGCGGCGGAGCGCTGCGGCGCGGCGGCGGGCAGGCGCGGGCACGGCCGCGGGCAGCGCGGGCAGGCGCGTGCAAGGCGCGGGCAGGCCGGTTCACGAAACTTGGGCGTGCACCGGGACCAGCGAACTTTCGCGGGACACGTGGCGCGCGCGGATTGGGCGGTCAACGGGCGTGACGTGAGGCGTGACTCGCGCCGGGCGCGGTACACCGTGGACCGTGCCTGGCCACGTGGCGCTCGCCCATTGGCGGGCGCAGCAACCCTGGTGGCCCGACGCGGACCGCGGCGCGTGCACCCCGCCGTGGACCGCGTCGCCACGCAGTGCACCGGGTGCGTGGGGCGCGGAGCGGGTGACGTGACGAGCCGAGAGGGATTCAGGCGCGCACAGTAACGGGGTTGGGCCGGATTCGGGCGCCCGAATCCGGCGCCCGAATACGAACCCCCTTCCTTGGTGGGCTTGGGCTATAAATAGCCATTTGGGGTTTCGTTTGTGGGCTTTTCCTCCGAGCTCTTCGGCCCATTTTCGACAGGGAGCGTCGTCTGAGAGTCTTCTTCGATATTTGGGATCCTGGGAATTTTTGGGAGTCGTGCCATCTGCGTTCTTCTCGGCATCGCGAGCTTCGATGCGCCTTGGATACCGAGTTTTTTTCGTCGACGCTTCTTCCGCGAGCTCCCTAGGACTGTCATGGATCACAGCGATGGAGCGACTCTTCGAGACTCTTTTTATCGAGGAGAGGTTTCAAGTTTTTCTGGCGACGAATTTTGTGGAGTACAATGCCGAGGCATGGTGGCGGCGAGTTCGACCTGTTGGTCCGCCTGGGACAGTTGCTCACTTGGGCGGAGTTCCGCAGCCTTCTTCTTGGAGCCTTCTTCCCGGAGAGTGTCAGACAGAGACTGGAGGAGTTGAAGAATCTCCGACAGGGAGACCGTACTGTGCTGGTGTACATTGAGGATTTCAACCGGTTATTGGCCAGTGTACCACACGCGGCCAGGGATGAGGCGCATCAGATCTATATGTTTGAGCGAGGTTTTCGCCGGGATATTTATCAGTTCGTCCGTTCGCGCAGACTGCAGACCCTGGATACCTCGATGGAGCAAGCCCTTTACATGGAACGAGGGAATGAGGTGATAACTGAGCAGGACACGGCCCTAGGTGGGAGTTCGGGCATGAAGCGCCCAGTGCCTGAGGACGGGGGACAGACGAGTAGGCAGGTGCTGCCGAGACCTCCACGATCTCACCCTGAGGATCGTGGGTTTCAGAGGCGCCAGAGATCTGGTGGACCCCAGCAGCAGTCGCAGTACCAGCAGTCTCAGCAGCAGTATCAGTATCAGCAGCGGCGGTAGCATGGATGTGTTATCTACGGAGGGCCCCATTTGTTGCCCCAGTGTGAGCAGAGGCAGAGGCCGTGCTTCCTATGTGGATAGTCTAGATGTTTTCTGACCGACTGGACTTTGACGTCGAGGTAGACTGAGCGACGACCACCTGCATTGAGCGGATGAGTCTGTGCCACTCGGTTGGAGGGCGCCACGGCAGAAGATCGGGTTGTCGCAGGTATGATTTCATTACAGCAGTCTGAGTTAGAGTATTTTGCTTTTCTGCATGGATTAAAGGTAGAGTTGTTACCACGTGCACTAGAGGTACAAGTTCCTGTTGGTGTTGTGCACTTAGAGGAGGCTTGTGGATCATGTCCAGTGCAGTGAGACCGCGTGTTATACCGACAGACATGACGGTTTGGTGGCAGCTCCAAGACTCTGACCGAGCATACGGGATGGACTGGTTGGCGCGATATCATGCAACGACTGACTGTGGAATGAGAACAGTGACCCGCGAGTTGGACAGGAGGAGTTCATTTTCACAGGTTGCCGAAGTACCCTTCCCACAGCGATGGTGTGAGGACCCGAAATTCCCACGTAAGGATTACTGTTGGTTCGGCAGCTTCTGGAAGCCTTTTGTTGAGTGTGGAGGCTTTGCGCGCAAAGCGGACTTCAAAACCGGACTCAGCGTGAAAAATGGATCGAGTTGGTGTGTTCGGATGCCCCCGTAAATTTTTAGAAATGGATTCTTGCAAAATGGACTTCGTATTTGGATTCAGCGCGGAAAAACGTTGGAAATCGGCTGCTTGGTTGTATTTTTCGGAGTCCGGACGAGTGAAAACGGGCAACCGGAAGTTTCGGGGATACTTTCGGGTGCATGGCGGGCTGTGGACCGGGGTGCCACCTGTCGGCACCCCATTGGGACGGCGCAGGACACCCGGCCTATGGGGCGCGCCAGCGGGACGCGTGGCGGGACGCAATTGGCCCGCCACCGCGCGCACGTGGGCGCCGCAGCGCGGTCCCCGCGTGGGGACACGCGGCGCGCGCCCACTGGGCGGCGCCGTGGCCACCGGATCAGGCCGCGTGGCTTGATCCGGGCGGCCCAACCGGGCGACGTGGCGGCCCAGATGGCCGCCACGTGTCCGGGTCCCCCCCTGTTGACTGTCCGAGAGAGAGAGGGAGTGAGAAGGGATTTTAATCTCTTCTCCTTCTTCTTCTCTTCTTCTTCTTCTTCATCCTTCCTCCTTCTTTGAGCTTGGTTTTCTTTGGAGGACTTCACAGGCAGAGCATCTTCATCACCTCCTTCATCTTCATCAGCAAAGAGATGGACAAAAGGGGCTTCATCACCATCATCTTCTCCATGAGGCAAGCATCACCATTGTTGTTGTTGGTGGACCTACCCGTCGCGTTTCAGTGCGAAAATTCCCCAGGACTCATTTCTTGGAATTTTGATCTCATTTTTGGTTCTACATTCTCACAAGAGGTAAGGCTACAATTTTTTTATTCAACTCTCCCCTCAGATCTCATGTTTTGACAGAGTTTTAAGGCCATCTTTGGAACCCTTCATTTCAGCCTGGTATCCTGAATAGTCCTCAGTGTTTTGGCCTTTCTGGGCAGTAGGATGGGAATATTTGGATGATTTTTGCGGGGAAATTTTCAGGACTCGAAGATCTACAATATTGGTATGTATCATTTTCCAGAAATCTGAGTTTTTATTAGGGTTTATGCATAATCTTGGGAGCACCTTGCAGCATTCGTGTACAGATGGAACTTGATGGATAGTTTAAAGTGTTTATGGGTTTTCTCCTTCATCCGAGCATGAAATTTGGAGTTCTTTAGCTCAATTTGTATCTACTCTCGACAAGGAATCCAATGGTACCTCTCTTGCTGGATTTGGAGCACGTTTGGGTAGGTAAAATTAATGATCTTTTCAAGTCCTATTATATGGATTACTGCAGTCCCTGTTTTAATTTGGATTTGAGCAATGCGCCTTGGAATGCAGATAACTTTCTGGATACAAGGTCTTTTTCAGAAATTCAAGTTGGGACTTCTTCTTAACTTCAAGGTGAGCAAATTCTCTTTTGTGATCTGTGGATAAATCCCTTTGGAAAAGCCTCTAATTAAGCTTGGAAATGCTAGCAAGTTTATGTTAGCAGTTTTTGGACAGCATTGTGATTTTGCTTCATTTGAATGTTAAGGGAAATTAATGGTGGGTTTTTGAGGACTTGAAGATATTTGTATGAAAGAGGAGATCTTTGTTTTACTGTTGGAGACTTCATTTTGAGGTATTTGAGGTTGCACATACCTTTTAATTAATCTTGTTGCACTTGCTGAAATTCTGGATTTTGAGTGCGCAGTGTGCATTGTTTCAGTGATTGCGCCCAATCCGTGAGGCGGATTTGGATGATTTTCGCGGCATCGGTCTCCTGGGAGGATAAAGATTACTCACGCCAAATTTGAGCTACAGCGGGCAGCGGATCGTCAAGTTTCAGGTGGGTGGTTGTGCTTTGCCGAAAACATCGATTTACCCACTCGGGCTATTGGTTTCCCTCATGGCATTGTGGTTGATGTTCTCTTCTCCTCGGTATAATATGCTTGGATATCCATGTTTAGATTAAGTTAATTGATTCTCAGTGTATACATGAGTGAATGAATAGTTTGATTGATGTTGTATTATCTCATATGAAGTTGATTATAAGTGATCCTCCTTTAACCTATGTTATGTGAGGATAATTGGGAAATTAATCTTTAGCCTACACTTTGTGATGAATGGTTAACCTAATTATGGTGAATGATGGTGATAGTTATATGTAAATGATTTTAGTTGATTTATGTGAAGGAGATGGTTGCTATGTAGGAAGGGATTGTTATGACTTTATGTGAATGTCATATGGGCTAAGTGTGAATGGCTATTCAGGGTAAGTGAGGGTGATCTTATTGATGATTCTTGAACCTATGTCATGAGAGGTTATATGTTAAATGATTCTTGACTTATCCACATGAGAATAATTGACCTTGTAGATTTTCCTTCTACATCTTGTGATATTTACCATAATGGTTGATCCTTAGACTATTTTGCGTGAGATTGTGTATTGTGAATGGTCGGCGATTTAGCCTATGTGGAAATAAATGTTGTTGGTGGATTCTATGTGCATCCTATGTGAGATCAATAAAAGTTGTTGAACCTTAGTCTATTCATTGGTGATAGTGGATTGAATGACCATATTCAAGTAATGTTAAATGATCTTTGGCAAGTCTATATGTGAATGGATGTTTCATTTGAGGGTGGTTAGTGGTTTGTGTGAGAATAACTGACTACATTAATCTTGATCTATCTATGTGAGATTCACTCTTTATGAAAGTAATGATTGTCATTTATCTCCTGATTCATGTTTGGTGAAAACCATGTTGGATACTATTCTCACTTTATTTCCAAATGTGAAAGGTGCATACTTGTGTAGACTTGATGTATGCTATGTTAACATCCAATCCTTTTATGAGATTGATTATGTAATTTGGATAGCATGCTCTAATAAATGTAAGAATATCGACACCTGTTTACTTTACATCATCTTGGGACATCTTCATGCTTGTATGGTCATCTAGATAGGCCACATTTTTCTGCTACACTATCATGTTGGACTTGACTTAGGAGAAACCATGCTTTATACTTTTCTCCTTTTCATTTTAGACTCTGGGTATTTGTGGCTCGGGTGCGAGCAGGGAGTTTGGGATAGTATAGTCAGGTTTCTGGGGATTTGGGACAGGCAGGGCCTGATGGCAGGGATTGCGGCAACCGCGAACTGTGGGCGGTTGACCGGGTTATTATTATTACATCAGATTGGAGGTGAGGGATTGGGCTTCCTTAGTGGATGGTTTTTCCCACTTACTTAGAGTCTTGATCCAGTCCTGCTATATCAGATACTTATGGTTACATACTTTACTCGTGTGGGTCGCTCCCCTCGAGTGCCACTCCGGAGTAGGCTTAGGGCCGAGCCGTGTGCCGGTCGATTGGATACCTTGGGATCGTGCCGTGTGCCGATCAGATTCTGGGTTCTTGAGTTGACAGCAGAGCAGGCAGTACCAGTGTTTACTGGTGTATTGATTGGGTTTGGTCAGGCAGGCTTTGACTTTCTCAGGCATACTTTTAGCTATTCTTTTAGCTGGGCATTTTAGAGGCATTTTAGTGGTAGCTCTCTTTTATCAGTAGTTCTGTTTATAGCTTACCACCTCTCTTATTCTTTTTCTTGCCTCTGGTAGACTTGTGGGTACGTCGGGGTTTGAGGCTTTACCCACAGGGGGAGGCTACTGGTTTTATTAGTGGTTCTCACCCCCATTGTTGTTTTTCCCCTTTCCTCCCTTTGTTTTGCAGTGTCTGCTGCGGGAGTTGCGGATCTTCGGTTGACGGTTCGAGGCGAGGGAGTCGCGAGATAGATCCCTACCAGTGTTGATTCCTACAGTGGGATAGATGTACCAACCCGGATTGTGGGTTTCACTGTACTCAGTTGTATTTTATTATTTTAGTTATCTCCCTTTTTGGATTTATAGATGTTGTATAGGTGGCTTTTACTTGTATTACAGTTTCGGTGGATCAGATTATTGTATTATTATTTTTGGGAGATTGATATTGTACTTTTATTTTTCAGTTGTACAGTGATTCAGGTTTTTATTACAGCAGTTTTTCTTCGGCTCTGATATCTGTTTAGTCGTTAGATGGTACTTTGCAGGTTGGACGCTTCGCTTTTGCGGGGTTCCGCATAGGTGGCGGATCTGTTGGCGAGCCCGGATCGCAGTTTCGACCCCCGGGGCATGACAGATTAGAGTGGTATCAGAGCCTAGGATGTAGGTCATTATGGACATAGAAACCCTAGGCTTGTGGTTGGACCTTAGGATGACTACGAGAGAGTCGTGACTTATAGCGAGAGTCCTGATTGAGTTTTATACCTCTCCCAAGGGACGGGACGAGCGACTGGCATGCTTATTCTCCTAAGCGATTATGTTGGCTGCAGACAACATAATGTTATGGAATGGGTGACATGTCTTAGACTTTCGCTGGATTGGGTCGAGTGCTTGTTGTGTGTTCTGTTGTGTGGTTTGTCGCAGTGAGCGATGTCTCCCTGACGCAGAGTTCTGACCCGTGTGCACCCTATTGCAGCTTGTGGGCCAGGATAGGCAGTTTCGGGCCGGATACCCAGATTGAGGTCAGAGAGCTCCGGACCCAGATGACAGGATTGGCAGTGGCATATCGGCGGCTGAGTGAGCAGCGGATAGGATGATACAGTTGTCGGAGCAGCGGGCAGCTCGACAGTGCTTCCTTCTGAGACCACCCGGTTGCAGTATCCTCAGTGGTAGGGATTTCTGTGGCACTGATGGAGCGAGTAGCCCCCTCTGTGCCAATGTTTAGTGTCGAGGCACCGAGGCAGGGTGGATAGTTGACAGCTGGTGAGCTGAGGGGACATGATCGATCTATTCAGCCAGATTTGGCAGATGAACCACCCCGACTCGTAAGATTGAGTCGGAGCCTTTGGGGGACAGATTGGCCGGCAGAGGCATTTCTGATTTCTTTTTCCAGGATAACGAGTTCCCGAGACGCCAGAGATCGGGTAGACCCCGATGGCAGTATCAGCATCTATATCAGAGTAGCGCAGCGGTAGCGTGGATTTGCTATCTGCGGAGGACCGTATCAGTCGCCTCAGTGTGAGCAGAGACAGAGGTCGTGCTCCCTTTGTGATTAGTCGTGATTTTTCTGGCAGACTGAGCGATGACCATTTGTATCGAGCGGATGAATCTGTGTCGCCCGGTTGGAGGGCGCCACGGTAGTGGATTGAGTCGTCGCAGGTGTGATTTCATCACAGCAGTCGGAGTTAGAGCATATTGCATTCCTGCATGGACTAGAGGCAGATTTGTTACCACGTGCACTTGAGGTATAGGTTCCTGTTAGTGTTGTGCATGTGGAGGAGGCTTGTGGGTCATGTCCAGTGCAGCTGAGACTACGAGTTACCGACAGATTTATTGGTAATAGTGGCAGTTCGGTATTTTGACCCTGTGCTTGAGATTGTTTGGCACAATGCCACAGGGTATTTTGACTGAGGAGAGAGAGGACGTTGATCTTATGCGAGGCAGATGAGAGGAGGCTTGGTTATTGAGATTGTTAGAGCACACAGGTTTTAGCGACAGTGTGAGAGGTGCTTACGGCGGCACCGGGACTCAAGGATATCTCTGTTGCCCATAAAATCCCGGGTGTGATTTCACCTGAGCTGTTGATAATGCCGCCGGTTAGGGAGATAGAGATTGCGTTTGACGTGGTTCGGGGAACCGCGCCACCCTTGACAGCACCTCATTGGATATCGCCAGTAGAGCTGAGAGAGCTGATGGCGCAGTTGCAGGATCTGATGGATCGAGGGTTCTGTTTGACCTAGTGCCACGCCGTTGGTACACGGTGGTGATGCCACGTCGTTGATACACGGCTGTGAGGGTCCTTTTGTGGTTCGAGTGTAGACAGGTCCGGGTGGTATCTAGAACCTTTTTATGGGGTCATACTCCGACAGTTATTGTATGATGCGAGTACCTACTTGGAATCAGACAGCCAAGGACTTTGCCTAGATGGCATTCAGGATTCGGTAGGGGCATTATGAGCGCACAGTGGGCCAAATGGAATAATTAATGCCCTGTTGTCTTCAAGATCTGAGGAATCGTGTGTTCCAGATGTACTTGGACAGATTGGGAGTGGTGTTCTCCGAAGATATTTGATTTACCCCCAGAGCGACTTGGAGCACGAGGGGCACTTGGGGATGTGCTACCGTGCCTGTGTGGGTGAAGCTGTATGCCAAGTTATTGAGATACAAGTTTTAGCTTCTGAAGCTCACCTTCGTGGGTCACATTGTGTTAGCCGTAGGGGCGGCGGTGGAAATCCGGCCAATATAGATACCATTTGGAAATTGGCCGAGGTCGACAATTATTGTCAAGGTGAGGAGCTTCTTGGACTTGGCAGTGCCAGGAGAGCATAGCTAATGGATACTGACACTGATATCAGCGCCGACTTTTGCATCGTTAGTGCGGGGTGATGGACTTGCGAGTTATAGCGATGCCTCCCATGGTGGTGGTGGAGTTACCGTTGGTTTACTTTTGAGCATTCTGGATCACCCCGACAGGGCCACTGTGTTGGCGGATACCTGGAGCAGGAAAGCTGTCTGGGGTCGAGTTGGATGATTCCACAGCTGGTGCTATGTGGACTGTTGAGGCGAACATGGCTTGTGGTTGTGCCCCTGAGGGTTCCTTTGGATGATAGACCGCGGCTGAGTAGTGCACTCGGATGGTTAAGATTCGGGAGTGACCGAGTGAGGACCCCAGCTTGTTGGATTCTCTCCCTCTTGGTTGATCGTGTGGGGGTGTTTTGGGTCGCCTGGTTGAGTTGACACCCGGGGTGTGGTGTTGATGTGTGTGGCACTGGTTGTTCTTCCCTTTCCCCAGCCTTTGTGGAGTCCCTGAGGTTTTCCGCATCTCAGCTCAGGAGTACTTTGCTGTTGGATTCCCCGCCCGTGATTGACTCGCTCTGTTTGAGATCTGTGTGTGTTTGGAGTACGAGGGACGCCCGTTGCGAATTCTGGCTCGTGAGGTAAGAGGATTGCGCAATTTGGGCCATGCCGTACTGGTTGTGGTTGTTGTTGTTGTTGTAGAGGAGTAATCACGGGGAGTGAGTGGCGACTTGGGAGCTGGAGACGGTGTCGTTGGGTACCTACCCTTGGTTTTTGAGACTCCTTTTGAGTTGTGTTAGTTTCGAGGACGAAACTTTCTTTTAGTGGGGGAGGATGTGAGGACCCAAAATTCCCACGTAAGGATTACTGTTGGTTCGGCAGCTTCTGGAAGCCTTTTGTTGAGTGTGGAGGCTTTGCGCGCAAATCGGACTTCAAAACCGGACTCAGTGCGAAAAATGGATCGAGTTGGTGTGTTCGGATGCCCCCGTAAATTTTTAGAAATGGATTCTTGCAAAATGGACTTCGTATTTGGATTCAGCGCGGAAAAACGTTGGAAATCGGCTGCTTGGTTGTATTTTTCGGAGTCCGGACGAGTGAAAACGGGCAACCGGAAGTTTCGGGGATACTTTCGGGTGCATGGCGGGCTGTGGACCGGGGTGCCACGTGTCGGCACCCCATTGGGCCGGCGCAGGACACCCGGCCCATGGGGCGCGCCAGCGGGACGCGTGGCGGGCCGCAATTGGCCCGCCACCGCGCGCACGTGGGCGCCGCAGCGCGGTCCCCGCGTGGGGACACGCGGCGCGCGCCCACTGGGCGGCGCCGTGGCCACCCGGATCAGGCCGCGTGGCTTGATCCGGGCGGCCCAACCGGGCGACGTGGCGGCCCGGATGGCCGCCACGTGTCCGGGTCCCCCCCCTGTTGACTGTCCGAGAGAGAGAGGGAGTGAGAAGGGATTTTAATCTCTTCTCCTTCTTCTTCTCTTCTTCTTCTTCTTCCTCCTTCCTCCTTCTTTGAGCTTGGTTTTCTTTGGAGGACTTCACAGGCAGAGCATCTTCATCACCTCCTTCATCTTCATCAGCAAAGAGATGGACAAAAGGGGCTTCATCACCATCATCTTCTCCATGAGGCAAGCATCACCATTGTTGTTGTTGGTGGACCTTCCCGTCGCGTTTCAGTGCGAAAATTCCCCAGGACTCATTTCTTGGAATTTTGAGCTCATTTTTGGTTCTACATTCTCACAAGAGGTAAGGCTACAATTTTTGTATTCAACTCTCCCCTCCGATCTCATGTTTTGACAGAGTTTTAAGGCCATCTTTGGAACCCTTCATTTCAGCCTGGAATCCTGAACAGTCCTCAGTGTTTTGGCCTTTCTGGGCAGTAGGATGGGAATATTTGGATGATTTTTGCGGGGAAATTTCCAGGACTCGAAGATCTACAATATTGGTATGTATCATTTTCCAGAAATCTGAGTTTTTATTAGGGTTTATGCATGATCTTGGGAGCACCTTGCAGCATTCGTGTACAGATGGAACTTGATGGATAGTTTAAAGTGTTTATTGGTTTTCTCCTTCATTCGAGCATGAAATTTGGAGTTCTTTAGATCAATTTGTATCTACTCTCGACAAGGAATCCAATGGTACCTCTCTTGCTGGATTTGGAGCACGTTTGGGTAGGTAAAATTAATGATCTTTTCAAGTGCTATTATATGGATTACTGCAGTACCTGTTTTAATTTGGATTTGAGCAATGCGCCTTGGAATGCAGATAACTTTCTGGATACAAGGTCTTTTTCAGAAATTCAAGTTGGGACTTCTTCTTAACTTCAAGGTGAGCAAATTCTCTTTTATGATCTGTGGATAAATCCCTTTGGAAAAGCCTCTAATTAAGCTTGGAAATGCTAGCAAGTTTATGTTAGCAGTTTTTGGACAGCATTGTGATTTTGCTTCATTTGAATGTTAAGGGAAATTAATGGTGGGTTTTTGAGGACTTGAAGATATTTGTATGAAAGAGGAGATCTTTGTTTTACTGTTGGAGACTTCATTTTGAGGTATTTGAGGTTGCACATACCTTTTAATTAATCTTGTTGCACTTGCTGAAATTCTGGATTTTGAGTGCGCAGTGTGCATTGTTTCAGTGATTGCGCCCAATCCGTGAGGCGGATTTGGATGATTTTCGCGGCATCGGTCTCCTGGGAGGATAAAGATTACTCACGCCAAATTTGAGCTACAGCGGGCAGCGGATCGTCAAGTTTCAGGTGGGTGGTTGTGCTTTGCTGAAAACATCGATTTACCCACTCGGGCTATTGGTTTCCCTCATGGCATTGTGGTTGATGTTCTCTTCTCCTCGGTATAATATGCTTGGATATCCATGTTTAGATTAAGTTAATTGATTCTCAGTGTATACATGAGTGAATGAATAGTTTGATTGATATTGTATTATCTCATATGAAGTTGATTATAAGTGATCCTCCTTTAACCTATGTTATGTGAGGGTAATTGGGAAATTAATCTTTAGCCTACACTTTGTGATGAATGGTTAACCTAATTATGGTGAATGATGGTGATAGTTATATGTAAATGATTTTAGTTGATTTATGTGAAGGAGATGGTTGCTATGTAGGAAGGGATTGTTATGACTTTATGTGAATGTCATATGGGCTAAGTGCAAGGATTTAAGTGCCGTGGCACGGGGTCGTGCCGAAAACTTGCCGGCACGGTGCGTGCCGAGCCGTGCCGATGAGTGCCGGTCACAAAAAATACATGCGTGCCGACACATAATGGCATGAAATATTTAATTTCTTTAGCAACAAATTTTTTTAATTGCTTATTATGTATCTTTATCAAATATTTTGAACTTTATTAAGAAAATTACTTAGTAATTTTAAGAAAAAAGGGTTTTGAACTGTGTCATCGGCACGGGAGCTGTATCGTGCCGGTATCTTGTTGGCACGGTACGACACGGTAGATACGGCCCATGCCGATGGATACTTAAAACTTGGGCTAAGTGTGAATGGCTATTCAGGGTAAGTGAGGGTGATCTTATTGATGATTCTTGAACCTATGTCATGAGAGGTTATATGTTAAATGATTCTTGACTTATCCACATGAGAATAATTGACCTTGTAGATTTTCCTTCTACATCTTGTGATATTTATCATAATGGTTGATCCTTAGACTATTTTGCGTAAGATTGTGTATTGTGAATGGTCGGCGATTTAGCCTATGTGGAAATAAATGTTGTTGGTGGATTCTATGTGCATCCTATTGAGATCAATAAAAGTTGTTGAACCTTAGTCTATTCATTGGTGATAGTTGATTGAATGACCATATTCAAGTAATGTTAAATGATCTTTGGCAAGTCTATATGTGAATGGATGTTTCATTTGAGGGTGGTTAGTGGTTTGTGTGAGAATAACTGACTACATTAATCTTGATCTATCTATATGAGATTCACTCTTTATGAAAGTAATGATTGTCATTTATCTCCTGATTCATGTTTGGTGAAAACCATGTTGGATACTATTCTCACTTTATTTCCAAATGTGAAAGGTGCATACTTGTGTAGACTTGATGTATGCTATGTTAACATCCAATCCTTTTATGAGATTGATTATGTAATTTGGATAGCATGCTCTAATAAATGTAAGAACATCGACACCTGTTTACTTTACATCATCTCGGGACATCTTCATGCTTGTATGGTCATCTAGATAGGCCACCTTTTTCTGCTACACTATCATGTTGGACTTGACTTAGGAGAAACCAGGCTTTATACTTTTCTCCTTTTCATTTTGGGCCGATGGGTGTACCGGTCCCGGTGTTGTTAGTCGGTTGGGTTCGTTGTTTTGGGTCGGCGAGTTCTTTCGATCTGTTCGATCGTGGTTTTGATTTCAGCCTGCATGCGCTTCAGTTCTGGTTCTCGATCTCTGCTCGGTTCTTTTCCTCAATGGGATCGCTCCCCTTGAGTGCCGCTCCGGATGCGATGGTATATTGGTTCGTGCCCTACGTAAATCCTGCCCCATGCGTGGGAGGTGGTTGTAGATCAGCGTATATCAGCCCGTTGGGATGCCTACATAAATCCTGCCCAATCTTGGGAGGTGGTTGTAGATTAGCGCAGGCTTGACTGGCTCTTTTGGGGAGTCATTACGATTGGGTCTTTTGGGCACCTCGAGTTAGAGTGATTGCATATCATCATCTGTTTTTTCCGCCCATTGAGCATGATAGATGGAGGCATTGTAGCTGTAGATTTCTTTTCCAGCTATTTAATTCTTATTTACAGTTTTCCTGTTATCTGATGCCTCTAGTAGACTTAGTGGGCAGACCGTAGGATTGGAGATGGTACCCACTGAGAACTACGTGACGGTGTAGTTCTCACACCCTCTGTTGGTGATAGTTTTGCAGAGGCTTTCCTTCCATCCCTGCTTCAGTTGGCTCGACGGATCGTGGTGAGGGAGTCGCGTGATAGATCCCTACCAGTGTTGTCTTTTGGTGAGATAGATGTACCAACTCGGATTGTGGGTTTTACTGTACACTATTGTATTTATGGTTTTAGTATATCTCCCTTTTTGGACTCATAGATGATGTATAGGTGGATCTTATTTGTATTTTGTTTTGGTGGACCAGATTGTTGTATTACTATTGTGGGAGATGGATATTGTACATTTATTTCAGTTGTACAGTGGGTTCAGATTTTTATTACAACAATTATTTTCAGCTCTGATATCTGTTTGGATGGTAGTTGTTACCTTTTGCAGGTTGGACGCTTCGCCTATGCAGGGTTCTCCGTATAGGTGGCGGATCTGTTGGCGAGCCCGGGTCGCAGTTTCGACGCCGGGGCATGACATATACGTATCCTTCTTTGATTAAAATTGATATGCCGATACGACTTTCTCTCTCTCTCTCTCTCTCTCTCTTCCTTGTGCTGCCCGCTCCCATCCTGCACGTGCTCACGCTCGCGGGATCCTCAATCTTCGTGCCGTCATCCGTCGTCGTCGCTACAACCGCCCTTCTCAAGTACAATCAACATCTTTCCTTCGCCGTCGACGGAATCTCATCGTCGATGTCATTATTTTTCATTCTCGAAGAGGTCTCTTATTATTATTTTGTCGTTCATATTTATCCCTTTCATTAAATCTTAAGATCCTCCAACTTTGTTGTTATAGGTTATGTGGTTATATATTTGGTATTTGCCCTTTTGTTGATTGGAATTTAAAATTTTTAAAATTTGATTCGTTCCAATCTAAGGTTATTATGATTGTGTCATTATTGTACTCTAGAATTTTCATATGAGATTTAGTTGTACAAATTCTCTAAATTTTTCATGCCTTTCAAATTGCACACCAACTATTCGACAAAATGACTATGAGAAGGCATATATCGTTTTTGCTCCTAATTTCGATCTCATTTAATTTCTGGTTATGAACTTATGATTCAACATCTGAAAATCACATTCTTTTTGACACTAGAAACTTTTGTTTAATAATTAATTTCTATTCTAGTTATCTTGTCCTTTTGATAAACTTAGACTTTAGACTTCCACTTTTTTCTTGATTAATAATATAGTTTCATTTAGTTTTCATTCGAATCTTCTTCATGCTCAATCTCAACCTAATTGTTATATTTAAATTGTTGACCTTTGTGTGCCTATCCGATTTGATCGTTTATTATTTTAGGCTTCGTTCATCAGATCGTTAATTTGTGTTTTGTATTTATTTTTTTAGTAGCTCATAGAGAATCGTAAATTTTTATTTTAGGTTCCGGTGATTGACTCTCTGTGCATTCTCGACCGGATAGCTTCTTAGCCTAGAATCTACTTTTAAGGTAAGCAGACCGGACACCCGCTTGTTCTTTGCAATATAGTATAGGAAAATATTTTGATTATAAGAAGATTTATATTTTGTAGATTTTAAAACTAAGGATTAAGCATATTATTACACATTCCGAAAATTGAGTTTTAAATTTGATGGACAGTTTCTTTTAGTAAAATATTTTTGAAATTGATAATTTGTTCTGTAAATTAGTGACTGGGTAAGTATTTTAAATTATAATGTCTCTTTGTATTCTGCTATACTAATGTTGGTCATGTCGACATATACTCTGTTATAGAAGCTAGCTTCGTCTTTGTATTGCACCTATGGGTGCCTGCGCTTTTGAGCGCCTCTGTTCTGTATATGCACTTTCGAGTGCCTCTGTTTTGTTTTGAGCCTACGGGTGCCTCTGGATCTCGCCAACGAATCATTTTATATAGTTAGTTACCGGAGACTTATTTGTTTTTAATTTCGTTTGATTGCTGAAAGAAAATTACTTTGTTATTTAATAATCTATGTTTTCTGAAATTTTGCAAATGATGGATCAGTTGCTTAAATTAATTTATTTCAGAACTTTTGCTATTTATTTTGTTGTATGCATAATCCGACTAATATGGTGTATGGTTGCTTACCCAGATATCGAGACTATTTTCTCGGGCGGGGACGGGTCTGAGTGAACGCTAGACGTAGTCGTCGTCGAGTCATTCTTTTTATTTTGTTCGTATTTAGTGTAGTTAGATGTGTTTAATTAGACTTCTTATCTAGCATTTAATTTATTCGCTTCTGCTTCGTTGTTAATTATGGAATCTGTTGAACCAAAAGTCCCTTTAGTATTTTCGTTGAAGACCTTAGTTTTTCAATTGTAATAATTAGTTTGATTATTATCTTAATTTTGCCATTGTCTAATAAATCTAGTTTTTCGAATTTGATATTATTCTTTGTAGTCGTTGTTATGTGTGTTCTCTGTTTGATTTTGTAGCATTGTGTATTTGCTTATCTAGCAAGTACGCGGCGTCTGTTACGCTTCGGGTTTGGGGCGTGACACTCACACTAAGCAAAAAAAAAAAAAGGGGTGAGAAAAAAAAAGATTTCTTTTCTTTTTGTTTCCCTTCTCTACTCTTCCTCACACGTGTAAAGGGAATGCCCCCCGTTTCAAGAAAAGGGAGGGGGTGTATAGACCCCCTCCTCCGTTCGCTTCAAACAAAAAAGAAAAACATGCTAAGGGGCTCTGTGGCCCCTTGTTCTTCGACGACGATGACGACAATGGCGATGCAAGAGGAGGCCTCGCGGCCTTTATCCTGATTTTTCTATGGCATCAATGGTGGACGAGCCCATTGTCTATCTTTTTCTTCGGTAGCAACGGTGGCTCCAAAGGCATTTTCGGCCACCACGATAACAATGGGGTGGTGAATGTGTGCAAACAACATAGTAACTATCCTATTGTCAGTTTGATCGTGCACCCGTCTTCGTGATAGGCTTGACACGGTCAAAATCGACATTAGGCCGTTATTATTGTTATGAGTATGCATTCACTATTTTCTCTATTCTCCCTCACAAGTGTAAAAGGGAACCCCCCTCACTCCTGCTCTTTGTTTTCAAGTAGAAGGAAGGGGTGTGCGCACCTCCGTCCGCTTTAAACACAAAAAAATATACTTTGGGGCTCTGTGGCCCTTTGTTCTTCGACGACGACGACGACGATGATGATGGCGACGATGACAATGACAATGACTGCGTGAGAGGAGGCCTTGTGGCCTTTTCCCCAATTTTTCTACGGCATGGATGGTGCACTAGGAGGCCCTGTTGTCTCTCTTTTGTTTTTCTTTTTCTTCGGTAGCAATGGCGACTCCAAGGCACTTTCAGGCACCACGATAACAATGGGTGGTGAATGTGCGCGAACGACATAGTAACTATTCTATTGTCAGTTTGATCGAGCAACCGTCTTCGTGATAAGCTCGACATGGTCAAAATCAACATTAAGCCATTATTATTATCGTAAGCATGCATTCACTATCTTCCTCTACTCTCCCTCACATGTGTAAAAAATGGGGGAACGGGGGGGGGGGGGGGGGGTGTGTTCCTTCTCCTCTCTTGCTCTCTGTTTTCAAGCAGAGGGAGAACGTGGGCGCACCCCCTCGTTTGTCCACTTCAAACAAAAAAAATATGTCAAGGGTTTTTGTGGCCCCTTGTTCTTTGACGACGATGATGGTGCCGCGAGTGGAGGCCTCGCGACCTTATTCTTGATTTTTTAGCGACATCGACGGTGTACAAGGTCCCGTTGTCTCTCTTTTGTTTTTCTTTTTCTTCGGTAGCAGCGGCGACTCCATGGCACTTTTGGCCACCACGATAACAACGGGGTGGTGAATGTGCGCGAACGACATATTAACTATTCTATTGTTGGTTTGATCGAGTGGGCGTCTTCGTGATAGGCTCGACACGGTCAAAATCGAGATTAGGCCGTTATTATTGTCGTAAGCATGCATTCACTATTATCAAGTAATCGTGATTGTGATATTGCCTCCGCTATTATCGACAAGTGCGCACAAATGATATGATGATAATCCTTGTGTCGAGGTGATCGAGCGGTTGTCTTGGTGACAGGCTCGACGCGATCAAACTTGATATCAGATCGTTGCCCTAGCCGAACTCGTGTTCATATTTATAAAATAAAATAATATTTGCCTTGTATCCCTTACTCAAAGGATAAAGTTGTCTGTCCTTGTTTTTAGGCTTATCCGGGGGCTGTAGGGGCAGAAAATGACACTTTTTTGCTCCTTCTCTCACATCGAGAGCAGCTCCTTCTTGTTCAGGGTCGATCTTCCTCTGACGGAGAGGAATCGGTCAAGCGAAGCGGGAGGCTACCCTCGCCTCGACTCACATCTTTCAATATAAAAACCCCTCCACTGAGGAGAGCAGAAGCTCCAGGATGAATATGTCCTGGTTTCCTGGATTCATTCTCGTCCTGATCCACCATGGAATTTTAGGAATCTACAAAAACATTAACGGAGAGGGCTCGTAATGATCTTCTCAAAGATCATAAGGTGCTGAAGTGGCTGGAGGGGGGGGGGGGGGGATCTATAGGTTTTTGTGAAAGGGATGCTCTTATCATGCATGTTATTGAAGTAATGATAAGAAAAACAAACCTCTATTTTATTTGATGTCGATTCATCCACACTTCCATTCCTTGTAGAAGAAAGCTAACTGCTTGCTAGCTGGGAGCTGTATAAGCGGTAACGTCCACGTACGGCTCCGTGAGAAGGTGGACGGAAATGGCCTTGGTGTACCTCACTCCCGTCTTCAATGGGGTCTGCTCTTTTTTTTTTTGGGAGAGTATGCCAATATGATCTTAATGAGGTGCGGGGCTTTGCATCTGACATTCGTTGGGCTTCCCTCTGTAGGAGCCGGCGTCTCGGCCTTTTTGTGCAATAAACCCCTCCGGCCGAAGACTAGTGATAGGTGGTCCCGCGGAACTTTTGGAGAAGGCTAACCTAGTGTGTAAGCACAGCAATGAACCGCGGCGAACCCTCAGACGACCCATCTAAGATTTTAGTGGGGAGATCCTCAGTAGTGATGACCCTTTGACTCTTCCACGGACTTATACATGTACCGAATGCTCATACGGGAAAGTGAACTCTTGGGTCTGGAACCAGGGGGGTTGCTCCGAGAAATCCTTTCTTTCTCGTCCACTCCAGGGGGTGCGGACACACCTGCACGGATCACAGGTGACGGTTATAAGAATGGCGGGGAAGTGAAGAGTACCCGACGACATTCAGGGATGAATGTAGACCCATCGGGCAGGGATAATCATTCTAGTCCTGGGAGAGGTGGCGACACCAGTCTGAGCTGAGGGAAGCCAATTGAGTCACTGAAACGACCGCAGGAGGCGCACCCTAAGCCCAGCTTCTCGAAGCTGCTATTGCGAAATACCGCTGACCTAATATATATACAAATTGGAAGAGGGAGGCTTGGGCTGCTCGCCTTCATAGAAAGGCGACCGTGATTAGATGTTCGCCTTTTTATAGAATAGAAGGATAAGGTAAAAGGGGTTTGTAGATTCTTTCAAGAATGCATGGCGTCAAACTATTCCGCAGGAGGCGCACCCTAAGCCCAGCTTCTCGAAGCTGCTATTGCGAAATACCGCTGACCTAATATATATACAAATTGGAAGAGGGGGGCTGGGCTGCTCGCCTTCATAGAAAGGCGACCGTGATTAGATGTTCGCCTTTTTATAGAATAGAAGGATAAGGTAAAAGGGGTTTGTAGATTCTTTCAAGAATGCATGGCGTCAAACTATTCCGCTTCAACACAGAATAAGATTTTGACAAAGTGCTAGAAGGAGTGCCGTGGCTTATAGAAGGAAGAGTGATGATTTTGAGAAAGTTGCAAAGGGGGATGGATGCGCGCAAAGACCTGTTGGAGATGGTTCCTGTTTGGGGTTGTTTTCCTCAGCTGGAACTTCACCTGTGGTCTCAAAGGATGATCAGTTGGATAGCGAGTACCATCGGGAAGCCCTTAACTATTTATCAACCTACGATTTGTCAAGTAAATCAAGGCTCACACGCGGGTTTGTATTGAAGTTCATCCTCACAAAAAGATGCCTAGTTGTGTGTGGATTGAATCGGGCAATGGTGTCATGGAAGAAGAGGTGGTTGAGAATGGGTGCCCATGGTGTGCTCTAACTGCAAGGCAGTTGGTCATAGGGTCGAAGCTTGCCCTGTTCAGGAGCTGAAAGTTACTATAATGTGGGTGGAGAGACGGAAGGTGCTTGTGGTAATTCAATTGAGAGTGGGAAAATGCTGAAGCTTTCCATGACAAGGAAACTGATCAAGAGAATGAAGGGGGAGCAGCTGAGGAGGGAAAAAAAAGGCGGGAATGCAAAATCCAAAAAAGATTAGTAACTGCAAACTTATTTGCAGTGCTCGGGGATGACCAGGACGAGGGCAGAGATATAGATTTGTTGATTCCAAATGCAGATCAAGGTAGCAGCCAGGAGACTCCACCAAGTGTTCGACAGCTTGCTCCTGTGAGCAGTAACAAGAAAGGAAAAAAGATTTAAAGGTAAATGAGAATAGCAGTCAAAATTGGCTAAACTCATTTTGGAAAAATTCTACATTATCCTACAAAACCAATGTTATTGGAGCGGAAATTGTTGAGGGGATGTCAATGTCTCCTACTATTGTCGCTGATGGAAATGCTGACGGGAAGGCTTCGGCTGATAGGATCTTTGTTGACGATTCAGGAGGACATGAAGATCTACCAACTGAGATTGCTGTGCCTAATGAAGAATGGGAGAACCTCCTACAGCAAGATCAAAAGAGTGGTGAGGAAAGCAAGAAGAAAGGTCAGACCTGGAGCAAAACTGAAAGCATTCATTTCTGATCTGATTTGACTTCAACCAAATTATTGTCTTTGTAATAGGCTTGATTTGGATTCGCTTAAACCCGATCATTATCTTCATGATAGGCTTGAGCCAATTTGTTAAAACAAATCGCCGTCTTTGTGATAGGCTTGATTCGGGTTCGTTTAAATCGGATCGTTTAAATCAGATCGCTGTCTTTGTAAAGACTTGACCCAGTTTGTTAAAACCAACTCACCGTTTTCGTGATAAGCTTGGTTTGGGTTCGGCTTAAACCAAATCGCCATCTTCATGATAGGCTTGATTTTGATTCACTTAAATCGGATTGTCATCTTGTCACGCCCCGGGGTCGAAACTGCGACCCGGGCTCGCCAACAGATCCGCCGCCTATACAAAAACCCCGCATAGACGAAGCGTCCAACCTGCAAAGAAAAATCTACAGCTAAACAGATATCAGAGCTATAAAATAAACTGCTGTAAATCTCACATCCATCCATTGTACAACTGGAATAACGATACAATATCTATCTCCCATAAATGATCAACATACAATATCCTCTGATACAATAACCAAGAACTCAAACAGGGAGGTAAGCTAAAATAATACATCAGTGTACAGGCTCTCAGTACAAGTCAGATCCTCACAATACACCAGTCTCTCAAAAGTGAAAATAAAATAATCTACTGACTGTACTACAAATCTCCAATGTGGGTACCGCTACTCTCCAAAGACAGGTAGGGATCTAGCTCGCGATTCCCTCGCGTCGAACAGCAACAGCAGAATCAGCAACCCCCGCAATGACTCTGCAAAACATAGAAGAGGAAAGAAAAAGGAGGGGGAGAACCCCCAATGGGTGTGAGAACTATATCAACACGTAGTTCTCAGTGGGTACCGCCACCATGCCCGACGGTCTGCCCACTAAGTCTACTAGAGGCATAAGATAACAATGCAGTAAAAACTGAATAAGAAAAGCTGGAGATACTCTACAGCTATCATACCGCTATCTAAATGCTCAAAGGGGAAAACTAAAGAAAGACATGCAATCTCTCGCACACGAGGTGCACAATCGACCCAATCGAACTGACTGCCACATCTGGCCCAGTCAAGCCTGCGCCTCCCTAGTGTATCAACGTAGGGTCCCCTAGTGTATCAACGTAGGGTGTCCAATCGGACTAACTCACCCCTCGCGCAAAATTGCCTCAACAGGCCAAACATCGCATTTACTGCGGCATCTCACGGGGTGCTCCCCCACTGAGGAAAACGACGCGGTATAAAGTATCAAACAGTGGCACATGCAGGCTATAGTCAAAATCCACGCTCTCTTTCCCAGAATGGATAAACTCGGGATCCTCAACATCTCGAACAAGGTCGGAGTACCCTCAACGACGTAGCTAATAAAGCTCTCACGAATCCCGAGACACTAGCGACACAACTACTCGTGACGCAGAACTCACTGGCTGGAGATACTCCACAGCCGGGACCACCGTCGACCCAAACGGCTTCCAAAACGAGACACCCAACTCATAGACGAGAAGAATCGACTGACACAGCAAGGGTCCGAGAATCCCGTTAGGCCGGTGCCTAGAACCCCAATCAAACAAGAACAGACTCCAGGCTCAGCCTTTCGAAGTTCTCGACCCCTTACAGTTCAGGAATTCGGCTCCCTCGGTTAAAGCAGGAATCCAACGCAACACACTAAACTCACGGGCTGGAGATACTCCACAGCCGGGATCAACCCGCAACTTGAGGTCTAACAAAACTGGTCGGACGACACTCAACGACCTGGGACCACCGTCACCCAAACGGTTCCCAACAACACTGACCGGAAGATACTCGACGGCCCGGGATCACCGTCTACCCAAACGGCTCCTAACAACACCGACCAGAAAATACTCTACGGCCCGGGATCACCGTCTACCCAAACGGCTCCCAACAACACTAGCACTGATCTAAGCTCAGCTACCAGACTCCACTCAGCCCCTAGGCACGAGTGCAACATACGTCCCACAATAACCTGACCTCTCGGCCCACTACCCGGGTGAGGAAACACTAAGTCCAGAAAATAACCGAAGTATGGGATGTCTAAGCATAAAAGAACCTAGCCCAAGTGAAGGTTTTCTATTAGTCTGGTTTCAATATGCATCATATGACAGGGTGCTAGGTCAAGTTCCAACAATAGCATGTAATTAAACATAACATAAATAGAACATCTCATCTCTCCCAACATGCTTTCTATCTCCTCTAGCATGGAATAAACATATCCATTAAACATCATGCGAGGTATCAAATCCACTAAAGCATGTACAATAAAACAAGTAAGCATCAATCCACATAATCTAGGCCAATTCCTCATGCTTACATCTCAATCCTAGAGATTGTACATATAATCATGCATGCTATCAATCACAATGGGTAACACTCCCTTAGGTAAGCTTCTACTAATCATCATCATGAATAACTCATATTGCAATTCTCATAAAACATAACATGGATATTACTCATGCAATTCTTAAACAGATACCGGTACTAAGCTTACCTCTCAATCATATACATAGGTACACTAACATGCGTGCATTCTATCAGGTAAAATTAGAGAACCGTCCACCGGTTCTGGAGACGAAGCAACCCACCTGAAATGCTTTCCGCAGGCAAAGCTGAAGTCGGTGAAGTGCGCAGTCACTCACTAACAAAATCCGCCGAAACTGCACCCTCGGCACTCAGTCGCACAAGCCTCTGCTCCAACTAACATCACAACCACAACACACTAAGCAATACCCCACACACACCAAACAGCGTTTGCTGTTTTTACAAAACAGCAAAGAGAAGGGGCCTTTTCACCTGCGTGCAGTCCTCCGAAAAGTCTAGAAAATCCACGGTTGCGATCCTCGCGACGAGTAGATCCAAATCGAGTATTTATACATCTCGTTCCGACACCTGTAGGCCAAGTTACACCCAAAACAACGCGGTAAGCCAAACTACCCGCAATGGCAAATCTGCGGAAAATCAGCCATGAAGAAGCTTAAATATCGCCTTCAAAACGACCTCAGAAAAATCCGATAAAAATATAGTTGCGTTCCTCTCGAAGCGTAGATGTCGATCGAGTCCTTGAACGTCCCGTTCTGATGCTCCTAGGCCGAGAAACCCCAACAATACTCCACCGTTGTCCAAAAGTCCATCGCAGAAAAAGGGGTCAAAAGATACCTCGGGAACACCACCAAAAACTAGAAACGGAGCAAAGTGATCAACACGGAAATCGAAGGCGTACCTCTCGTGAACGCGCTGCCGCAAAAATCGGCTCAAAATTCCATCGGGGTAGCTCAGGGGGCCTCGCGCACTGAAAAGCGATGGTAGAAGCCAAAATCGAAGGAGCGTCGAAGTGCGCCGCGTCGCAGAAAACGCCGATGCCATGGCCTCCAAAAATCCCAGGAATCCTCCACAATCTGTAGAACTCAAGGAGGAAGAGAATCCCTGAAGACACCTCTGTGAGAAACCGGCCAGAAAACCCCACAACGAAGCAGTACTGGGCCAGACAAATCCGAAAATACCGGATCTGTCCCGAGATTCGGGCGCTCGGACCACAATCGGGTGCCCGAATCGCCCACGGGGTTCCCCGTGATGAGCGCCCGGAACCACCTCCTCGCACCACGTCGCCCATAACAGGCAACAACCTGGCCATCGCCTCACGCCACGCCGCGTGGCCCGCACTGACGCGTGGCGCGCCCACGCGCGGGAACCTGCGTGTCAACGCACCGGGAGTCGCGCCTACGTGCGCCCACGCCGCGCCGCCTGCCCCCTGCCATGCACGCTTCCCGAGGCGCCTGCCGCGCCAGCTCGTGGACTGCACCTCCTGCACCAGCCACTCCCCCGCTGCCACCTGTCCAAAACGGCCCAATGAGAGGCCTCCACGTGGCACAACGGTCTCCAACGCGCCGCGCTGCCCGCGCGCCTGCCCGCGCCCGCTCTCGTGGGCCGGGCCCACTGTGCCGCGCCTCCTGCTCTGCCACGTGGCGTACGGCGCCAACGGGAAGCTGCCACGTGGCACCACCTAGGTCCACCGGTCCACCATGCACTCGAAAACAGTAGAAATCTTTTGGGTGTCCGTTTTCGGGCATCTGGACTCAGAAAAATACAACCAAGTAGTCGATTTCCATCATTTTTCCGCGCTGAATCCAAATCTGATGTCCGTTTTGCACGGAACCACTTCTAAAATTCGATGGGGGCATCCGAATGCACTCGTGATCCATTTTACACACTGACTCCATTACTTGTGTCCAATACGCGCCCAAACACCACCAACACCCAACAAGGGCCTCCGGAAGCTGCTGATCTAACAGTAATCCTTTCGCGGGGATTCGGGTCTCCACACATCTTCATGATAGGCTTGACCTAGTTTTGTTAAACTAAAGCGTCGTCCTAGTGATAGGCTTGATTTGGGTTCAGTTCCACCATATTGTCGTCTTTGTGATAGGCTTGATCTGATTCGGCTAAACCGAATTGCCATCTTCATGGTAGGCTCAAATCAACCGACTTGCCGTCTTCATGATAGGCTTGATTTGGTTTGATTAAACAAAATCACCGTCTTCGTGATAGGCTTGATTTGGGTTCGCTTTCACTAGATTACCAAACCATTGAGAATGTACTTCAATTCTCATATAATAAATAACAAATTAATTATGCATCCAATTATTCAATAAATTGTTTATGACCTTGATGCAAATTTTCAACCCAAACTAAATGATATCAATCGTGCTAACACTTGTATTCAAGCCAACGAACTTAATTCGAGATAAATATAATAAAGATAAATGGTGAACCAAATCATAATAACAGACCGAACCTAAAGCGTTGAACCAACAACAATGAATTAAGACAATAGTATGAATCAAACAACTGAGCTAGCTGTAAACCGAGCTTGCAAATGTGAATCGAAATTCAAGATAATAAATTGTACTCAAACAAAGGTGAACCGAACCTTAGCGGTTGTTGAACCGGATCTTATCTTACTTCGGATTAACCCATGTTGAACTATAAAGGGTTCGAGCCGAGTAAAATTGAACCACAAAGCTGGTTGAACTCGAGCTGAGCTATGAGAAGTCAAAGTTGGGCCAAACCCAACTCGGTTTCACCCAAACCGAATTACAAGGGTCCAATGTGAATTAAATCATAAACCAGTTCAATAAACTGAACCATTGAAGGTTCTAGCCGAACCAAATCAGATTACAAGCTGGTTCAACTCAAACAAAACCATAAAAGATCCAATTTGAACAGTATTATGAACCAGTTTAACCTAAACTGAATTATTGAAGGTTCTAGCCAAACTGAGCCAAACTATAAACCAGTTCAACCTGAACTGAACCATGGAAGGTTCTAGCCAAACTGAACCAAATTATAAGCTGGTTCAAACACGAATTGAATCATAAAGAATTCAAACCAAGCTGGCCTAGTACAACTTGAACCGAATTATAATATGGTTCAACCTAAACCGAACCACTAGAAGTTTGAACCAAACCAAATCGAACCACAAGCCGGTTCGGCTTAAACCAAACTCAAAGGAGTCTTAAGCCAAACCACAAGGGTTCGACCTGAACTTAATCCAAAGGGATTCTAAGTTGAGTTGAATCATAAGAGCTCGACCCGAATCAAATTCAAATGGATTTCAAACCAAACCATAAGGGTTAGATCCGAACCAAAATGAAGTATAAAAGGGCCCAAGTTGAGCCGAACAATAAGGGTTCGACCCAAATCAAATTCAAAGAGTCTCGATGTAGTGTCCTTGACTTTTTACAATCACTTAAAGTTCAAGAGTTTATTTCTTGGTGACTTTTGGAATTTTGAATAGGTACTCGCGGGTATTTTTCGGTGATAGGGCTCGAGAAATGTTGATCGGCGGTGCGATCGGATCTGAAATCCGACTCCCAGATCCCCCGGAATAGAATTTTGAAGTTCGCGGTGTCTGGATCGTGCGTCGGAATCCGTGCCGCACGATTTGCGCGCTTCTCGACGCAACGGGGTAGGTTTCTTTTAGATCGGGTTAACGACCGGTATTTGTGCGAGGGTAGAACGAGTTGATTATTTAACCCCTTTCTTTTATCCTCTTAATCTTACGCTCAGGCAGGGTTTGGGGGGGGCTTTTGTTTTGTTTTTAGGGTTGGGGTTTTCCCTCCTATTTATATAAGTTACGACCTGTTTCTACCAGGGGAAAATTAGGGATAACCAGAAAACCTAGCCGCCAACCCTTGCCGCCCGAGAGAGAAAGAGAGAGGGAGAGGAGGGGGATCTTGTCGAGAAACCAACGCAGCGGAACGGGGATCGGATCCGGAGTCTCCTTTCGGGAACGATCGGATCGTCTTCTTCGCGACGAGGTGAGCTTTGCGTGAGTGTGGACGTCCTTCTTTTAGGGTCTTTTCGGTTTTCCTGGGGAAGTCTTGGTCTCGGGATTGCGACCGCACGGGGCTCTGTTGCCGCGCGCCGCGCCCGCGGGGCTTGTGCCCGCGCGGGGCCGCTGTTGCCGCTGCCACTGCGCCGTGCCCGCGCGGGGCCTCTGTTGTCGTAGCCGCCGCTGCCGTCGCTGCCGCCGCGCCGCGCCCGTGCTGGCATGCGCCCGCGCGGGGTGCTGTTGTCACGCAGCCCGCGCGGGGTGCTGTTGCCGCGCCGCCTGCGCGGGGCTTCCCGCAGCCACGCGCCGCAGCTCACGCGGGGCCTTGCCCGCGCGGGGCGGCCTGCTGCCGCACCGCTGCGCCGCCCCCGTGCGGGCATGCGCCCGCACGGGGCACTGTTGCCGCGCGCCGCGCCCGTGCGGGGCTTGTACCCGCGCGGGGCCGCTGTTGCCGCTGTCGCCGCGCCGCGCCCGCGCCGGGCTTGTGCCCGCGCGGGGCCTCTGCTGTCACAGCCGCCGCTGCCGCTGTTGCCGCCACCGCCGCGCCGTCGCCACGCGGGCATGCGCCCGCGCGGGGGCGGCCTGCTGCCGCGCGCCGTCCGCACGGGCCTGCGCGCGCGCGGGGCGGCCTGCTGCCGCGCCGCCGCCCGCACGGGCCTGCGCCCGCGCGGGGTGGCCGCCGCCCGCGCCGGCCGCCGCCCGCGCCGGCCGCCGCCCGCGCCGGCCTGCGCCCGCGCGGGGCGGCCTGCTGCCGCGCGTCGCCCGCACGGGATTGTGCCCGCGCGGGGCGGCCTGCTACCGCGCGCCGCCCGCACGGGCCTGCGCCTGCGCGGGGCGGCCTGTTGCCGCGCCGCCGCCCGCACGGGCATGCGCTCGCGCGGGGCGGCATGCTGCCGTGCCGCCGCCCCACAGGCTTGAGCCCGCGCGGGGCGGCCTGCTGCCGTGCGGTCGCCCGCGCAGGCTTGTGCCCACGCGGGGCGGCCTGCAGTTGCGTCGCCGCTCGCACGGGCATGCGCCCGCGCGAGGCGACCTGTTGCCGCGCCGCCGTCGCGCTGTCGCCGCGCCGCGCCGCTGCCGCTGTTTTTGCGGCAACCTTACCGTGCCGCCGCTGCTCCCCTCCTCCTTGCCGCCGTGTGCTTGCGTGTTCCGGCTACCACTTTTTTACTGTCGAGTCGTTGTGGTGTGGTGTCGCCGTTTTCTTTTTAAAAATCTTCGGTCTTAAACTGATGGTTGTTTTTCTGGGGACTCCGTAGGTCGGGTTGTCGTTCGGGGGCTGTGAGTCAACTTCAGGTGTCCCGACCAAACGCTGTTCAGGTGGGTGCCCCTTCAAATCCTAATATTTATGATATATGGTAAAGTTTCGTGTATGCATGAATATAATAATATTGACATTATGATCTCATCTAACCCCTGTTTTACATAAGCATGTTACTACTAATATCTCTAGCGACTGTGGGTCGCTCTAGTTTATGATACACACAATTATGAGCCCAAGGTTTGCTTGCACGCACACCGGCGGTCTGGCCACCGCACAGGGTGTATTTTTCCGGAAAGATGGCACGTTGTCCCGTGTACCCCACGACTAGTGATGATGGGGACCTCTCACGGCTGCTCAGGGCACGCACGAGCGTCATGGAGCGGTATAAGCAAATCACGAGAGGCAGGTGCACGTATTTGATTGTTACAGGGGCAGGTATACATGTCTGATTCGTTACAGGATACCGTGGCTCTCTTGGGAGGGGGTAAACACGGACACGCTGGTGGCTCGGTTTGCATTAATTTTGGTTTCCCAGTTATCGCATATTTTGTTTACCCTGGTTTATGTTGCATCCTGGTAGCGTCACTGACTCCCCATTCTATGACAGGTTTGGTCGGGCACGGCGGGACGGATGTGAGGACGGTTTACGAGGTTGTGTCGTTGTTTTGGCATTTCTATGAGTGACGTTGCTAGGTTTTATTCATGTATATCTGCTTAGTTTTTCGTGCTGTGTGAGTGGGTTTGGCTGTGCTGTGGTGTGGATGTTCAAATTACTGTGGTGACCCTGGTTGCTTGCATACTCTGTAGTTATTCGGCCAATTTTCAAACCAGGAAAAATGTTTGCGAAAACGGCTTTTAAAACAACGAGTGTCGTGTGGACACCGATTTGAAAACCCATGGATTTACCTTTCTAAATAACGACGGCCGTGTTAAGTAGTTATAGTACTCTCTCTTACTGTTGTGTGCGATGATTGTGGTTAAAGTGTGAACGAGATTACATGCGGGTTGGTATGCCTATCTAAGTTGAAACCGCCGTGCACGTGCAAAGGAGACCCCGCCCTCGGGGTCGAGGAATTTGCACGTGTGGCAGGTCTGGCGCGCATTGGGGGACACTGTAAAGAAAAAAAATTTAATATTTCACGTTTTCCGCTTAACCGAAAAACCCCCGGGGCGTGACACTCGAACTAATTCATAAGGGTTTGACCTAAACCAGTCTTGAGGGGTCCTGAACCAAAGCATGATGATTCAATCCAAACCAAATTGAAAAGGGGCCAACCAAACGAAAGCCTAAGGCGGCTCAACCCAAATCAAATACAAAAAGTTCAAACCAATTCAATTTGAACCCCACCTAAGCAAAAGCTTAGACCAAACTTTTAGGATGAACAGAATCAAGCAAACCATCTCTGCTCGAACTGACGCAGATCAACGGTTCAAACCGAGCTGAATTCAACTTAATCGGCTAAGTCAACTTAATCGATTCACAAGGCACACTCAACTTGATTGCCAAGTCTTTAAACTGAGCAAATCAAATGAAACTTAACCCAACTTGACTACCAAGTAAGGATTTAAGTATCCATCGGCACGGGCCGTATCTACCGTGTCGTACCGTGCCAACAAGATACCGGCACGATACAGCTCCCGTGCCGATGACACAATTCAAAACCCTTTTTTCTTAAAATTAGTAAATAATTTTCTTAATAAAGTTCAAAATATTTGATAAAGATACATAATAAGCAATTTAAAAATTTTGTTGCTAAAGAAATTAAATATTTCATGCTATTATGTGTCGGCACGCATGTATTTTTTGTGACCGGCACTCATCGGCACGGCTCGGCACGCACCGTGCCGTACCGTGCCGGCAAGTTTTCGGCACGACCTCGTGCCACGACACTTAAATCCTTGCTACCAAGTCTTTAAACTGAGCAAATCAAATCAAACTCGGCTCAACTTGCCAAGTCTTTAAACTGAGCAAGTAAAATCAAACTTGACTCATCTTGACCTCCAAGTCGTTAAACTGAGCAAGTCAAATCAAACTTATCTTAACTTGACCACTAAGTCGTTAAACTGAGCAAATTAATCTCAATCGACCCCCATGTCATTAAACTGAGTAATCTAATTTCGATTGACCGCCAAGTCCATAAACTGAATATTTTGTTTTTACAAAATTCATGTACAGTGGGGGTATGCCCCTACTTAAACCATGTATCTAGCAAATTATATTAATAGAATTTTATCTTTACGCTCAGTCTCTATCATTATCAACATTTATTTTTGGTCTCTTAATTGAGGATTCTTTAATGCTGCGAGTGTGGGATAATTAATAGTAGACTCTTGAGTTTGCTGAAAACCATGAACCTATAAACCTTATTTCAAAATAAAATTTAAATAAATTTGATCTGTACCATGAATAACCACTCACCGGAGATAGACTTGTGGCGGGTCAGGCCGTTCGTGGCAGCACACTCATTCTGAGTACTGACTTACATGCCACATGTATTATGCTGTTGTAGACATATAATCATACTTCCTACCTACCAATTAGCATCGCCTTTCAGTAAACGAAAGAAATGTGGCAAACAAGTTGTTCATGCATCCAAACAGGTCCTTAAATTAATGGAATTGCTAGTTCGGGAAAGGCTGAGCCCTGTCTTATTCATTCCTCTTCCTCTTATTTTTTACATTTTCTAATTTTTCCCTTTAGTTCTTCTCCTACTTTACCTTATCGATGGTCAGTTTGATTTTGTTGTTCATTCATCTTGTGGCAATTTAATATTACTTCGGGCGCATCAACATTTTTCTTCTATGCGAAAATTAGTAGCACCACAACTATTACTTTAGATGCATCAACATTCTTTTTCTATGTGGAAACTAGCAGTACCACAACTTTCATACTACATCAAGGCTCTGGAAAATGTTGAGTGCTTCCCATTTTCCTTTGTATTTGATTGATGTTATTGAATGTGTCCAAAATGTTGTTTGTTGATATAAATGAATAGCTATGATATTGCAATAATAGATGAGAAAGTTTGAAAATTGATGCACGATTGTCCGAAACTTTTGCTTATCAATGGTCTGTTTCTTCTTCTATGCACATTTTCCCTGTTTTCATATGCCTTCTCCTTTGATCTTTGTCTATTTTTTTCTGTCAAAACCTTTTTAGCTAAGGTCAGATGAATCTCCACATGTTTTTAACTATTGAGAGATTGTAATAGAAAGAATGCTGCTCACTAGATTTTTGAAGTATCATCAGAAAGAATCAATATCAATTTTTGATATTCTGCCCTTTCTTTCTACTGATCAAGTATTCATTGTTTAGATGGTTTGAACTGCAAAACATAATTACTCAGTACTCTAGGTTAGTATTATGTATTTTTGTGGATGAATATCTTAAATATGAATTTATGTTCATACTGATTCAGGTCGTTACTATTTTGCAGCTATACCTTCCCTTAGAGCACGCGACTGCTCGAAGAATGAGAAAGAGGCTCTAAACTATCTCTTTCTTCTCATCCCTTTACTTAATGTTCTGATCCCACTTTTCTGGAAGTCTTTTGCAGCTGTCTGGTCCGCAGACATTGTTGCTTTCTTTGTGATGTACACATGGAAGGTGCATTCTCTATTTCTTATCTCTGTGATGTTGCTTTTTTGTGTTGTGAGTCTTGTGACTAAAGGTTCTTTATTTAAGTTCGCATCCCCTTTCACTCTCATCTGATATCTTTATTTCTGAACAGCTTGGTTGGCTTCAAAGGTCAGATTAGAGCTTTGTTTGGGCGAGTTCATCTTCAGAGATCTCTTCTTAAATGTTAATAGTGCTGGATAGTAATATGACAAATTTCATTAATACATACTTTTTCATGTAAAACTGGAGGGAAATTTCAATCTTTCAAGAGATTCAGGATAGATTAATGAAGCTGCAGCAAATTAGTACGATAGAAACATATGGTGATGGCTAATTTTTTATGATTCTGGACATGTTTGGAGGAGATGGAAGAATATGTCTTGGGGAGGGAATAGAAGATAGGATGAAGAACTTGGTAGAGAGATACTCTTAAACCAAACTTTTAGTGAGCTTTAAGTATCAGATGTTGCTTAAATTGGTGCACTTTCTCGTATAATTGGCATTGCTTGCTGATTAAGCTTTTTATACTCATCATCATGTAAGTTTATTAAAACATTTCAGTTTATTTTTGGTATATATATATATGCTTTAATTTGGTTGTATGCACCTTTTTTATTTTACATGCATTTGTTTCTAGTTTGACTTCCTAATCCATTTTAAATGTGGTTCTTTGGGCTTGTTTTCAGTTATTGTCATTTAATCGATTAAGTCAAACACTTCGCCTAAATTAGAACGCAAAGACTTTTTAGACGGGGGTAAAAAGGAAGGAACATGAATCGGGGGTTCTCCCCACGGTGATGCTATCTTACTCACCGTTGCAGTGTTCGAATCTTCCAGTAGAGTGGACGGTGAATTACAGTCTCACTGTGAGGACTAAGCTCATATGTTGGATACCTTTTTTTTATTTTTTTATTTTCTTTTTGAGAAAAAGATAACGTGCTATTCGCTTCGTTCAAAAAAGATAGTGAACTAAGCAAACAAACAGTGAGACAGCACGATCTTGGAGAAAAAAAAAAGAAAAAAAATCACATATTAAATTATTTCACGTTGCCTCTGGGAAGGTCAAATTCTCCGAACAACGGTCGCACCCACCAATCTATCCCAAAATGGGACTCCTCCCACTACTTTAAAAGTCTTTGGATCCAAGTCACTGCGAGGATGGGGTCCATATTTGTTTATTAGAAAATCGCTTTGTTCCGAATAGATCAAATCATCCACCAGATAGCAAATAGATCTGCAAGATTTTTATTGACAACCCTGGGCTCTCCCCGAGTCATCCACTTCTCCCAGGTGTGTTTAGCATCATTGCCCAATTCGTCGTTGCCCAAACCCTCTGAGACTACCCCAACTGCACTGGATATAATCCACAAACTTCCTCTACATGCAAAATATGATAAGAAATCTGCACCTCAAGTGCACGTGGTAACGGCCCTACCTCTAGTCCATGTAGTGATACAAATGCTCTACTAATAAATAAATGAGATGCACCGGTATCAAAAAGTGCCCTAGCTCGGACAGCTGTTGTAATAACAACAATTTTTGAATTTTAAAATTCTAAGGGATTTCGGTTTTGAATGAAATTGACCTCTTTCGAAATTTAAAGAGGGTGTTCTTTTTAGCTAGCAGAGGATTTTTTTCCTCGGAGTTATTGGTGAGTGGTGGTTTAAGGGTTTGGTGAAACCTGTTTTCATATCTGGGTGTGGTTTGCACCGGAAAACGTGAAAAGGGGAGTTTGACGGGTAGTCGCGTTTCTCCGTGAAATAGTCGGATCGTTTTTTGGGTGACATCTTTGGAAGGGAAGATCGTCACGTTGTTGGTTCGCCAAACGGAGAATGGCCATGAAGATGGATCGCGAATCCGGCTTGCGGATCTCCCGAAATGATACTTTTAAGTTATCGGGTCCGGAAGTGTGAGTGTGGGAATTTTCGGTACCCGTTAAGGCTTAACGGTGTATCAGAATCCGCGCAAACAGTTTTCGGTCATTGCGGATGGTTGGCATGCATTTCGAGGAAAATAGTGAGTTTTTAGTATAAATTATTTGGGATTTAGAATTTTCATACGTTCGTAAGAAAGCCCTAATTTCCCTTTTTTCCAAGATTTTGATCATCGTCGTCTTTCTCGTTGTGCGTGCCGAAAATCGAATCCGAAATCGTCACCGTTGCCGGAGATCGGAGTCACACCATCTTCTTCCTCGTTTTGCGCATTGGAGTTTGGTGTTTTTATCTTCCTCGTCGTCACGGAGTTGACCGGCGTGGGGTAAGGCCGCCGCCACCGTGCCTTAACCGCTTGGCCGTTGCCGCCGTGCCCTAGCCGCTCGGCGCTGCGCAGCCAGCGCCGCCACCGCGCGCGCTACCAGCTCGCGCTACCAGTCGCGCTGCCAATCCGCGCCGCCACACGTGTTGCTAAGCACCCGAGCGCTCCGCGTGCACTAGCCGTTTCCTTGCGCGCGCCGCCCGCGTGGCCTCCCTGCGCGCGTCGCCCGCGCCGCGTTCCTTAGGTGTCGCGCGCCCCTGCAGGTGCCCACACTGCGCGCCCCCTATAATTGCCGCACTGCACTGCAGCGCCCGTGCGCCCTGCAGCCTGCATGCCGCCACGCCCTGCAACCCGTGTGCTGCTGCCGCCCTGCAGCGCTGCCCGTGCCTTCCGAGTGTTGCCATGCCGCCCATGTAGTGGGCCACGCCGCGAGGTCCGGTTTTCGTCGATGATGGGTCGGGTGGTGCTTGACAGAGTTGGTCTCGCTTGAAAGAATTGGTTTTGGTGGTCGACGCCTGTGGGTCCGCCTAGCGGTTTTTTGTCGCGGTCGTAGTCAAAGCGACGATAGAGACTCGGATCGCCGTTCGACTCTCCGTTCGTTGTCGGGTTGTCGTCGGTAGGCGAATGCACCGGAGGACGGTTTTTCACGATCAGAGGGATTTTTTGTAGGGCCCCAGAACCCCATGTAGCTTTTTCCCGTGAATCCACTTTGTGAAACACCTATTATTGGTGTGTCTGGCCCATAGTGCATCAAAGGGTGCCACAGATGGACCCAGTGACGTATCCAGAGCTGGATTGGCTTTCGGCTGCCTTTGCCGAATTTTAGAAAGGGTTTTGGGACAAACAGAGGTTGGATTTGGATTCAGCACGGAAAAACGCTTGAAAACGGCTATTTGCTTGTATTTTTCTGAGTCCGGATGCTCAAAAAGGGCTCCCGAAAGTTTTCAGTGAATTCGGGTGCATGGGGGAGGCCGTAGACCGGCTGGGTGCCACGTGGCGGCCTGTTATTGGCCGGTTTTGTTACGGAATTTGAGTTGGCGCATTTCGTGAATTCGGTTAAGTCTTGAAGATTGAAGATAAAGAAGGTTGGATCATATAACTCAATCTCAAGAAAGAAGAATTCAAAAGGATCAGGTATGTTTAACTAATTATCTTTGGTGATCCGAATACTTCTTATAGTGTAGAAACACTTGGATGAATTTTTAATTGCATAAAAATCAAAAACTAGACATGGGACATGTTCAGGATCCGGATCAGACACTTCGATCCGGATCCCGAAGGGTGTTAGTTCATACGCAAATTCAATCCGGATCGTAGCCTCCTTTGATCCGGATCCCGAACACTGGTTTTTACCGTAATATATGAACGATCCGGATCAGGCATTTCAATCCGGATCCCGAACATTGGTGTTTGGTGAATTGTATGAACGATCTGGATCAGGCACTTCGATCCGGATCCCGAACCTTTGTTTTTCTGGAAAATGTCTGTCTCGCTACTGCAATCCGGATCACCGAAATCCGATCTGGATCGCCGTCCTGAAAAATTCCAGAAAAGGTTAGTTTTTGATTCTTATCCTCTTCCAATGGTTTCTAACCTATAAATAGACCCTTTAATTCATCTTTTAGGGTACGACGAAAAATGGAAAAAATACGACCGAAATAGAAAAATCCACAGATAGAGAAGAAAGGAAATACTAGATTTAATTCTATGTTTCTTCATCTATTTTATTAATTTGATTCTAGGTTTTCCAAACTCAGATTTTGAGTAGAATCAAATTAATGAATACTTAGATGGTATTTCCGATCTATTTCTAATCTAAGTATTCGGCGGATCATCACCACCCAAAAACAACGATTTCCCCAAAATCGGCGCGTGGACTCGCGTGCCCTTGTGGATTCAAGGTGCTACCGCTCTCGTGGATTCGGAACGTGGTACGTTCGTGGATTCGAGACGTGCTACTGGGTGAAGACCGTGGATTCGGTCGGACGTCGTGGATTCGACGTTGGACGCCGTGGATTCGGCGTTGGACGCAGACCGTGGATTCGAGAAGCGTTTCAGAGCGAGCGGAGAAGATCAACTAGGAGCGTATGGAAAAAGGTTGAGTCGTCTGTGAGTACGGTATATCACCTTTGTACGTGTTATAATTCTAGTGGATTTCACCGTGTTATCGGTCCCGTGGTTTTTTACTCCGGTTTGGAGTTTTCCACGTAAAAATCTCTGCGTGTTATTTATTTTTCCGCATTGGGTTTTATATCGCAAAGATTTTTGAGTGTTTATTGTTTACACCTATTCACCCCCCTCTAGGTATTTTTTTCCCTATTTAGATCCAATTATACATAACCCAACAAGTGGTATCAGAGCGGGAATAGGGTTGTAAACAATGGTTGATGGTGGAAACATCAATAGACCTCCGTTCTTCGATGGAACAAATTATGCGTACTGGAAAGTACGGATGAAAGCCTTTTTAATTTCCATCGACGAACGGGTGTGGCAATCAATTGAATTAGGATGGTCTAATCCAACTGAAATTATTGCTGATGTTCGCACCATCAAACCTAGGTCGAAATGGACCAAGGAAGAGATAGATTTTTCTTCTTACAATGGCAAAGGGATTAATGCTCTATTTAATGCTTTGTCTCAAACTGAGTTCTCTCGCGTCTCGGCATGCGAGACTGCGAAAGAAATCTGGGATGTTCTTCAAGTTACACATGAGGGAACTAACCTTGTGAAGATTCAGAAACTGCAAATGCTTACGAGCAAGTTTGACTCTATTTTCATGGCAGAAAATGAATCGTTCACAGACTATTACACACGATTGCAAGACATCGTATACTCATGTGCTAACTTGGGAGAGAAGATTCCAGAATTTAAAGTTGTAAGAAAAATATTAAGAACTCTTCCTGAAAGATTTCGATCCAAGGTTACGGCCATTGAAACTATTAAACACCCGGACGAAATCCGTGTAGAAGAATTAGTTGGTTCATTACAAACATATGAAATGACATTTCCTACTAACTATTCTTCTGGAAAAACATCCTCTTCTAAGTCTTCAGGTTTAGCATTGAAAACAACAAAAGAAGAAGACGCGGATTCATCCTCCTCAGACGATGACGTAAACCTATCTATGGAGGACTTTGAGAAGCAGCTTGCTCTCTTGACGAGAAGATTTCGCCGAAACTTTTGAAGGGGTAACTCAAGCAAAACTCCATCCTTCGTAAAGTCGAAGAAAGGCAAAGGTTCCCCAAGTTTCAAACCAAGAAAGCAAGAGAGTTTTTCTAAGGAAAAGAAAAGCTCAGAAGGACAAGTCTAATGCTTCAAGTGCCGAGGGTACGGCCATATCTCAACGGAGTGTCCCAATAAGAATCCGTCAAAGAAGAAAGCGATGCAAGCCGTCACTTGGGATGACACCTCATCGTCAAGTGATGAAGAAGATAACGCAACGGCGTTCCACGCGTCCACATCTTCACCCTTCATGTGCTTAATGGCTAATACATCCGAGTCATTGTCCAACTCCACTGTTGAAAAAATTGCAACGGACGATGAATCGGATAATTCAGAAGGTGAAGACTTTGCTCTTGCCTACCATAAGATTTTGAGGGATTCAAAGAAATTGGCAAAGCAAAACAAGAGTTTGAGAGGGAGATTGCAGGATCTCGAAGAAGAAGCAAAAAGGGCATCTTCTCTCTCAAACGCTCTTGAAGTGGAAAGGGATAATCTGATTAAAATAAATGTTTCCCTTCAAGAGTCCAATGAGCAATTCGAGAAGAATTATGTAGATATGGTGAACAAAGCGAATTACTTCTTGAAGCTCAACGGCGAGGCTCGACAGGAAAAATTGGAAATGACACAGACCATTCTCCAACTCAAGGATGACTTACAGCGATTTTCATCAGGAAGGAGTAAGTTGGATAAGCTTCTTGGTCTTGGTCAATCAAACAAATTCGGCCTCGGATACAATCGAACTGAAGACAATTTTAGTTCGGTTGGGACAGTCTTTGTGCCCCAGTCGGTATCTCCTCCTCCGACACTGGAATTGACGACAAACAACGACAACAAACCTACTTCCCCCTCTTCGGAATTGTCAGGCACCAAGGTATGTTTTTGTTGTGGTATTGCAGGGCACATAAGGAGAAATTACAAGATGGGAGCCAAACGCTCAACTCAAGCACTTCTTGCAACGACTACCAAAAGGGTGATTCCTCGGAAATCAAATACAAATAATTCGAAAGGAAAAAGCCTCGGTAGTTCATCAAACAAGACGACGACGTCAAGGAAAAGCGATGGATCAAACAAGACGCTTTCACCAAAGGTATCAACATCACAATCATTTCCGACGTACACCAAAACTCGAAAGGTTTGGGTACGCAAAGGTGAAACCTTCCCTTGTCTTGTTACAAATATTTCCTTGCATGCATATGATAATTCGTCTTGGTATCTGGATAGCGGTTGTTCCCGTCACATGACCGGTGACAAAAACTGCTTTCAAAATTTTGAGAAAATCTCCGGAGGACTTGTAGTTTTCGGAGACGGTCAGTCTTCCAAAATTGTTGGAAAAGGAACAGTAGCTATTCCAGATGGCCCGATTCTGAATAATGTGTTATTTGTTGATGGCCTTAAGACTAACCTCATAAGTATCAGTCAACTTTGTGACAATGGTTTTTCTGTTAATTTTTCATCTGTTGAATGCATTGTAACTGATAAGGACCATGTTTTCTTTTTAAAGGGGGTTAGATCTGAAAACAGTTGTTATGTTGTTCCCAATAAAATTTCTGAAAATTGTAACTTAGCCTCTTTGAATAATGAAACACTTTGGCATGAAAGGCTAGGTCACATAAATTTTAAGGAACTTGCTAGAATTTCAAACAAAGACGTGGTCAAGGGGGTTCCAAAACTTTCACTTAATCAAAACATTGTGTGTGGTGGTTGTCAAAAGGGAAAACAATCCAGGACTGCACACAAGAACTTGAACCACGTTGGTACTAATCGGCCCTTAGAATTATTGCATATGGATCTTATGGGACCGACACGTCAACCATCCTTGGGAGGTAAATGGTATATTTTCTTACTGGTTGATGATTTATCTAGATACTCATGGGTAGCATTTTTAAAAGAGAAAGCTGATACTTTTGATTCTTTTCACGAGATTTGCCTTCGTATTATGATTGAAAAGAATGAAAAGATCATTCGTGTTAGAAGTGATAGAGGTGGAGAATTCATAAATTCTAAATTCATTGATTTTTGCACTTCCAATAGCATTAAACATGAATTCTCAGCACCCTATACACCTCAACAGAATGGTGTAGTCGAGCGCAAAAACAGGGTTGTACAAGAGATGGCACGTGTTATGCTTCATAGCCAGAATTTACCGTTATATTTTTCGGCTGAAGCTGTGAACACTGCAATCTATGTTATTAATCGAGTTTATTTGCGCCCGGAAACTTTAAATACACCATATGAACTATGGTTTTGTAGAAAACCAAACATCAAATATTTTCGTATCTTTGGGAGTCGGTGTTACATTTTACGTGACCGCGAAAATCTTAGAAAATTTGACTCTCGAAGTGACGAAGGAATTTTCTTGGGTTATTCTACAAATAGTAGAGCATATCGGGTATTTACCTTGGAATCTAAAACGATTGTAGAATCCATAAATGTTAAAGTAGATGAAGCTTTCCACTTTGCATCTGATAAATCTACCCCTGATATCTCTCTTGATGATGATACTCCTGTAAATGCATCTTCTCATGATAATACTTCCAATATTAATGATGCATCTAATGGTTCTTCAAGTTTATCTGATGTGCAGGAATCATCTCATGTACCTCCGAGTACTCCATTACCTCAAACGTTACGCATCTCCAAGGATCATCCTGAATCAAACATTATTGGAGACCCACAAGAAGGAGTCAGAACTCGGAGACAGTTGGTTTGTGGATTCGCTTGTTACATTTCCATGATCGAACCAAAGAACGTCGATGAGGCTCTTCAGGATGACTACTGAATTGATGCAATGCAGGAAGAGCTCCATCAGTTTGAACGAAACAAAGTCTGGGAATTAACGACGCCTCCGAAGCAATACAATGTGATCGGTACTAAATGGATTTTCAAGAACAAGAAAAATGAGAATGGTACCATCATCAGGAACAAAGCACGGTTAGTTGCTCAAGGCTACTCTCAAATAGAAGGTATAGACTTTGATGAAACGTTCGCTCCTGTAGCTAGACTCGAGTCCATTCGTATCTTATTCGCTATTGCTTGTCACTTTAAAATAAAACTCTTTCAAATGGACGTTAAGAGTGCGTTTTTAAATGGGTTTTTAAATGAGGAAGTTTATGTGGCTCAACCGAAAGGTTTTGTAGACTGTAAACTACCTAACCATGTTTTTTGTTTGAAAAAGGCTCTTTACGGTTTAAAACAAGCACCGCGAGCGTGGTACGAAAGGTTGACAAAGCACCTTTTGGAGAAAGGCTATACTCGAGGGGGAGCAGATCGGACTCTCTTTGTGAAGCATTATCAGGATAACTTCATTGTTGCACAAATCTATGTCGATGACATTGTATTTGTAGCAACAAAGGATAATGATGCTTCTAAATTCGCAGAAACCATGGAAAGCGAATTTGAGATGTCTATGATGGGCGAACTGACATACTTTCTTGGATTGCAAGTGAAACAAAATGGTGAAGGCATCCATCTGTGTCAATCCAAGTATGCAAAGGAGTTGGTAAAGAAATTCGGATTAGAAGATTCTAAAGATTTTCCTACTCCTATGGGAACTAGCAATAAGGGATTAGGAAGTGAATCTCTTAGTGATAGTGTAGACGAGAAACTCTATCGAAGTATGATTGGAAGTCTACTCTACCTCACAGCTAGTCGCCCGGACATATCCTTTAGTGTTGGGATCTGCGCGAGATATCAGTCAGCACCGAAGGAGGATCACCTGAAAGCTGTGAAACGGATCATCCGGTACGTCAAAGGAACTGTAAACTTCGGAATTTGGTATCCTATGGGAACAAATCTTGACATTATAGGATATTCAGATGCTGATTGGGCAGGATCAGTGGATGATCGGAAAAGTACGAGTGGTGCATGTTTTTATCTTGGCCATTGCCTTGTTGCATGGCATAGTAAAAAGCAAAATTGCATTGCACTCTCGACTGCCGAAGCAGAATATATCTCAGCGGGTAGTTGTTCAACTCAACTCATTTGGATGAAAAGCGTGTTGAGCGACTTCCGGATTTCAGCAACTTCGGTAACTGTTTTATGTGACAACACTAGTGCTATAAACATTTCAAAAAACCTTGTGTTGCACTCAAGAACAAAACACATTGAACTTAGATATCATTTTCTTAGAGAGCTAGTTGAATCAAATATTCTTCAAATTTCTTACATTTCAACTGAAGATCAATTAGCTGACTTTTTAACAAAACCTTTGGATCAAAAACGTTTTATTCATTTGCGTAAAGCAATTGGAATGCTTTCCTTGAAATAACCTCCTTTTGAAACTCTTGTTTAGGTTAGTTTTTGTTTTTGTGTTTTTGTTCATTATCTATGCTTAGACATAGAACATTAATTGAGCATTAGTTTTATTGACTTTAACTGCATCCTTTTATATGTTTAAAAATTTATTATGCTTTGGATATCATAATAATTCATTTGATGCAATGATCATTTATGTGAATTAAATCATCTTTGTTTTGATCAAAGTCAATTTCTCTCTCGATGATCTCTTGGTATAGTTTTTATCTTATTTGACTATTTAGTCGAGTATGAAATCGAGATCAATATTTGGTTGAATACTTTATATCTTAAATAATTGATAGCCAATTGAGGGGGAGTCAAAGAAAAAGTGTTATGCTCAAAAGATGTGGAAAGAGTTACATCCCAATGAGGAGTGTGAAAACTACCACCACATGGAGGAAAGAGCTACCACCTCGGTCGTCCGAGTACTGTGTGCAGCTACCACATGTATACCAAGCAAGGTTTTTCAAGTTTGATTAAATAAAATGCATGCTGAAATACTTGACCCTGTCAAAATTTCAAGGTTGGTATAAGGTGGGAATTTTAATGAAAGATGCTCAAAGAGCCACTCTCTTTAATAAATTGACTTGATATATTATCTAACTTATCTGGGATTTTAGACATCTATTGATCTTGGTATTTTATTTTCTTTACCGAATTGATGATTTGATAAAGGCATTACTCATAAGATCAAGTTAGATGTAATTGAAATTGTTCAACTTTAAGGGATTTAATTTTTATAAATCTTCGTTTCGTTATTTGAATATTTTTGATAGATTTGACATAATCTATTTCTTGTTGTATGAAACGATGATTTTCATTTAAAGTTGATACATAAAAGTTCTTACATACTTTTTCTGGTTTTTGTTGAATTTTTCTGAATTTTTTCTGAAGAAAAAGTTGGAGTCGATCCGGATTGGACAAGCCGATCCGGATCCCGAACGCAGGTATTCTCTGCGGGTAGCCGATCCGGATCGGATTCACGAACTGATCCGGATCGCGGCTAGGGTTTTTTATAGAACAAAAGGAGTTTGATTTTTTTTTACTTTAATCTTTTGTTCCAAAGTCTCCAGAGCTTCTCTCTCTAGAATTTATTGTTACGGAATTTGAGTTGGCGTAGTTTCGTGAAAGGTTCAAGTCTTGAAGATTGAAGGTGAAGAAAGTTGGATCATTTAACTCAATCTCAAGAAAGAAGAATTCAAAAGGATCAGATATGTTTAACTAAAGATTATTGGTGATCCGAATACTTCTTGTAGTGTAGAAACACCTGGAAGAATTTTTAACTACATAAAAATTAAAAACTGGTGTTCGGACATGTTCAGGATCCGGATCAGAGCCAGCGATCCGGATCCCGAAGGTTGTTGTTTCATACATTACTTCAATCCGGATCGCAGCATCTCACGATCCGGATCCCGAACGTTGAGTTTTCTGAAATGTATGAACGATCCGGATCAGGCATTCCGATCCGGATCCCGAACGATTGTTTTCTGGAAACCGTCTTTATTGCTACTGCAATCCGGATCGCCCAAATCCGATCCGGATCGCCGTCCGTCAAAATTCCAGAAATGTTAGGTTTTTGATTCTTTTCTCCTTCCAAATGTTTCTAACCTATAAATAGACCCTATGACTCTTTTTCTAGGGTGAATCCAAAAATCCAAATGAGGCCGAAAATGAAAATAGCCGTCATTTTCATATATCATTTTCATACGGCCTAAGATCCACATATAGAGAAGAAAGGAAATCATTAGAGAATACTCTATGTTTCTTCATCTATATTGATTAGTTTGATTCTAGGTTTTCATACTCACATCTTGAGTTGAATCAAACTAATGAATACTTAGATGGTATTTCCGATCTATCTTTGATCTAAGTATTCGGCGGATCATCACCACCCAAAAACAACGATTTCCCCAAAATCGGCGCGTGGATTCGCGTGTCCTTGTGGATTCAAGGTTCAACCGCTCTCGTGGATTCGGAGCGAGGCACGTTCGTGGATTCGAAGGGTGCTATTGGGTGCAGACCGTGGATTCGGTCGGACGTCGTGGATTCGACGTTGGACGCCGTGGATTCGGCGTTGGGCGCAGATCGTGGATTCGAGAAGCGTCGCGGAGCGAGCGGAGAAGATCCTCTAGGAGCGTATGGAAAAGGTTGAGTCGTAAGTGTGTACGGTAAATCACCTTGTACGTGTTTTAATTCTAGTGGATTTCTGCCGTGTTATCGGTCCCGTGGTTTTTTACTCCGGTGATGGAGTTTTCCACGTAAAAATCTTGCGTGTTATTTTTATTTCCGCATTGGATTTTTATCGCAACGATTTTTGAGTGTTTATACGTTTACACCTATTCACCCCCCTCTAGGTGTTTCTTCCCCTATTTAGATCTACATTACATATAACCCAACAAGTGGTATCAGAGCGGGAATAGGGTTGTGAACAATGGTTGAAGGTGGAAACATCAATCGACCCCCTTTTTTTGATGGAACAAATTATGCGTACTGGAAAGTACGAATGAAAGCCTTTTTAATTTCCATCGACGAAAGGGTGTGGCAATCAATTGAATTAGGATGGTCTAATCCAACTGAAACTATCTCTGATGTTCGCACCTTAAAACCTAGGTCGAAATGGACCAAGGAAGAGTTAGATTCATCTTCTTACAATGGCAAGGGAATTAATGCTATTTTTAATGCCTTATCTCAAACTGAATTCTCTCGCGTCTCGGCATGTGAGACTGCGAAAGAAATCTGGGATGTTCTTCAGGTTACACATGAGGGAACTAACCTCGTGAAGATTCAGAAACTGCAAATGCTTACGAGCAAGTTTGACTCTATCTTGATGGCAGAAAATGAATCTTTCACGGACTACTATACACGATTGCAAGACATCGTAAACTCATGTGCTAACCTGGGAGAGAAGATTCCAGAATTTAAGATTGTAAGAAAGATCTTAAGAACTCTTCCTGAACGATTTCGCCCAAAGGTTACAGCCATTGAAACTATTAAACACCCGGACGAAATACGTGTAGAAGAATTAGTTGGTTCATTACAAACTTATGAAATGACATTTACCACTAACAATTCTTCTGGAAAAGCATCCTCTTCTAAGTCTTCAGGTTATGCGTTGAAAACAACTAAGGAAGAAGACGCGGATACATCCTCCTCAGACGATGACGAGAACCTTTCTATGGAGGAATTTGAGAAGCAGCTCGCTCTCTTGACAAGGAAGTTTCGCCGCAACTTTCGAAGGGGTAATTCAAGTAATCTCCATCCTTCGGAAAGTCGAACAAAGGCAAGGGTACTTCAAGTTACAAGTCAAGAAAGCAAGAGAACTTCTCAAAGGATAAGAAAAGTTCAGAGGGACAACTACAATGCTTCAAATGTCGAGGCTACGGCCACATTGCAACGGAGTGTCCCAACAAGTATCCGCAAAGAAGAAGGCGATGCAAGTCGTCACTTGGGATGACAACTCAACGTCAAATGAGTCGTCTTCAAGTGATGAAGAAAAGAGCACCACGGCATTCCACGCGTCCACATCTTCACCCTTCATGTGCTTTATGGCAAGTACGTCCGAGTCATTGTCCAACTCCACTGTTGAAAAGATTGCAAAGGACAACGAATCGGATGATTCGGAAGGTGAAGATTTTGCTCTAGCCTACCACAGACCTTTACGGGATTCAAAGAAACCGGCTAAGCAAAACAAGGGGTTGAGAGGGAGATTGCAGGATCTCGAAGAAGAAGTAAAAAGGGTAACTTCTCACTCGACCGATCTTGAAGTGGAAAGGGATAATCTGATAAAAGCAAATGTTTCCCTTCAAGAGTCCAATGAGCAACTCGAGAAGAATTATATAGATATGGTAAACAAAGCGAATTACTTCTTGAAGCTCTACGGCGAGGCCCGACGGGAAAAAATTGGAAATGACAGAGGCCATTTTCCAACTCAAGGATGACTTACAGCAATTTTCTTCTGGAAGGAGTAAGTTGGATAAACTTCTTGGTCTTGGTCAAACAAACAAGTTCGGCCTCGGATACAATCGAACTGAAGACAATTTTAGTTCGGTTGGGACAGTCTTTGTGCCTCAGTCGGTACCTCCTCCTCCGACACCGGAATTCACGACAACCAACGACAACAAGCCTACTTCATCCTCTTCGGAATCGTCAAGCACAAAGGTATGTTTTTCGTTGTAATTTTGCAGGGCACATTGAAAGAAATTGCAAGATTGGAGCTCAAAGATCAAATCAACCACATCTTGCAACTGCTACCAATAAGTTCACTCCCCGGAATTCAAAGAAGGACTTTTCAAAAGAAAGAACATTGGTAGTACTTCAAACAAGACGATGACAAAAGAAAAAGATCAATCATACAAAACGTCTTCATCAAGGAAAACTTCTCAACCATTGCCAACATACTCCAAAACTCAAAAGGTTTGGGTATGCAAAGGTGAAATCCTTCCTTGTCTTTAATCGCTCTACGATTAAATGTTGTATAGTTTATGTAGACTATTTATTTATTTATTTATTTATTTATTTATTTAATTTTTTTTTTTTAATGGGGCCAACCCGTCAACCATCTTTGGGAGGTAAATGGTATATTTTCTTATTGGTTGATGATTTCTCTAGGTTTTCTTGGGTAGCATTTTTAAAAGAGAAAGCTGATACGTTTGATTCTTTTCATGAGATTTGCCATCGTATTATGATTGAAAAGAATGAAAAGATCATTCGTGTTAGGAGTGATAGAGGTGGAGAATTCATAAATTCCAAATTCATTGATTTTTGCACTTCCAACGGCATAAAACATGAATTCTCAGCACCCTATACACCTCAGCAGAATGGTGTTGTTGAGCGCAAAAACAGTGGGTTGTTCAAGAGATGGCGCGTGTGATGCTTCATAGCCGGAATTTACCGCTACATTTTTGGGCTGAAGCTGTGAAACACCGCTGTCTATGTCATTAATCGAGTGTATTTGTGCCCAGAAACTTTAAATACACCATATGAGCTGTGGTTTAGTAGAAAAACCGGATATCAAATACTTTCGTATCTTCGGGAGTCGATGTTACATTTTACGTGACCGTGAAAATCTTGGAAAGTTTGACTCTCGAAGTGACGAAGGGATCTTTTGGGTTATTCTACAAATAGCAGAGCATATCGAGTATTTAACATCGAATCTAAAATGATTGTAGAATCTATAAATGTTAAAGTCGATGAGCTTTTCACTTTGCATCTGAAAAATCTACCCCTCGATATCTCGCTAGATGATGATCCTCCTGCCATTGCATCTCCTCATAATAATACTTCCAATTATTAATGATGCATCTAATGGCTCTTCAAGTTTATCTGATGTGCAGGAATCATCTCATATACCTCCGAGTACTCCGTTTCAACAAACGCTACGAATCTCCAAGGATCATCCTGAATCAAACATCATTGGAGATCCCAAGAAGGAGTTAGAACTCGTAGGCAGTTGGTTTGTGGATTCGCTTGCTACGTATCTTTAATCGAACCAAAGAACATAGATGAAGCTCTTCAGGATGACTACTGGATTAAAGCAATGCAGGAAGAGCTCCATCAATTTGAGGCGAAACAAAGTCTGGGAATTAACGAAGCCTCCAAAGCAACATAATGTGATAGGTACCAAATGGATTTTCAAGAACAAGAAAAATGAGGATGGTACTATCATCAGGAACAAGGCACGATTAGTTGCTCAAGGCTACTCTCAAGTAGAAGGTATAGACTTTGATGAAACTTTCGCCCCTGTAGCTAGACTCGAGTCCATTCGTATACTATTTGCTAGTGTTTGTCATTTTAAAATCAAATTATTTCAAATGGACGTTAAGAGCGCGTTCTAAATGGGTTTTTAAATGAGGAAGTTTATGTGGCTCAACCGAAAGGTTTTGTGGACCATAAACAACCTAACCATAATTTTTCGTTTGAAAAAGGCTCTTTACGGTCTGAAACAAGCACCGCGAGCATGGTACGAAAGGTTGACAACAAGCACCTTTTGGAGAAGGGCTATACTCCGAGGGGGGAGCTGACAGGACTCTCTTTGTGAAGCATTATCAAAATAACTTCATTGTTGCACAAATCTATGTCGATGACATTGTTTTTGGAGCAACAAGGATATGATGCTTCTAATTCGCGGAGACCATGGAAAGGGCGAATTTGAGATGTCCATGATGGCGAATTGACTTATTTCCTTGGATTGCAAAGTAAACAAAATGATGAAGGTATTCACGTGAGTCAATCCAAGTATGTAATGGAGTTGGTTAAAAAGTTTGATCTAGAAAATTCGAAGGATTTTCCGACTCCAATGGGGACTAGCCACAAGGGACTTGGAAGTGAATCACAAAGTGAGAATGTAGACGAGAAACTGTATCGAAGTATGATTGGAAGTCTACTTTACCTCACGGCTAGTCGCCCGGATATATCCTTTAGTGTTGGGATTTGCGCGAGATATCAATCAGCACCAAGGAGGTTCACCTGAAAGCGGTGAAAAGGATCATCCGGTACATCAAGGATCAATTAATTTGGAATTTGGTGTCCTATGGGAACAAGTTTGGATATTGTTGGATACTCAGATGCCGATTGGGCAGGATCAGTGGATGATCGGAAAAGCACGAGTCGTGCATGCTTCTATCTTGGCCATTGCCTTGTTGCATGGCACAGTAAAAAGCAGAATTGCATAGCACTCTCGACTGCCGAAGCGGAATACATTTCAGCTGGAAGTTGTTCAACTCAACTCATTTGGATGAAAAGCGTATTGAGCGACTTCCGGATTTCAGCATCTTCGGTAACAATTCTTTGTGACAACACAAGTGCAATTAACATTTCTAAAAACCCTGTGTTGCACTCTAGAACAAAACATATTGAACTTAGATATCATTTTCTTAGAGAGCTAGTTGAATCAAATACTCTTCAACTTTCATATATTTCAACTGAGGATCAATTAGCTGACATTCTTAACAAACCTTTGGATCAAAAATGTTTTATTCATTTGCGAAAAGCAATTGGAATGCTTTTCCTTGAAATAAACTTCTTTTTGAAACCTTTGCTTAGGATAGGTTTTGTTTGTTTTTGTTTTGTTTTGTTCATTATCTATGTTTGTACATAGGACATTAATTGAGCATAGATCATAATTGACTTTAATTGTATCTTTTCGCACATTTAGAATTATTATGCTTTTGCCATCATAATATTTCACTGTTGCAATGATCATTTATGTTAATTAAAATCATCTTCTAAGTGATCAAAGTCAATTTCTCTCTCAATGATCTCTTGGTATAGTCATTATCTTATTTGACTGCTTAGTCGAGTATGAATCGAGATCAATTTTTGGTTTGAATACTTTATATCTTAAATAATTGATAGCCAATTGAGGGGGAGTCAAAGAAATGTAAAATTCTCAAAAGAAGTGGAAAGAGTTACATCC
>CM055061.1:28865997-28929238 GCA_029204045.2 Tillandsia leiboldiana
CCGCTCGTGGATTCGGAGCGTGGTTACGTTCGTGGATTCGAGCGTGCTACTGGGTGAAGACCGTGGATTCGGTCGGACGTCGTGGATTCGACGTTGGACGCCGTGGATTCGGCGTTGGACGCAGATCGTGGATTCGAGAGCGTTTGGAGCGAGCGGAGAAGATCAACTAGGAGAGCGTATGGAAAAGGTTGAGTCGTCTGTGAGTACGGTATATCACCTTGTACGTGTTTAATTCTAGTGGATTTCACCGTGTTATCGGTCCCGTGGTTTTTACTCCGGTTTGGAGTTTTCCACGTAAAAATCTTGCGTGTTATTTTTTTTCCGCATTGGGTTTTATATCGCAAAGATTTTGAGTGTTTATTGTTTACACCTATTCACCCCCTCTAGGTGTTTTTTTCCCTATTTAGATCCAATTATACATAACCAACAAGTGGTATCAGAGCGGGAATAGGGTTGTAAACAATGGTTGAAGGTGGAAACATCAACAGACCTCCGTTCTTCGATGGAACAAATTATGCGTACTGGAAAGTACGGATGAAAGCCTTTTTAATTTCCATCGACGAACGGGTGTGGCAATCAATTGAATTAGGATGGTCTAATCCAACTGAAATTATTGCTGATGTTCGCACCATCAAACCTAGGTCGAAATGACCGAGAGAAGAGATAGATTTTCTTCTTACAATGGCAAAGGATTAATGCTCTATTTAATGCTTTGTCTCAAACTGAGTTCTCTCGCGTCTCGGCATGTGAGACTGCGAAAGAAATCTGGGATGTTCTTCAAGTTACACATGAGGGAACTAACCTTGTGAAGATTCAGAAACTGCAAATGCTTACGAGCAAGTTTGACTCTATTTTCATGGCAGAAAATGAATCTTTCACAGACTATTACACACGATTGCAAGACATCGTAAACTCATGTGCTAACTTGGGAGAGAAGATTCCAGAATTTAAAGTTGTAAGAAAATATAAGAACTCTTCCTGAAAGATTTCGATCCAAGGTTACGGCCATTGAAACTATTAAACACCCGGACGAAATCCTGTGTAGAAGAATTAGTGGTTCATTACAAAACATATGAAATGACATTTCCTACTAACTATTCTTCTGGAAAAAGCACTCTTCTAAGTCTTCAGGTTTAGCTTGAAAACAACAAAAGAAGAAGACGCGGATTCATCCTCCTCAGACGATGACGAAACTATCTATGGAGGACTTTGAGAACAGCTTGCTCTCTTGACAAGAAGATTTCGCCGAAACTTTCGAAGGGGTAACTCAAGCAAAACCATCCTTCGTAAAGTCGAAGAAGGCAAAGGTTCTTCAAGTTAAAAACCAAGAAAGCAAGAGAGTTTTTCTAAGGATAAGAAAAGCTCAGAAGGACAAGTCCAATGCTTCAAGTGCCGGGTACGGCCATATCTCAACGGAGTGTCCCAATAAGAATCCGTCAAAGAAGGCGATGCAAGCCGTCACTTGGGATGACACCTCACGTCAAATGAGTCATCGTCAAGTGATGAAGAAGATAACGCAACGGCGTTCCACGCGTCCACATCTTCACCCTTCATGTGCTTAATGGCAAGTACATCCGAGTCATTGTCAAACTCCACTGTTGAAAAGATTGCAACGGACGATGAATCGGATAATTCGGAAGGTGAAGACTTGCTCTTGCCTACCATAAGATTTTGAGGGATTCAAAGAAACTGGCAAAGCAAAACAAGAGTTGAGAGGGAGATTGCAGGATCTCGAAGAAGCAAAAAAAAGGGCATCTTCTCTCTCAAACGCTCTTGAAGTGGAAAGGGATAATCTGATTAAAATAAATGTTCCCTTCAAGAGTCCAATGAGCAATTCGAGAAGAATTATGTAGATATGGTGAACAAAGCGAATTACTTCTTGAAGCTCAACGGCGAGGCTCGACAGGAAAAATTGGAAATGACAGAGACCATTCTCCAACTCAAGATGACTTACAGCGATTTTCATCAGGAAGGAGTAAGTTGGATAAGCTTCTTGGTCTTGGTCAATCAAACAAATTCGGCCTCGGATACAATCGAACTGAAGACAATTTAGTTCGGTTGGGACAGTCTTTGTGCCCCAGTCGGTATCTCCTCCTCCGACACCGGAATTGACGACAAACAACGACAACAAACCTACTTCCCCTCTTCGGAATCGTCAAGCACCAAGGTATGTTTTCGTTGTGGTATTGCAGGGCACATAAGGAGAAATTGCAAGATGGGAGCCAAACGCTCAACTCAAGCACTTCTTGCAACGACTACCAAAAGGGTGATTCCTCGGAAATCAAATGCAAATTATTCGAAGGAAAAGAGCCTCGGTAGTTCATCAAACAAGACGACGACGTCAAGGAAAAGCGATGGATCAAACAAGACGCTTTCACCAAAGGTATCAACTTCACAATCATTTCCGACGTACACCAAAACTCGAAAGGTTTGGGTACGCAAAGGTGAAATCTTCCCTTGTCTTGTTACAAATATTTCCTTGCATGCATATGATAATTCGTCTTGGTATCTGGATAGCGGTTGTTCCCGTCACATGACCGGTGACAAAAACTGCTTTCAAAATTTGAGAAAATCTCGGAGGACTTGTAGTTTTCGGAGACGGTCAGTCTTCCAAAATTGTTGGAAAAGGAACAGTAGCTATTCCAGATGGCCCGATTCTGAATAATGTGTTATTTGTTGATGGCCTTAAGACTAACCTCATAAGTATCAGTCAACTTTGTGACAATGGTTTTTCAGTTAATTTTCATCTGTTGAATGCATTGTAACTGATAAGGACCATGTTTTCTTTTTAAAGGGGGTTAGATCTGAAAACAATTGTTATGTTGTTCCCAATAAAATTTCTGAAAATTGTAACTTAGCCTCTTTGAATAATGAAACACTTTGGCATGAAAGGCTAGGTCACATAAATTTTAAGGAACTTGCTAGAATTTCAAACAAAGACGTGGTCAAGGGGGTTCCAAAACTTTCACTTAAACAAAACATTGTGTGTGGTGGTTGTCAAAAGGGAAAACAATCCAGGACTGCACACAAGAACTTGAACCACGTTGGTACTAAACGGCCCTTAGAATTATTGCATATGGATCTTATGGGGCCGACACGTCAACCATCCTTGGGAGGTAAATGGTATATTTTCTTATTGGTTGATGATTTCTCTAGATACTCATGGGTAGCATTTTTAAAAGAGAAAGCTGATACTTTTGATTCTTTTCACGAGATTTGCCTTCGTATTATGATTGAAAAGAATGAAAAGATCATTCGTGTTAGAAGTGATAGAGGTGGAGAATTCATAAATTCTAAATTCATTGATTTTTGCACTTCCAATGGCATTAACATGAATTCTCAGCACCCTATACACCTCAACAGAATGGTGTAGTCGAGCGCAAAAACAGGGTTGTACAAGAGATGGCACGTGTTATGCTTCATAGCCGGAATTTACCGTTATATTTTTGGGCTGAAGCTGTGAACACTGCAATCTATGTTATTAATCGAGTTTATTTGCGCCCGGAACTTTAAATACACCATATGAACTATGGTTTTGTAGAAAACCAAACATCAAATATTTTCGTATCTTTGGGAGTCGGTGTTACATTTTACGTGACCGCGAAAATCTTGGAAAATTTGACTCTCGAAGTGACGAAGGGATTTTCTTGGGTTATTCTACAAATAGTAGAGCATATCGGGTATTTAACTTGGAATCTAAAACGATTGTAGAATCTATAAATGTTAAAGTAGATGAAGCTTTCCACTTTGCATCTGATAAATCTACCCCTGATATCTCTCTTGATGATGATACTCCTGTAAATGCATCTTCTCATGATAATACTTCCAATATTAATGATGCATCTAATGGTTCTTCAAGTTTATCTGATGTGCAGGAATCATCTCATGTACCTCCGAGTACTCCATTACCTCAAACGTTACGCATCTCCAAGGATCATCCTGAATCAAACATTATTGGAGACCCACAAGAAGGAGTCAGAACTCGGAGACAGTTGGTTTGTGGATTCGCTTGTTACGTTTCCATGATCGAACCAAAGAACGTCGATGAAGCTCTTCAGGATGACTACTGGATTGAAGCAATGCAGGAAGAGCTCCATCAGTTTGAACGAAACAAAGTCTGGGAATTAACGACGCCTCCGAAGCAACACAATGTGATCGGTACTAAATGGATTTTCAAGAACAAGAAAAATGAGGATGGTACCATCATCAGGAACAAAGCACGTTTAGTTGCTCAAGGCTACTCTCAAATAGAAGGTATAGACTTTGATGAAACGTTCGCCCCTGTAGCTAGACTCGAGTCCATTCGTATCTTATTCGCTATTGCTTGTCACTTTAAAATAAAACTCTTTCAAATGGACGTTAAGAGCGCGTTTTTAATGGGTTTTTAAATGAGGAAGTTTATGTGGCTCAACCGAAAGGTTTTGTAGACTGTAAACTACCTAACCATGTTTTTGTTTGAAAAAGGCTCTTTACGGTTTAAAACAAGCACCGCGAGCGTGGTACGAAAGGTTGACAAAGCACCTTTGGAGAAAGGCTATACTCGAGGGGGAGCAGATCGGACTCTCTTTGTGAAGCATTATCAGGATAACTTCATTGTTGCACAAATCTATGTCGATGACATTGTATTTGTAGCAACAAAGGATAATGATGCTTCTAAATTCGCAGAAACCATGGAAAGCGAATTTGAGATGTCTATGATGGGCGAACTGACATACTTTCTTGGATTGCAAGTGAAACAAAATGGTGAAGGCATCCATCTGTGTCAATCCAAGTATGCAAAGGAGTTGGTAAAGAAATTCGGATTAGAAGATTCTAAAGATTTTCCTACTCCTATGGGAACTAGCAATAAGGGATTAGGAAGTGAATCTCTTAGTGATAGTGTAGACGAGAAACTCTATCGAAGTATGATTGGAAGTCTACTCTACCTCACAGCTAGTCGCCCGGACATATCCTTTAGTGTTGGGATCTGCGCGAGATATCAGTCAGCACCGAAGGAGGATCACCTGAAAGCTGTGAAACGGATCATCCGGTACGTCAAAGGAACTGTAAACTTCGGAATTTGGTATCCTATGGGAACAAATCTTGACATTATAGGATATTCAGATGCTGATTGGGCAGGATCAGTGGATGATCGGAAAAGTACGAGTGGTGCATGTTTTTATCTTGGCCATTGCCTTGTTGCATGGCATAGTAAAAAGCAAAATTGCATTGCACTCTCGACTGCCGAAGCAGAATATATCTCAGCGGGTAGTTGTTCAACTCAACTCATTTGGATGAAAAGCGTGTTGAGCGACTTCCGGATTTCAGCAACTTCGGTAACTGTTTTATGTGACAACACTAGTGCTATAAACATTTCAAAAAACCTTGTGTTGCACTCAAGAACAAAACACATTGAACTTAGATATCATTTTCTTAGAGAGCTAGTTGAATCAAATATTCTTCAAATTTCTTACATTTCAACTGAAGATCAATTAGCTGACTTTTTAACAAAACCTTTGGATCAAAAACGTTTTATTCATTTGCGTAAAGCAATTGGAATGCTTTCCTTGAAATAACCTCCTTTTGAAACTCTTGTTTAGGTTAGTTTTTGTTTTTGTGTTTTTGTTCATTATCTATGCTTAGACATAGAACATTAATTGAGCATTAGTTTTATTGACTTTAACTGCATCCTTTTATATGTTTAAAAATTATTATGCTTTGGATATCATAATAATTCATTTGATGCAATGATCATTTATGTGAATTAATCATCTTTGTTTTGATCAAAGTCAATTTCTCTCTCGATGATCTCTTGGTATAGTTTTTATCTTATTTGACTATTAGTCGAGTATGAAATCGAGATCAATATTTGGTTGAATACTTTATATCTTAAATAATTGATAGCCAATTGAGGGGAGTCAAGAAAAAAGTGTTATGCTCAAAAGATGTGAAAGAGTTACATCCCAATGAGGAGTGTGAAAACTACCACCACATGGAGGAAAGAGCTACCACCTCGGTCGTCCGAGTACTGTGTGCAGCTACCACATGTATACCAAGCAAGGTTTTTCAAGTTTGATTAAATAAAATGCATGCTGAAATACTTGACCCTGTCAAAATTTCAAGGTTGGTATAAGGTGGGAATTTTAATGAAAGATGCTCAAAGAGCCACTCTCTTTAATAAATTGACTTGATATATTATCTAACTTATCTGGGATTTTAGACATCTATTGATCTTGGTATTTTATTTTCTTTACCGAATTGATGATTTGATAAAGGCATTACTCATAAGATCAAGTTAGATGTAATTGAAATTGTTCAACTTTAAGGGATTTAATTTTTATAAATCTTCGTTTCGTTATTTGAATATTTTTGATAGATTTGACATAATCTATTTCTTGTTGTATGAAACGATGATTTCATTTAAAGTTGATACATAAAAGTTCTTACATACTTTTTTCTGGTTTTTGTTGAATTTTTCTGAATTTTTTCTGAAGAAAAAGTTGGAGTCGATCCGGATTGGACAAGCCGATCCGGATCCCGAACGCAGGTATTCTCTGCGGGTAGCCGATCCGGATCGGATTCACGAACTGATCCGGATCGCGGCTAGGGTTTTTTATAGAACAAAAGGAGTTTGATTTTTTTTTACTTTAATCTTTTGTTCCAAAGTCTCCAGAGCTTCTCTCTCTAGAATTTATTGTTACGGAATTTGAGTTGGCGTAGTTTCGTGAAAGGTTCAAGTCTTGAAGATTGAAGGTGAAGAAAGTTGGATCATTTAACTCAATCTCAAGAAAGAAGAATTCAAAAGGATCAGATATGTTTAACTAAAGATTATTGGTGATCCGAATACTTCTTGTAGTGTAGAAACACCTGGAAGAATTTTTAACTACATAAAAATTAAAAACTGGTGTTCGGACATGTTCAGGATCCGGATCAGAGCCAGCGATCCGGATCCCGAAGGTTGTTGTTTCATACATTACTTCAATCCGGATCGCAGCATCTCACGATCCGGATCCCGAACGTTGAGTTTTCTGAAATGTATGAACGATCCGGATCAGGCATTCCGATCCGGATCCCGAACGATTGTTTTCTGGAAACCGTCTTTATTGCTACTGCAATCCGGATCGCCCAAATCCGATCCGGATCGCCGTCCGTCAAAATTCCAGAAATGTTAGGTTTTTGATTCTTTTCTCCTTCCAAATGTTTCTAACCTATAAATAGACCCTATGACTCTTTTTCTAGGGTGAATCCAAAAATCCAAATGAGGCCGAAAATGAAAATAGCCGTCATTTTCATATATCATTTTCATACGGCCTAAGATCCACATATAGAGAAGAAAGGAAATCATTAGAGAATACTCTATGTTTCTTCATCTATATTGATTAGTTTGATTCTAGGTTTTCATACTCACATCTTGAGTTGAATCAAACTAATGAATACTTAGATGGTATTTCCGATCTATCTTTGATCTAAGTATTCGGCGGATCATCACCACCCAAAAACAACGATTTCCCCAAAATCGGCGCGTGGATTCGCGTGTCCTTGTGGATTCAAGGTTCAACCGCTCTCGTGGATTCGGAGCGAGGCACGTTCGTGGATTCGAAGGGTGCTATTGGGTGCAGACCGTGGATTCGGTCGGACGTCGTGGATTCGACGTTGGACGCCGTGGATTCGGCGTTGGGCGCAGATCGTGGATTCGAGAAGCGTCGCGGAGCGAGCGGAGAAGATCCTCTAGGAGCGTATGGAAAAGGTTGAGTCGTAAGTGTGTACGGTAAATCACCTTGTACGTGTTTTAATTCTAGTGGATTTCTGCCGTGTTATCGGTCCCGTGGTTTTTTACTCCGGTGATGGAGTTTTCCACGTAAAAATCTTGCGTGTTATTTTTATTTCCGCATTGGATTTTTATCGCAACGATTTTTGAGTGTTTATACGTTTACACCTATTCACCCCCCTCTAGGTGTTTCTTCCCCTATTTAGATCTACATTACATATAACCCAACAAGTGGTATCAGAGCGGGAATAGGGTTGTGAACAATGGTTGAAGGTGGAAACATCAATCGACCCCCTTTTTTTGATGGAACAAATTATGCGTACTGGAAAGTACGAATGAAAGCCTTTTTAATTTCCATCGACGAAAGGGTGTGGCAATCAATTGAATTAGGATGGTCTAATCCAACTGAAACTATCTCTGATGTTCGCACCTTAAAACCTAGGTCGAAATGGACCAAGGAAGAGTTAGATTCATCTTCTTACAATGGCAAGGGAATTAATGCTATTTTTAATGCCTTATCTCAAACTGAATTCTCTCGCGTCTCGGCATGTGAGACTGCGAAAGAAATCTGGGATGTTCTTCAGGTTACACATGAGGGAACTAACCTCGTGAAGATTCAGAAACTGCAAATGCTTACGAGCAAGTTTGACTCTATCTTGATGGCAGAAAATGAATCTTTCACGGACTACTATACACGATTGCAAGACATCGTAAACTCATGTGCTAACCTGGGAGAGAAGATTCCAGAATTTAAGATTGTAAGAAAGATCTTAAGAACTCTTCCTGAACGATTTCGCCCAAAGGTTACAGCCATTGAAACTATTAAACACCCGGACGAAATACGTGTAGAAGAATTAGTTGGTTCATTACAAACTTATGAAATGACATTTACCACTAACAATTCTTCTGGAAAAGCATCCTCTTCTAAGTCTTCAGGTTATGCGTTGAAAACAACTAAGGAAGAAGACGCGGATACATCCTCCTCAGACGATGACGAGAACCTTTCTATGGAGGAATTTGAGAAGCAGCTCGCTCTCTTGACAAGGAAGTTTCGCCGCAACTTTCGAAGGGGTAATTCAAGTAAATCTCCATCCTTCGGAAAGTCGAACAAAGGCAAGGGTACTTCAAGTTACAAGTCAAGAAAGCAAGAGAACTTCTCAAAGGATAAGAAAAGTTCAGAGGGACAACTACAATGCTTCAAATGTCGAGGCTACGGCCACATTGCAACGGAGTGTCCCAACAAGTATCCGGCAAAGAAGAAGGCGATGCAAGTCGTCACTTGGGATGACAACTCAACGTCAAATGAGTCGTCTTCAAGTGATGAAGAAAAGAGCACCACGGCATTCCACGCGTCCACATCTTCACCCTTCATGTGCTTTATGGCAAGTACGTCCGAGTCATTGTCCAACTCCACTGTTGAAAAGATTGCAAAGGACAACGAATCGGATGATTCGGAAGGTGAAGATTTTGCTCTAGCCTACCACAGACCTTTACGGGATTCAAAGAAACCGGCTAAGCAAAACAAGGGGTTGAGAGGGAGATTGCAGGATCTCGAAGAAGAAGTAAAAAGGGTAACTTCTCACTCGACCGATCTTGAAGTGGAAAGGGATAATCTGATAAAAGCAAATGTTTCCCTTCAAGAGTCCAATGAGCAACTCGAGAAGAATTATATAGATATGGTAAACAAAGCGAATTACTTCTTGAAGCTCTACGGCGAGGCCCGACGGGAAAAATTGGAAATGACAGAGGCCATTTTCCAACTCAAGGATGACTTACAGCAATTTTCTTCTGGAAGGAGTAAGTTGGATAAACTTCTTGGTCTTGGTCAAACAAACAAGTTCGGCCTCGGATACAATCGAACTGAAGACAATTTTAGTTCGGTTGGGACAGTCTTTGTGCCTCAGTCGGTACCTCCTCCTCCGACACCGGAATTCACGACAACCACGACAACAAGCCTACTTCATCCTCTTCGGAATCGTCAAGCACAAAGGTATGTTTTCGTTGTAATTTTGCAGGGCACATTGAAAGAAATTGCAAGATTGGAGCTCAAAGATCAAATCAACCACATCTTGCAACTGCTACCAATAAGTTCACTCCCCGGAATTCAAAGAAGGACTTTTCAAAAGAAAAGAACATTGGTAGTACTTCAAACAAGACGATGACAAAAGAAAAAGATCAATCATACAAAACGTCTTCATCAAGGAAAACTTCTCAACCATTGCCAACATACTCCAAAACTCAAAAGGTTTGGGTATGCAAAGGTGAAATCCTTCCTTGTCTTTAATCGCTCTACGATTAAATGTTGTATAGTTTATGTAGACTATTTATTTATTTATTTATTTATTTATTTATTTAATTTTTTTTTTTTTAATGGGGCCAACCCGTCAACCATCTTTGGGAGGTAAATGGTATATTTTCTTATTGGTTGATGATTTCTCTAGGTTTTCTTGGGTAGCATTTTTAAAAGAGAAAGCTGATACGTTTGATTCTTTTCATGAGATTTGCCATCGTATTATGATTGAAAAGAATGAAAAGATCATTCGTGTTAGGAGTGATAGAGGTGGAGAATTCATAAATTCCAAATTCATTGATTTTTGCACTTCCAACGGCATAAAACATGAATTCTCAGCACCCTATACACCTCAGCAGAATGGTGTTGTTGAGCGCAAAAACAGGGTTGTTCAAGAGATGGCGCGTGTGATGCTTCATAGCCGGAATTTACCGCTACATTTTTGGGCTGAAGCTGTGAACACCGCTGTCTATGTCATTAATCGAGTGTATTTGTGCCCAGAAACTTTAAATACACCATATGAGCTGTGGTTTAGTAGAAAACCGGATATCAAATACTTTCGTATCTTCGGGAGTCGATGTTACATTTTACGTGACCGTGAAAATCTTGGAAAGTTTGACTCTCGAAGTGACGAAGGGATCTTTTTGGGTTATTCTACAAATAGCAGAGCATATCGAGTATTTAACATCGAATCTAAAATGATTGTAGAATCTATAAATGTTAAAGTAGATGAAGCTTTTCACTTTGCATCTGAAAAATCTACCCTCGATATCTCTCTAGATGATGATCCTCCTGCCATTGCATCTCCTCATAATAATACTTCCAATATTAATGATGCATCTAATGGCTCTTCAAGTTTATCTGATGTGCAGGAATCATCTCATATACCTCCGAGTACTCCGTTTCAACAAACGCTACGAATCTCCAAGGATCATCCTGAATCAAACATCATTGGAGATCCACAAGAAGGAGTTAGAACTCGGAGGCAGTTGGTTTGTGGATTCGCTTGCTACGTATCTTTAATCGAACCAAAGAACATAGATGAAGCTCTTCAGGATGACTACTGGATTAAAGCAATGCAGGAAGAGCTCCATCAATTTGAGCGAAACAAAGTCTGGGAATTAACGAAGCCTCCAAAGCAACATAATGTGATAGGTACCAAATGGATTTTCAAGAACAAGAAAAATGAGGATGGTACTATCATCAGGAACAAGGCACGATTAGTTGCTCAAGGCTACTCTCAAGTAGAAGGTATAGACTTTGATGAAACTTTCGCCCCTGTAGCTAGACTCGAGTCCATTCGTATACTATTTGCTATTGTTTGTCATTTTAAAATCAAATTATTTCAAATGGACGTTAAGAGCGCGTTTCTAAATGGGTTTTTAAATGAGGAAGTTTATGTGGCTCAACCGAAAGGTTTTGTGGACCATAAACAACCTAACCATATTTTTCGTTTGAAAAAGGCTCTTTACGGTCTGAAACAAGCACCGCGAGCATGGTACGAAAGGTTGACAAAGCACCTTTTGGAGAAGGGCTATACTCGAGGGGGAGCTGACAGGACTCTCTTTGTGAAGCATTATCAAAATAACTTCATTGTTGCACAAATCTATGTCGATGACATTGTTTTTGGAGCAACAAAGGATAATGATGCTTCTAAATTCGCGGAGACCATGGAAAGCGAATTTGAGATGTCCATGATGGGCGAATTGACTTATTTCCTTGGATTGCAAATTAAACAAAATGATGAAGGTATTCACTTGAGTCAATCCAAGTATGTAATGGAGTTGGTTAAAAAGTTTGATCTAGAAAATTCGAAGGATTTTCCGACTCCAATGGGGACTAGCCACAAGGGACTTGGAAGTGAATCACAAAGTGAGAATGTAGACGAGAAACTGTATCGAAGTATGATTGGAAGTCTACTTTACCTCACGGCTAGTCGCCCGGATATATCCTTTAGTGTTGGGATTTGCGCGAGATATCAATCAGCACCAAAGGAGGTTCACCTGAAAGCGGTGAAAAGGATCATCCGGTACATCAAAGGATCAATTAATTTTGGAATTTGGTGTCCTATGGGAACAAGTTTGGATATTGTTGGATACTCAGATGCCGATTGGGCAGGATCAGTGGATGATCGGAAAAGCACGAGTCGTGCATGCTTCTATCTTGGCCATTGCCTTGTTGCATGGCACAGTAAAAAGCAGAATTGCATAGCACTCTCGACTGCCGAAGCGGAATACATTTCAGCTGGAAGTTGTTCAACTCAACTCATTTGGATGAAAAGCGTATTGAGCGACTTCCGGATTTCAGCATCTTCGGTAACAATTCTTTGTGACAACACAAGTGCAATTAACATTTCTAAAAACCCTGTGTTGCACTCTAGAACAAAACATATTGAACTTAGATATCATTTTCTTAGAGAGCTAGTTGAATCAAATACTCTTCAACTTTCATATATTTCAACTGAGGATCAATTAGCTGACATTCTAACAAAACCTTTGGATCAAAAATGTTTTATTCATTTGCGAAAAGCAATTGGAATGCTTTTCTTGAAATAAACTTCTTTTTGAAACCTTTGCTTAGGATAGGTTTTGTTTGTTTTTGTTTTGTTTTGTTCATTATCTATGTTTGTACATAGGACATTAATTGAGCATAGATCATAATTGACTTTAATTGTATCTTTTCGCACATTTAGAAATTTATTATGCTTTTGCCATCATAATATTTCACTGTTGCAATGATCATTTATGTTAATTAAATCATCTTCTAAGTGATCAAAGTCAATTTCTCTCTCAATGATCTCTTGGTATAGTCATTATCTTATTTGACTGCTTAGTCGAGTATGAAATCGAGATCAATTTTTGGTTGAATACTTTATATCTTAAATAATTGATAGCCAATTGAGGGGGAGTCAAAGAAATGTAAAATTCTCAAAAGAAGTGGAAAGAGTTACATCCCAATGAGGAGTGTGAAAACTACCACCACATGGAGGAAAGAGCTACCACCTCGGTCGTCCGAGTATTGTGTGCAGCTACCACATGTATACCAAGCATGGTTGTTCAATTTTTGATTAAGTAAAATGCATGTTGAAATACTTGACTCCGTCAAATTTCAAGGTTGGTATAAGGTGGGTTTTTAAAGAAAGATGCTCAAAGAGCCACTCTCTTCAACAGATTGTCTAGATACATTATCTACTATATTTGGGATTTCAAACATCTATTGATCTTTGTATTTCATTTTTTTTACTGAATTGATGATTTGATAAAGGCATTACTCATAAGATCAAGTTAGATGTAATTGAAGGTATTCAACTTTAAGGGATTTAATTCTTGTAAATTCTCGTTTCATTTTTGGATATTATTAATAGATTTGGCATAATCTAATTCTTGTTGTATGAAACGATGATTTTTGTTTAAAGTTGATACACAATTGTGCTTACATACTTTTTCTGGTTTTTCTTGAATTTCTCTGAAATTTCTCTGAAGAAAAAGTTGGAGCCGATCCGGATCGGGCAAGGTGATCCGGATCCCGAACGCAGGCTTCTTCCTGCGGCTGGCCGATCCGGATCGAAATCTCGATCCGATCCGGATCACGGCTAGGGTTTTAATAAGAACAAGACGGTTTTGATTTCTTTTACCTTAATCTTTTGTTCTTATTTCTCTAGAGCCTCTCTCTCTAGAAATATTGCACCTTGGAGCTTTCCTAACTCAAGTTCTTCGAATACAAGTAAGTTTTGTTGATCAAATCTCGGTTTTTCACCGTTCTTGTTTTTCCTCCTCAAAACGTGATGAATTTCTTGGATCGATTTCGTTTGTGGATGGTTTTTGATCAAATTTCTTTTGAAATAAGAACTCTGGGTAGATTAGTTTTGATTATATGCTAGGTATTCTCCTGATTAACGGATTTTTAGGCTTCGATTTCTAAAATTTCGGTTTTAGGGCATATAATGAGGATTTTCGAAAATCATGCAATTGATCTATTTTTAAAAGTCCTTTTGCAAAACTAATTTGATTCTTAGTCTCTCTACATGATTATGATTGTTTGGGTACAATTTTTCAAATCTTTGAAAATTAACAATCTTTCATGTGTTCTTGAGTTGGTCTTCACAGGATTTCAATCTTCTTAAGGCACTTGGATCAATGGGATTCTCATGGATCATTCTTTCATTGGTCACTATGGTGCACACTCGGGCCACAAACAAATTAAAAAGAGCTAAGAAAACACAATAAAAAGGTGAGTTTCATATGATCAGCGACACAGAAGTGGAAGCAGATTGTCAAGAGATAGATTGGACTGAATTAACAGATGATGATGACTCATTGCCTGAACAAAAGGTGTCTGAAGTTTCAAAAGGAAAAGCTTCCGATGGATCAAAAGGAAAGGGACCCATGGACACAGGAAAAGCGCCTATGGCTACACCAACCATCTCTGTGAAAAGAAAACGAGTGACTAGACGTTTTGGACTACGACGAGACGCTGATATTGACACGCCAATAGTTCCTGACTCTCCTCCTCGTGAGGAACAAGTGTTCGTTAATGCGGATCGCCTAAGGGCATTTGAGAATCGTGAGTGCATTGGCGAGAGGCATGTTAATATTGAGGCTCTACGAGATCACTCTCCCGAGTTTGGTGTTCTGATTGAACAAGCAAAGCTTATTCAAATATGCCGTTTCCCAGAAATGCTTGGATACTGTCTGCATCACGTGAGGACTTTCTATACAAATGCACGGAACCTTCGAGAAAATGAAAATGGTCCGATGGAGTTTTACACGAATATCCAAGGCACAAGGTTTAAAATCACTCCACAGTTGATTGCCGAGGTATTGGGAATGCAAGCCAGCAGGACAGGAGTTAATTACCTGAAGGGAAAGGTTTTGACAAACACGATGTGGCAAATGGTCATAAAGGGAATATGTTTGGAGGGAACTCAATCAACGGAGAAGTCTATCAAATCCAAAGAACTTCGTCTTGAGTACCGGTTTCTAAACTTCATCACTTGTTACAATATCCTTCCAAATATGCAGACGAAAGTCTTGAGATGGGATCGAAAGTTGTTTTTGTATCTCTTAGGACATCCGTCAGAGGCAATGGGATTAAATATCAACATTCCATACATTATTTGGAATAGGATGACGAGATATGTTGAGCATCCTCATCCCACTGAAAGGATCCCATTTCCATTGATTATAATGGGAATCTTAAAGAGATTTCAAGTTGATATTAGTTCAACAACTTATCATCACTGCTTGGGCATGATCGATGAATCCACCATTGTCAAGTCCCTTCACAAATTGCCTCATGTCACTCCAGTTCCTCCATGCGGAACGAAACCACTACCGGTACTTCTGCATCACCATCACAACCAGCACCCACACCAGCAGATGAAGCATCAGTCTCATCCATCTACAAAGAACAACAACGATTATCTTTTGAGCAGGAACAGATTTCGAAGGCACAGACGAGAATTTCCAATGAGCTGGAGCTCATCACGGCAGCTCATATTACCATAACTAAGAAGGTCAATTCAATGAACAAGCTGGTGAAAAAGATGTTCTCTAAGATGGGCTGCACGAGCTCTGAAGACTCCGAATCTGATGACTGATTCCTTCCTTTTATTCTTTTCATTGTGCAGATTTTTAATCTTTTCTTGTGCAGGTTTTTCAGTTTTTAGGACTTACTCTTAGTCTAGTTCTCACAGTTCGGAACAATTTCTTTTGAAATTTTTAACTCTCCTTAAATTTTTGGTAATTTTGGCTTTATTTGTGACAAAAAGGGGGAGAGAGTTTAGCTAGAACATTGAACAATGATTGAACAATGATGATGTGAATGTGTGAACATCGAGGTAAGTATCACTTCAACTTTGACTTTGGTGAAAGGTAAGTATCACAACTTTGACTTTGGTGAAAGGTAAGTATCACAACTTTGGTTTTCATCTTGTGATTTGTTGCATGTTCCTACTAACATCACAACTTTGACTTTGGTGAAAGGTAAGTATCACAACTTTGGTTTTCATCTTGTGATTTGTTGCATGTTCCTACTAACTATTCGTCTAACTATTTGGACATGTATTATTACTTTATTAAATTGCTTTAATTAACATTTTGTTAATGTTGCCCTTATAGCAGCTGGTGGAGTGGGAGTTGGCAGAGAGAGAGAGAGTAGGTGAATTAATTAAATTGAAGGTGAGTTGATGTTAATTAAATTATTTTGGGTGAGTAGGTGGAGCTAATTAATTAGCTTTTCCCTTTTAAAGCCCTCTCTCACTCTCTCTCTCGAACTCCATCTCACTCCTTTCTTCTCCAAGTGTCCTGCTGGGTTTGGTCTGAAGCTGAGGAAGAAGAAAGGAAGGAAGGAGGAAGAAGAAGGAAAATAGAAGGAGAGGTGATCTTGAGCTGTTTTCTTCGCCGCAAGGGCGTGGAGCCAAGCGTGGGCGCGGCGAGCCTCGTGGAGGTGTGTATTTATTTATTTATTTTTATTTTTGTGAAGCGTGGGTTTTGGCTACACTTCTTGCCATTCCTTTTCTTTTCTTTTTGCTGCTAGTAAAGCGAGGGACTTGTTGTCCGGTTCGTGGCAGCGAGAGGCTTGGGAGGCGGGCCGCGGCACGGTCGGGCTGGAGCGTTACTCTCAGCAGGCGCCGCTGTGCGGGCGCGCATGAGCGCCGCGCGCAGCGGGCGCCCTACTGCTGTTGTCGTGCAGCAGAGAGCCAGGCCGCCAGCAGCCTCCCCCTGGGTGCCCCTCCAGGGCAGGTCCACACGCAAAACGGTGCACAGTGCCGGAGACCGCACGCAAAACGGAGCACGGTGCCAGAATCCGCACGCCAAACGGAGTCCGCACGCAAAACGGTGCATGGTGCCGGAGACCACACGCAAAACGGAGTCCGCACGCAAAACGGTGCACAGTGCCGGAGACCGCACGCAAAACGGAGCACGGTGTCGGAAACCGCACGCAAAACGGAGCACGCTGTCGGAGACCGCACGCAAAACGGTGCAGTCACATGGTCCCAAACAGAGATAAGAGCAAGAGGGTCAATTTACAGTCCAAAAGAACGCTCTAAACTGTGCCAAAAACACCGTAAAAAAATTAGCACACGGGACCTACCCGACTGCGCCGCCGCCGCCGAAACGCTCCGCCGGCGACCCCGCACGCTCCACGAGGCCCACGACGCCACGCCGCACATCCCACCATCTCCTCCCTCACTCTCCCACTCGCTCGGTTGAAGAAGAAGGAAAGGAAGGGAAGAAAATGGTGTGCGGGGGAGAAAGAAGAAGAAGAAGAGGAGGGAAAAGGGGGATGGTCCACGGTGCACCGGTCCACGGTGCACCGGCCAATCCAGGCCCTCCAGCCGCCGGCCCACGGCACAAAAGCGGTGCACCAGGTACAGGCGACCGCGCGCCCGCCACGTGGCCGCGCCCCTGCACGCCACGCGGGCGCGCAGCCCGCGCGCCACACGGGCGCGTGACACCGTGCCCGCGCAGGCGCGGGACACGGGCGCGCCACACGGGCGTGTGCCCCCGCGCGCCCGAGCGGGCGCCAGTGGGGGCCCGCCACGTGGCGGCCCCCCCGCGTGCGCCCCACTCCGCAGGCGCGCTTCCCAAGTGCGCCTGCCTGCCGCGCCATCCCGAGCCGTACGCCCTCGGGATTTGTGCCGCGACACACCCGAAAAACGCGCACGCCTCGAAACTCGTGCCGCGCCGCCTCGAAAAACGCGCAATTCATCCGGGCTCCAAATCAAACAAATAAATAGTCCATTCTTAGCGATTTCGCGCGCTGAATCCAAAAACGATGTTCGTTTCTCCAAATTCTCATCCGAAAATTTGCCGAATGCCCACTCGATCCGATTTTTTCGCCGGGTCCAAATTTGAAGTCCGATTTGCTAAATTCCAACTCTAAAAATTCCCGAAAGCGACCGGAGAGGTAATCTTTTATCCAAACTTCGCCCGGAGTCCAATTTTGACATCTGAATCGCGCGAAACCACCTCTAAACACCCGACGGGTCATCCAAATTCCCACGGGGTCTCCTTTTAAGCACGAAGTCCAACACTTGTGTCCAAATTGCGCGCAAACACCACCGACACATCACGCAGGCCACTAGTGATGCAACTAAATCCCAATTTGCATCACAAATCCATTCCTTGGGCCGGACACGCGCACAAACACTCCCAACGGCCACTAAACCGACGGAAATCTCATAAGTGGGAATTTGGGTCCTCACATCCTCCCCCACTAAAAGAAAGTTTCGTCCTCGAAACTAGATCAAGCCCATCAGGAGTCAAGAATACCACGGCTAGGTATCTAACAATACGCCTCCAGCTCCCTAAACCCCACTCGCTCCTCGTGATTACTCCGCAACAACAACAACAAGTACGGTATGACCCGATGTGCAATTCTCTCATCTCTCGAGCCAGAAATTGCAACGGGCATCCCTCGTACTCCAATAATCACATATCTCAAAGGGGCAAGTAAATCACGGGCGAGGAAAAACACATCACTACTGAGCTGAGACGTGAAAAACCAAAGGGCTCCACTAAAAGGCTGGGGGAAACTGAAATAACCACAAGTGTAACACGCACCAAACCACAACATGGTGCCAACCTCAACAAGACGACCCGAAGCATACCCGCACATTCATCCAATAAGGAAGGGAATCCAATAAGCTTGGGTCTTCACTCGGTTACTTCCCGATCCGAAACCACTCGAGTGGACTACACAACTGCAGGCTACCCTCAAAAGGGATCCTCAAAAGGCACAATCTCGTGCCACAGTTGGTCGCTCAACATGCTATCTTAACCCCAACGGACCCACGGGTCGAAGTCGATCCCTCAACTAATAAAGAACACCCTGACGGGGACCAAACCGTCGGTGAACGGGACTGAAAACTGGCTCGCAAGGCGATCATAAAGCTGATGCCCAAACTCGCGGTCAAAAGTCCGAACCATCCAAAAACTCTCACCATTGTGTACCTACAACGTGGCATCACTGCCGTGCACCAACAGCGTGGCATCACCACCGTGTATCAACGGTGTGGCATCACCACCGTGTATCAATGGTGTGGCAACACCACCGTGTATCAACGGTGTGGCATCACCACCGTGTATCAACGGTGTGGCATCACCACCGTGTATCAACGGTGTGGCATCACCACCGTGTATCAACGGTGTGGCATCACCACCGTGTATCAACGGTGTGGCAACACCACCGTGTATCAACGGTGTGGCATCACCCAAGCATCAAGGTCTCAGATCCTCGCAGTCCTATACCCAGTACTACCTCAAAATCCCGGAGCTGAGGAAGGGCCAAAAGATCAACGAGCAAAAACCAGGGCCCTAACTGCACTGGGCAGGACCAACAACACTCATCTATGTGCAACACGTGATCAGGTATCTGAACCTCACGAGCGCAAGCTAAGGGTCCTATCTCTAGCCCATACAACAATGCAAATGCCCTAGCACTCTCACAGCTATGTCGGAGAACCCTCAACGACTCAACTCACAACAACACCCCACTCATAGGCGAGAAGAACCGACTGACGCGGCAAAGATCCGAAAATCCCGATAGACCGGTGCCTAGAACCCCAATCACACAAGAACAGACTCTAGGCTCAGTCTATCGAAGTTTTCGCTCCTTTACTGTTCAGGGATTCGGTCCCTCTCGTTTAAAGTGGGAAACTATCTCAACACACAACTCACGGCTGGAGACGCTCCACAGCCGGATCCGCGAAGGGTCCGAAAACCCCGGGAGACTAAAACCTGTGTCCCCATGCAAGAAGAAACAGCCCTTAGAACCAAGATCACTCGAATCATCTCGGGTGAATAAGTTTATAAGAATCAGTGACATTTATTACAGAAAACCATTTGATCTGAGAAAAATCCATCTTTTTAATGATTTTTAGTCTTTTCGGAAAACAATTGCAAACAAGTTTTATGTCCAGACCTCGAAGAGCTACTGCCCTCGTCCTATCAAACAAGAACAGACTCAGGCAACCCTGCGGGCTTGGAAGAAAGCATTGGCTGACTAAAATCATGTATTCGTCCAAAAAGGTTATGGGTTCAAGGTCCTGCTAACACGCGTACACCACGATCACAACATGGTGGTGACGAGAAGGACAACGAAACTAAAAACCCGCTAAGCATGCTCAATCGTTGCATCTAACGTCGGCACCCGCCGAGAGTACACCAAGTGATAGATATTCCGATACAGTCCTTTCTCAACTAGCTCAAACTCCTGGGCCTCATCCAGGCGACAAGGGGTACACGGCTCAACAATCGCAAAACTCGCGAACATACTCCAAAAGAGGTCGACTCCCCTGCTGCAGGAGTCTAAGATCCCTTTCCAGTTTCTGCTTACACTGTCAGGAAGGAAGGCCCTGAGCAGCAAAGCACGAAACTGGTTCCAAGTCAACAACTGCGCTCCCGGTAGTCCAACAGGACGAACTCGACGCCACCAAATCTCGGCGTCCTGTCAGACCATCTCAATCTCACTAAAGCAACCGCCTGGTAACTAGTCCAGGGCATGTGCCCACCTGGTAACTCGGCCAGGGGCAACACCCTCCTGGTAACTCAGCCAGGGAAAAATGCCCTCCTGGTAACTCAGCCAGGGAAAATGCCCTCCTGGTAACTCAGCCAGGGAAAATGCCCTCCTGGTAACTCAGCTAGGAAAAATGCCCTCCTGGTAACTCAGCCAGGGGCAACACCCTCCTGGTAACTCAGCCAGGGAAAAACGCCCTCCTGGTAACTCAGCCAGGGAAAATGCCCTCCTGGTAACTCAGCCAGGGAAAATGCCCTCCTGGTAACTCAGCCAGGGGCAACACTCTCCTGGTAACTCAGCCAGGGAAAAACACCCTCCTGGTAACTCAGCCAGGGAAAAACGCCCTCCTGGTAACTCAGCCAGGGAAAATGCCCTCCTGGTAACTCAGCCAGGGAAAATGACCTCCTGGTAACTCAGCCAGGGGCAACACTCTCCTGGTAACTCAGCCAGGGAAAAACGCCCTCCTTGTAACTCAGCCAGGGAAAATGCCCTCCTGGTAACTCAGCCAGGGAAAATGTCCTCCTGGTAACTCAGCCAGGGGCAACACTCTCCTGGTAACTCAGCCAGGGAAAAACGCCCTCCTGGTAACTCAGCCAGGGAAAATGCCCTCCTGGTAACTCAGCCAGGGAAAAATGCCCTCCTGGTAACTCAGCCAGGGAAAATGCCCTCCTGGTAACTCAGCCAGGGGCAACACTCTCCTGGTAACTCAGGCAGGGAAAAACGCCCTCCTGGTAACTCAGCCAGGGAAAATGCCCTCCTGGTAACTCAGCCAGGAGCGAGTATCCACACAGCTGGGACCGCCGTCACTCCAAACGGCTCCCACAACAACCCCCACTCATAGGCGAGAAGAACCGACTGACGCGGCAAAGATCCGAAAATCCCGATAGACCGGTGCCTAGAACCCCAATCAAACAAGAACAGACTCTAGGCTCAGCCTATCGAAGTTCTCGATTCTTTACTATTCAGGGATTCGGCCCTTCTCGGTTAAAGTGGGAAAACTATCTCAACACACAAACTCCTGGGTCTCGCTCTGCTCTGATAGCTCTGCCTCCCGCTGCTCGGGTACTCATCAGATGTGGGGTGTGTGTCCTCTTCACAACACGACGTCTCAGGAGTATCGTAGTCCACTGCACAATAACAAACGTCAGGACACAACAACCATACGACCCAATCTAGCGAAAGTCTAAGACAGTCATCCATTCCATAGCATTATCTGCAGCCACATAACCGCTTGGGAAAGTAAACATGCCAATCACTCATCCCGTCTCTTGGGAGAGGTAAAAACTCAATCAGGACTCTCGCTATAAGTCACGACTCTCACGTAGTCATCCTAATGTCTAACCACAAGCCTAGGGTTTCTAGGTCCACCATGACCTACAACCTAGGCTCTGATACCACTCTAATCTGTCACGCCCCAGGGTCGAAACTGCGACCCGGGCTCGCTAACTGATCCGCCATCTGTACGGAAACTGTCGTACAGACGAAGCGTCTAACCTGCAAAAAGAATCAACTACAGTATACAGATATCAGAGCTGAAAGTAAACTACTAAAACTGAAATCCAAACACTGTACAACTGAAAATAATATAATATCCATCTCCCAAATACGATCGTATAAAAAGTCCTCTGATACAAAACTCAAAAGGGAGATATCTCCAATAAAAATACATCAGGGTACAAGCTCTCGATACAAAGATAACCTCACTACATCATTCTCTCAAGCTGTAAAATAAAGTACAACTCTATACCTCACAACAAAGGTCTCTCAACAGAGGAAAAAGAAGTAAACTAATCTACTGAAGCTCTCCTCTGAAGGGGTACCGCTACACTCCAACGACGGGTAGGGAACTAGCTCGCGACTCCCTCGCCTCGGTCAGAAGGATCAGCAACTGGAGCAACAGGAACAGGAGAAGAAGTTCCTGGGGAAAAAGACACCACGACGGGTGTGAGAACTACTTCCCACAGTAGTTCTCAGCGGGTGCCGTCAACAAGCCCAACGGTCTGCCCACTAAGTCTACTAGAGGCAAAAGATAACAGTGCAATGAAATCTGAACAAGAAAAGCTGGAGCTACTCTACAGCTACCATGCCTCTATCTAGATGCTCAAAAAGTGGAACAGATAAAAGTAAATGTGACCACACGCACCCAAGGTGCTCAATCGACCCAATCGAACTGACTGCCTCATAGGGTCCAGTCAAGCCTGCGCCTGTCGACTAGGAACGCACCTGCCCACTACCACACATCCGCATGAGGACGGGGTTTACGTGGGGCGTCCTGTCCGACTAACTCACCCCTCGCGCAAAACTGCCTCAACAGGCCCATCGTTGCATCCACAGCGGAAAGCTGCCTCAACAGGCCAACCATCGTATCCACAGCGGCATCTCAGGGACGCGACTCCTGATGGGTTATATGTAATATAGATCTAAATAGGGGAAGAAACACCTAGAGGGGGGTGAATAGGTGTAAACATATAAACACTCAAAAATCGTTGCGATAAAAAACCCAATGCGGAAATAAAAATAACATGCAAGATTTTTACGTGGAAAAACTCCAAACCGGAGTAAAAAACCACGGGACCGATAACACGGCGAAATCCACTAGAATTAAAACACGTACAAGGTGATTTACCGTACACACTTACGACTCAACCTTTTCCATACGCTCCTAGAGGATCTTCTCCGCTCGCTCCACGACGCTTCTCGAATCCACGATCTGCGCCCAACGCCGAATCCACGGCGTCCAACGTCGAATCCACGACGTCCGACCGAATCCACGGTCTTCACCCAGTAGCACCCTTCGAATCCACGAACGTGCCTCGCTCCGAATCCACGAGAGCGGTTGAACCTTGAATCCACAAGGACACGCGAATCCACGCACCGATTTTGGGGTAAATCGTTGTTTTTGGGTGGTGATGATCCGCCGAATACTTAGATCAAAGATAGATAGGAAATACCATCTAAGTATTCATTAGTTTGATTCAACTCAAGATATGAGTATGAAAACCTAGAATCAAACTAATCAATATAGATGAAGAAACATAGAGTAATATCTAATGATTTCCTTTCTTCTCTATATGTGGATCTAGGGCCGTATAAGATGATATTTGATTATGACGGCTCTATATCAAATATGTGGAGTATTTTTCTTCTTACCCTAGAAAAAGAGTCATAGGGTCTATTTATAGGTTAGAAACATTTGGAAGGAGATAAGAATCAAAAACCTAACATTTCTGGAATTTTTACGGACGGCGATCCGGATCGGATTTGGGCGATCCGGATTGCAGTAGCAAGAAAGACGGTTTCCAGAAAAACAAACGTTCGGGATCCGGATCGGAATGCCTGATCCGGATCGTTCATACAATTCAGAAAACTCAACGTTCGGGATCCGGATCGTGAGATGCTGCGATCCGGATTGAAGTAATGTATGAAACAACAACCTTCGGGATCCGGATCGCTGGCTCTGATCCGGATCCTGAACATGTCCGAACACCAGTTTTTTGATTTTTATGCAATTAAAAATTCTTCCAGGTGTTTCTACACTACAAGAAGTATTCGGATCACCAATAATCTTTAGTTAAACATACCTGATCCTTTTGAATTCTTCTTTCTTGAGATTGAGTTAAATGATCCAACTTTCTTCACCTTCAATCTTCAAGACTTGAACCTTTCACGAAACTACGCCAACTCAAATTCCGTAACAATCTCCCCCTTTGGCGGTTTCGTGACAAAACACAGATCCACTAAAGAAAATTCAAAAAGATATTTTTGTTGCTATCACCATACAACAAAAATTTACAATGGAGATCCAAAAATTTAAAAACATGAGATATAAACTCCTAAAACAGACTCTAGACTTAGACATCTGTACTCTCTGCACAAAGAAATCATTCTTGATAAAAAGAGATCGTTAGATACCTCAAGAATATTTAGCATTCAAAACCTAACAGAGATAGAGTTTATGCTCACCATGACATTGAGTAATTCAGATATGTAATAAGATCACAATCAAACATTGACATATCTTCTAAGCAATAAAATTCCAAATGTCATAACTTTGCTTTGTTAGTAATCAAACAACTTGTTAGTAATAATACATGTCCAAATAGTTAGTCGAATAGTTAGTAGGAACATGCAACAAATCACAAGATAAAAACCAAAGTTGTGATACTTACCCTTCACCAAAGTCAAAGTTGAAGTGATACTTACCTTGATGTTTACACATTCACATCATCATTGTTCAAGTTCTCTCTAAACTCTCTCCCCCTTTTTGTCACAAACAAAGCCAAAATTACAAAAATTTAAGGAGAGTTAAATAGATCAAAAATTGTTCCGAAATGTATGAACTAGAACTAAGAGTAAGTCTGTAGGGCCCCTAAACTCCTTACAGCTTTTTCCCATGAATCCGCTGTGCAAACACCTGTTGATGGTGTATCTGGCCCATGGTGCATCAAAGGGATGCCACAGATGGACCCTGTGAGCTTTGGTTGGCTGTATTGGCCTTCGGCTGCTTTTGCCGAATTTTAGGAAAGGAATTTGGCCAAATGGAGGGTGGATTTGGATTCAGTGCGGAAAAACGCTTGAAAACGACTTTTTGTTTGCTAAATTCTGAGTCCGGATGCCCAAAAACGGACTCCCGAAAGTTTTACTGGATTTTTGGTGCATGGGGGAGCCGTGGACCGGCGGGGGTGCCACGTGGCAGGCTCGGATTGGCCGGCGCACGCGGCTGGGTCCACGGAAGGTCTGGGCTGTGACCGGGGTGCACCGCGGGGCGCGTGGACCGGCGGGTGTCCACGTGGCAGCGCCTGATTGGGCGGCCCACGCGCACTTGGTCCACGGGCGAGCGCGGGGAGGCGTGGACCGGGGGCGCGCCACGTGGCAGCACCCGGTTGGCGGGCGCATGTGCGCGCGGTCCACGCAGCGCGCGGGGCAGGTCGCGGGCAGGTGGCCGTACGCGGGGCAGGTGCGGCGTCGTGGGCAGCGCCACGTGGCGCCCGCTGATTCGCGGGCGCCACCTACCGCGTTGACGCGGGCGGGGGACACGTGGCGCACTCCGCGGCAACTTGCATGGCTGCCGCCTGTTCGGGCGACACGTGGCGGGCGCCGGGGCGGGTCGGACGAAGCCAGGATCCCGTCCGACGGAGCATTTTGGGCTGGGCCGCACTGTGCGCGCCCGAAAGTTCTGGGCCGGGCCGCACTGTGTGCGCCCGAAAACTTTCGGGCGCCCGAAAGTTGGGACCTGATGGGTATTTTCCCAAAAGATTTCTTCAGCCTATAAATAGCCAGCCCGAGCCCTCTTTGCTGCCTTTTTTCTCTCTGTCTGTGCAAGATCTCCCCGAGCTTCCTCTTGGTGAAATTTTCCCCTCTTAATCCTTGATCTTCCTGCCAAGTTCTAGGATTTTGGAGGCTCGAATCCCGAGGTTCCCCATTTTACGGCGCGGCGCGACGTTGCATTCCTGGGTTCTTCTTCGGCGCAGCGACAGTGTTTTAGCTCCCCTGGGCTACCCCGAGATCATTTTGCTGTGATTCTTGCGCCGGTAGACTCCTAAGAGGTAGGACTTCATCTTTCGTTTTGGTCGCGCTTTCTCGTTTCGAGGTTTTGGCACGGATCCCGAGGCAAACAGTGACCCCATTTTCTGTGTGGACTTCCTTGACAGCAGCGGGGTATTTTGGCCATATCTTCGCGCACGAGCATCAGACGGAAACGAGCTTATACAACTTTTTCATCTACGGATCGCAAGGAACACGCTCGTATTTTTATTGGATTTTTGTGAGATTTATTTCGAGGTGAAATTACTGTTTTCTCAGTGAACAGTGCACAGTTTTTAGCACAGATTTTTGTATGAGTGTACCCCCTTGCCGAATTTTTATCTTGACTTACCGAACTCGGATTTGGGCGTGCAAGGTACCGTTGCGAAGCTATCGACGCGAGGATCGCTGTGGTATTTTTCTTGGAATTTTCTGGGCACTTTCTGCAGGTGATAATTTAACAGTTGTGAATCCGAGGTTGTAGATGGTTATGAGAGCAATAATTGGGAGCTTAAGTGTAATTAGTGAGCTTTGTATTGTACCAGGAATATTTCGGGTGCGCTAAAATTGTGGGAGCAAGGATTTGGAGTTTTGGTATTTTCTAGCTGTACGGACTTGGACAGTTTGCACCAGGTGGGTGGTTGTTGTACTCCTCTCCTTTGTTATGCCCACTAGGAATATCAGAGTACCCCTGTTTTGATGTTGCTAAATGCGTTAATTGGTAGACTCGCATGCTTTAGGGAGCAAATTATTGGTTATCTAATCCATGAAAAATTATTGTTAGACTGATTACTTGTTTTAATCGCTTAATTTCTGGATGCTTAGAGACAAGTGATAATAATTGAGGACTGCAAAACTGATGATTATTCTTATGGGACTGTCACCCTAGCTTATGTCACTCTAAACTGCTATTCTCGAAAACTGGACAAAAATATTGAGACAATGCATGATTAAATTGGTCACATGATTATGTCATCATTTACTGCTATACTATTTTTGGGACTTGACTTAGGAGAAACCATGCAATTACTCTTTTCTCCTCCTTGTATTGACACTTGCGGCTTAGTCGCTCAGGTTCGAGCGTGTGTTGGACAGTGTAGTCGGATATTGGGGATTTGGGACAGGTTGGGTTTATGTCAGGGTGTTGCGGCGACCACGGATCTTGGGTGGTCGACCGGCTTATACTATTGCATCAGATTGGGTGTTTTGGGGATCGGGCTTTCTTTAGTGGAGGGTTTTTCCCACTTCATTGAGTCTCGATCCAGTCCTGCTATATCAGGTTACTTGTGGTTACTTACTTTCCTCGTGTGGGTCGCTCCCCACGAGTGCGACTCCGGAGTGCGCGGCAGACAGACTTGAGTCCTGGGGACTCCTTGTGCTTCGGTGTTATGCGTAGGCTGGCATACCCGTCGCGGCAGAGCAGGCAGTGCCAGTGTCCACTGGCGGTCAGATTGGGTCCTTTGGACAGACTTCTTTATACTGATGCATTTCTTTTCCCATCCGTGTTGAGTTATCGTGTAGAGGCATATTAGGGATAGCATTTATCAGTTGCTCCCTCTATCTACACCCCCTTTCTTTTCCTTTCCCTTTTTGCCTCTGATCACCTGGTGGGCATATCTGAGCTGAGGCTTTACCCACTAGGGGAGGCTACTGTTTATTGTAGTACTTACCCCCATTGTTTTTCTTGTTCTTTTTCTTTCCCCTTGTTTTGCAGAGTCCTCAGTGGGAGTTGCTGGGCCGTCAGCAACTGATCGGGGCAAGCGCATCGCGGACTAGATAGAGAGCCTCCCGAGGGTTGTAGCTGGAGCTTTTGGGTACCTGGTCTTCTCAGACAGCTTTTGTTTATTTCTTTTTGGGTCTGGCTTTTGCCAGCTGTTTGTATATTTAGCGGAGAGCTGGGAGAGACATCTGTATTTTATTCCACTGTTGTACTCTTTTACTTCCAGCTTCTGTCTGAGATACAGTAGTTTTAGTTTAGCTCTGATTTTTATGCTCTTTTATTATTATTTCTTATCTGAGCAGGTTACCGACGCTTCGTGTATGTGGGAAATACCGCATGCACGGCGGATCTGTAGACGGGCCCGGGTTCTGGTTTACACCCGGGGCGTGACAGATTAAGTTGGTATCAGAGCTTAGGGATAGGTCAGTTGGGACTTAGGAAACCCTAGGCTTTTGGACAGACCCTAGGATGATAGGGCGTGAGTGGCGTAACATTTTGCGAAAGTCGGTGATTTTGTAGTTGGCTCTTCCTGTGAGTGAAGAGAGATCGACATAGCCTATCTCTGTTGGACCATTATGTTGGCTGCAGACTACATAAGGTGACAGAAATAGGAGGATGTCTTTTGACTTTCGCCAGATTGGGTCGTGTGGGGTTTTGTTGCTGATGATTGGTTTCTTGTGGCAGGATGCCTCCTCGACGTCGGATTCCCACTCGGGGTGTCCCTTCACCCCCTGTTGAGCCAGAGCAGCCTACACCCCCCGAGCTTACTGAGTTGAGGGCCTTGGTGGCCCAGTTGGCGGAGGGTCAGCGCCGCCAGGAGCAGAGGATTGAGCAGCTGCTTGCTCAGAGGGAGGCACCACCCCCAGCTGTTCCTGAGGCCCCTGTGCCTCTTGTTGTACCTTTTGTGCCGACGGCACCATCTTCTAGTACCGGGGCTCCTGGAGCTATTCAGCCTTTGACTGCGGAGGAGGAGCGGGATTTTGCTGACAAACTCGCTGCGTTTGTTAAGCGGGGACCACCTAGATTCTCGGGGCGGGATGCTCAGCCCCGGGCTGTTGGGAGATGGCTTTCTGCGATGGAGAAGCTTTTTCGGGACTTCTTCATCGACCCGAGGTATCGAGTGCACATGGCGGTGCACTGTTTGGATGGAGATGCTGATTTTTGGTGGCAGCGAGTTGAGCCACTGGAGTTCCGGATCACTCGGCAGTTGCCTTGGGAGGAGTTCAAACGGATGGTATTGGACACCTATTTTTCTACCAGTGTGAAGAAGAAGTTGGAGGACGACTTGAAGAATCTGCAGCAGGGCGATCGACCGGCCCATGTCTATTTCCAGGAGTTCATGGAGTTGCTGAACTGTGTGCCCTTCGTCGCTCGTGACGGTCCACACCAGATTGAGTTGTTCGAGGGAGGCCTCCGTCCAGAGATTTTCACGCTTGTGCATGCACAGAGATTTCAGACCCTAGAGGCAGCCGCAGAGCACGCACAGTGGGTGGAGAGAGGCGATCAGCAGGTGGCCAGACGGAGGGCCGCGGTCGCGCAGGATTCCGACAGGAAGCGACCAGCCCCAGAGGACGGGGGACAGGCCAGCTCATGGAGACCGCCACGGCCACCGCAGTCCCAGTCTTACGGCCGTGGGCGATCTGATAGGAGAGGTCCTGGTGGACCCCAGAGACCGCAGCAGCATCAGCAGCAGCACCAGCAGCAGAGATCGCAGCAGAGGCAGCAGAGATCTCAGCAGCAGTCCTCGAGACAGCAGCAGCAGCCGAGACAGCCCCGATCTTCTGACCGATGTATCTTCTGCGGCGGTCAGCATGCCGCCATCACTTGTGATCAGAGATGGGGTCGATGCTTCCGTTGTGGACAGCCGGGGTATGTGCGAGCTACTTGCCCCCTTGCTACTTCTTCGGCACCTTCTTCGGCGTCGGCTCCATATCCCCCTCAGCAGCAGCAGCCATCAGCTCAGCGGCCTTATGCTCCAGCGAGCAGGCCGTCCACCTCCCATCCTTCAGATTCTCGACCTCCAGCACCGAGCGGGCGGGTGTATGCCGCCCAATTAGCAGATTCCGCAGCGGCAGACCAGGTGGTGGCAGGTATTACTCTACTTTTTGGTATTCGGGCTCGCTCTTTATTCGACACGGGAGCATCTCATTCTTTCATTAGTCGAGCATTTGCATCCCTGCATGGTCTAGAGGTAGAGTCCTTGTCATGTGCATTAGAGGTGCGGGTTCCTGATCACGTTTTGCATGTCGAGGAGCGTTGTTTGGCATGCCCGGTGCAGTTGGGGCCTTGGATTTTGCCTGCAGACTTACTTGTCTTGCAGCAGCTCCATGATTTTGACTTGGTGTTGGGGATGGATTGGCTATCTCGGTACTCCGCCACTATCGACTGCAGAGAGAGGACGGTGACTCTTCGCGAGCCTGGACAGGAGGAGTTCATCTTCAGAGGCTGCCAGAGCACGCTGTTCGCAGCGACCATTTCCTCGGCGAGAGCTAGGAGGATGATGAGTAGAGGTTGCACTGCCTTTTTGGCCACCGTGGTGGAGGTGCCTACGGCGGCACTGGGACTCGAGGATATCCCTATCGTCCGAGAGTTCCCAGATGTGTTTCCACCTGAGTTGACGACGATGCCGCCGGAGAGGGAGATTGAGTTTGTGATTGATGTAGTCCCTGGGACTGCACCAATCTCAAAGGCACCCTATAGGATGGCGCCAGCTGAGTTGAGGGAGTTGAAAGCCCAGCTTCAGGATCTTTTGGATAGGGGCTTCATTAGACCCAGTGTTTCTCCGTGGGGAGCGCCTGTGTTGTTTGTTAAGAAGAAGGATGGATCACTGCGGTTGTGCGTGGATTATAGGGAATTGAACAAAGTGACCATCCGGAACAAGTATCCCCTCCCCCGGATAGATGATTTGTTTGATCAGTTACAGGGAGCATCTGTGTTCTCGAAGATTGATCTGCAGTCCGGTTACCACCAGCTTAGGGTGAGGGCCGAGGACATCTCCAAGACGGCTTTCAGATCGCGGTACGGGCATTATGAGTTTACTGTGATGCCTTTTGGGTTGACTAATGCCCCTGCCGCATTCATGGACTTGATGAACAGGATTTTTCAGCCATTTTTGGATCGGTTTGTGGTGGTGTTCATAGATGATATTCTGATCTACTCCCGGAGTGATCTGGAGCATGAGGAGCACTTGAGAACCGTGCTACAGCTTCTGCGAGAGAAAAAGCTGTATGCTAAGTTCAAAAAGTGCGAGTTTTGGCTCCGGGAGGTTGCCTTTCTGGGTCATGTGGTTTCAGCTGCTGGAGTGGCGGTGGATCCGGCCAAGGTGGATGCTATTAGAGATTGGCCGAGGCCGACGACTATCACCGAGGTGCGGAGCTTTCTTGGATTGGCGGGCTACTATCGGCGCTTTGTGGAAGGCTTTGCGAAGCTTTCCTCTCCCCTCACTCGTCTGACCAGAAAAGGGGTTAAGTTTGTTTGGAGCGAGATTTGCCAAAGCTGTTTTGAGGAGCTGAAGCAGAGGTTGATGACCGCTCCAATCCTTGCCCTCCCAGTTATGGGGGAAGGATTTGTGATCTACAGTGATGCCTCACATAGTGGTCTGGGGTGTGTGTTGATGCAGCATGGTAGGGTAATTGCCTATGCTTCGCGGCAATTGAAGGACTATGAGAAAAATTACCCTACTCATGATCTTGAGCTGGCAGCGGTGGTGTTTGCTCTGAAGCTGTGGCGGCATTATTTGTATGGAGAGCATTGCGAGATTTATACTGATCACAAGAGCTTGAAGTATCTGTTCACCCAAAAGGAGCTAAATTTGAGGCAACGCCGGTGGTTGGAGTTGTTAAAGGATTACGATCTGAGTATCCTTTACCATCCCGGCAAGGCCAATGTCGTGGCAGATGCTTTGAGTAGGAGGACGAGTCTGAGCTATTGATCTCGCAGCAGGCGCCGTTGGTCGAGCAGATGAGGCGGTTACAGTTGGAGGTAGTATCCCCTGGGGTCTCTGCTAGACTCATGTCTATGGTCTTGCAGCCCACTCTGTTGGAGAGGATCAGGGACACTCAGAGTGAGGACCCCCACTTGATGAGGATCAGGACGCAGCTTCAGGCGGATCAGACAGGGGATTTTTCTGTGGATAGCTCGGGAGTACTGCGGTACAGGGACCGAGTGTGTGTGCCTATGGATCAGGAGATTAGAGATCAGATTTTGAGAGAGGCCCATTTTAACACCTTATACCATCCATCCTGGAGGTACTAAGATGTATAAGGACCTCAAGGCACAGTTTTGGTGGCCCGGGATGAAGCGGGACATTGGGAGATTCGTAGCTCATTGTTTAACTTGCCAGCAAGTGAAGCAGAGCATCGCGTTCCTGCTGGTAAGTTGCAGAGTCTTCCAATTCCCGAGTGGAATGGGACCACGTCCACTATGGATTTCGTCACTGGATTGCCGAGGGCGCAGAGCGGGGCTGATGCGATCTGGGTTATTGTGGACAGACTCACCAAGTCGGCGCACTTCTTACCGGTTCAGATGACTTGGTCACTGGAGCGTTTGGCACAATTATATCTGGATGAGATAGTGAGGCTTCACGGTATCCCTGCTTCGATTGTGTCAGATCGAGACCCGAGATTCGTATCACGCTTTTGGGGGAGTTTGCATTCTGCATTGGGGACTCCGCTCAGGTTTAGCACCGCTTTCCACCCACAGACCGTATGGACAGTCAGAACGCACCATACAGACCCTCGAGGATATGTTGAGAGCGTGCGTTATGGATTTTGGAGGAGGGTGGTACCGGCACTTGTCGTTGGTTGAGTTCGCGTACACAACAGCTATCAGGCGAGCATCCAGATGGCTCCGTTTGAAGCGTTGTATGGACGCAAGTGTCGGTCCTCCCTTATATTGGAGTGACTTGGGTGAGAGAAGGACTTTGGGACCGGATTTACTTTCTGGAGGCAGAGGAAAAAGTCGGATTATTCGCCGGCATCTTGGAACAGCCCAGAGTCGTCAGAAGAGCTACGCCGATACTCGACGGCGAGACCTGGAGTTTCAGGTTGTGATCATGTCTTCTTGAAGGTCTCGCCCTCGAAAGGGGTCCGGAGATTTGGAGTACGGGGAAAGCTCAGTCCCCGCTTTATTGAGACCCTTTGAGGTACTTGACAGAGTTGGTCCTGTGGCATACAGAGTTGCCTTACCCCCGCGCCTGGCCGGAGTTCATGATGTCTTCCATGTCTCAGCTCTGAGGAGATATGTTTTTGACCCGTCGCACGTGATTGACTTCACTTCGTTGGAGATCGGCGAGGACTTGGTCTACGAGGAGCGCCCGTTGCGGATTCTTGCTCGTGAGGTGAGGGAATTGCGCAACCGGGCCATTCCATATGTGAAGATCTTGTGGAGCAATCATGAGGAGCGAGAGGCTACTTGGGAGCTGGAGACAGTGATGAGGGGATGCCTACCCCTTCTTATTCGAGACTTCTGGTTGAGGTACGTCTGTTCTGTTTTCTTTGTTTCGGGGACGAAACTTTTTTTTTAGTGGGGGAGGATGTAGGGCCCCTAAACTCTTACAGGCTTTTCCCATGAATCCGCTGTGCAAACACCTGTTGATGGTGTATCTGGCCCATGGTGCATCAAAGGGATGCCACAGATGGACCCTGTGAGCTTTGGCTGGCTGTATTGGCCTTCGGCTGCTTTTGCCGAATTTTAGGAAGGAATTTGGCCAAATGGAGGGTGGATTTGGATTCAGTGCGGAAAAACGCTTGAAAACGACTTTTTGTTTGCTAAATTCTGAGTCCGGATGCCCAAAAACGGACTCCCGAAAGTTTTACTGGATTTTTGGTGCATGGGGGAGCCGTGGATCGGCGGGGGTGGCCACGTGGCAGGCTCGGATTGGCCGGCGCACGCGGCTGGGTCCACGGAAGGTCTGGGCTGTGACCGGGGTGCACCGCGGGGCGCGTGGACCGGCGGGTGTCCACGTGGGCAGCGCCTGATTGGGCGGCCCACGCGCACTTGGTCCACGGGCGAGCGCGGGGAGGCGTGGACCGGGGCGCGCCACGTGGCAGCACCCGGTTGGCGGGCGCATGTGCGCGCGGTCCACAGCAGCGCGCGGGGCAGGTCGCGGGCAGGTGGCCGTACGCGGGGCAGGTGCGGCGTCGTGGGCAGCGCCACGTGGCGCCCGCTGATTCGCGGGCGCCACCTACCGCGTTGACGCGGGCGGGGGACACGTGGCGCACTCCGCGGCAACTTGCATGGCTGCCGCCTGTTCGGGCGACACGTGGCGGGCGCCGGGGCGGGTCGGACGAAGCCAGGATCCCGTCCGACTGGAGCTATTTTGGGCTGGGCCGCACTGTGCCGCCCGAAAGTTCTGGGCCGGGCCGCACTGTGTGCGCCGAAAAACTTTCGGGCGCCCGAAAGTTGGGACCTGATGGGTATTTTCCCAAAAGATTTCTTCAGCCTATAAATAGCCAGCCCGAGCCCCTCTTTTGCTGCCTTTTTTCTCTCTTGTCTGTGCAAGATCTCCCCGAGCTTCCTCTTGGTGAAATTTGCCCCTCTTAATCCTTGATCTTCCTGCCAAGTTCTAGGATTTTGGAGGCTCGAATCCCGAGGTTCCCCATTTTACGGCGCGGCGCGACGTTGCATTCCTGGGTTCTTCTTCGGCGCAGCGACAGTGTTTTAGCTCCCCTGGGCTACCCCGAGATCATTTTGCTGTGATTCTTGCGCCGGTAGACTCCTAAGAGGTAGGACTTCATCTTTCGTTTTGGTCGCGCTTTCTCGTTTCGAGGTTTTGGCACGGATCCCGAGGCAAACAGTGACCCCATTTTCTGTGTGGACCTTCCTTGACAGCAGCGGGGTATTTTGGCCATATCTTCGCGCACGAGCATCAGACGGAAACGAGCTTATACAACTTTTTCATCTACGGATCGCAAGGAACACGCTCGTATTTTTATTGGATTTTTGTGAGATTTATTTCGAGGGTGAAATTACTGTTTTCGTCAGTGAACAGTGCACAGTTTTTAGCACAGATTTTTGTATGAGTGTACCCCCTTGCCGAATTTTTATCTTGACTTACCGAACTCGGATTTGGGCGTGCAAGGTACCGTTGGGAAGCTATCGACGCGAGGATCGCTGTGGTATTTTTCTTGGAATTTTCTGGGCACTTTCTGCAGGTGATAATTTAACAGTTGTGAATCCGAGGTTGTAGATGGTTATGAGAGCAATAATTGGGAGCTTAAGTGTAATTAGTGAGCTTTGTATTGTACCAGGAATATTTCGGGTGCGCTAAAATTGTGGGAGCAAGGATTTGGAGTTTTGGTATTTTCTAGCTGTACGGACTTGGACAGTTTGCACCAGGTGGGTGGTTGTTGTACTCCTCTCCTTTGTTATGCCCACTAGGAATATCAGAGTACCCCTGTTTTGATGTTGCTAAATGCGTTAATTGGTAGACTCGCATGCTTTAGGGAGCAAATTATTTGGTTATCTAATCCATGAAAAATTATTGTTAGACTGATTACTTGTTTTAATCGCTTAATTTCTGGATGCTTAGAGACAAGTGATAATAATTGAGGACTGCAAAACTGATGATTATTCTTATGGGACTGTCACCCTAGCTTATGTCACTCTAAACTGCTATTCTCGGAAACTGGACAAAAATATTGAGACATGCATGATTAAATTGGTCACATGATTATGTCATCATTTACTGCTATACTATTTTTGGGACTTGACTTAGGAGAAACCATGCAATTACTCGTTTTCCTCCTCCTTGTATTGACACTTGCGGCTTAGTCGCTCAGGTTCGAGCGTGTGTTGGACAGTGTAGTCGGATATTGGGGATTTGGGACAGGTTGGGTTTATGTCAGGGTGTTTGCGGCGACCACGGATCTTGGGTGGTCGACCGGCTTATACTATTGCATCAGATTGGGTGTTTTGGGGATCGGGCTTTCTTTAGTGGAGGGTTTTTCCCACTTCATTGAGTCTCGATCCAGTCCTGCTATATCAGGTTACTTGTGGTTACTTACTTTCCTCGTGTGGGTCGCTCCCCACGAGTGCGACTCCGAGTGCGCGGCAGACAGACTTGAGTCCTGGGGACTCCTTGTGCTTCGGTGTTATGCGTAGGCTGGCATACCCGTCGCGGCAGAGCAGGCAGTGCCAGTGTCCACTGGCGGTCAGATTGGGTCCTTTGGGACAGACTTCTTTATACTGATGCATTTCTTTTCCCATCCGTGTTGAGTTATCGTGTAGAGGCATATTAGGGATAGCATTTTATCAGTTGCTCCCTCTATCTACACCCCCTTTCTTTTCCTTTCCCTTTTTGCCTCTGATCACCTGGTGGGCATATCTGAGCTGAGGCTTTACCCACTAGGGGAGGCTACTGTTTATTGTAGTACTTACCCCCATTGTTTTTCTTGTTCTTTTTCTTTCCCCTTGTTTTGCAGAGTCCTCAGTGGGAGTTGCTGGGCCGTCAGCAACTGATCGGGGCAAGCGCATCGCGGACTAGATAGAGAGCCTCCCGAGGGTTGTAGCTGGAGCTTTGGGTACCTGGTCTTCTCAGACAGCTTTTGTTTATTTCTTTTGGGTCTGGCTTTTGCCAGCTGTTTTATATTTAGCGGAGAGCTGGGAGAGACATCTGTATTTTATTCCACTGTTGTACTCTTTTACTTCCAGCTTCTGTCTGAGATACAGTAGTTTTAGTTTAGCTCTGATTTTTATGCTCTTTTATTATTATTTCTTATCTGAGCAGGTTACCGACGCTTCGTGTATGTGGGAAATACCGCATGCACGGCGGATCTGTAGACGGGCCCGGGTTCTGGTTTACACCCGGGGCGTGACAAAGTCCTAAAAACTGAACTAAAATCTAAAAAGATAAAAGCCTGCAATAGATATGATAAGGGTTAGAGCATAAGAGATCAAGCCAAATCAGAACTGTCTGAGCTAGTATCGTCTATCTTGTTCAAGATTCCTTTCAGCATTCGCGATAATTTGGAACATTTCTTTTTCATCTGTTTTGGTCAGCGGCCATTTGTCGGAGACCTAATCCCAATTTCTCTTGCTCAGCAGAAAGTCTTCTTTGGTCCTGATGAATGGCGGCCAATACAGTAGCTTCTAGAGCGTTTCTCTTGGAAGTCGCTGGACGAGTTGTAGAGGCAGATGATGCATGCTGGTCTTCAGTCCATGCGGATTCGCTAGGTACAGAGTATGCTCTAGAGAGGGATTCAGTAATTCGAATTCCACTTCCCTCTTCATTTTCCTTAATCCTAGCCGAGCTGATAAAGTCTTGTGGAGGTGCTTGGCTAGCAGCTGGTTGCTCAATGGAGATTCCTTGAGCACACCCTCTTTTGCGAGCAACACTTTTTCTTCTTGTCCCAACTGGATTTGGATCCATAGGGGCTTTTCCTTTTTCAGCTGCAGTAGCTTTGAAGCTTTTGATGTTTCCGCAGGAGCTTTTCCTTCGAAGCAGTGGGTGTTGTTGCTTCAACTTGAAGCTCATCCCAATCAATTGATTCCGTTTTCGACTCTGTATCGGAATCATCTTTCGCTTTCTTTGCTTTCTTAGCCCTCTTGGGCTTGACAGTGTCCTTGACATGAACCATGGCAGCAAGTAGGAAAATAATCCAAGTGATTCACCATTTTGATTGCTAGTGAAAAATGTATCCTGTGAAGACCAACTCAAGAACACATGATAAATTGTTAATTTTCAAAGATTTTGAAAAATTGTACCCAAACAATCATAATCATGTAGAGAGACTAAGAATCAATTAGTTTTGCAAAAGGAATTTTAAAAATAGATCACTGGCATGATTTTTGAAAATTCCCATTATATGCCCTAAAACCGAATTCTTTGAAACCAAAGACCAAAAATTCCGTTAATCAGGAGAATACCTACATATAATCAAAACTATCTACCCCAGAGTTTCTTATTTCAAAAGAAATTTGACCAAAAACCATTCAAAAACGAAAAAGATAGAAAAATCTCATCACGTTTTGAAACAAAATAGAGAAAAACTGATTGGAAAACGGCATAAATCAATAAAAAAAACTACTTGTATTCGAAGAACTTGAGTTTCGAAGTCCTTTTTCTTTTGTTTTCTAGTTGATTTGTTTAGAAAACGGCCAAACGGGAACAATAAAGGAAACAGTAGTGCATAACCAGAATGAAAGTACTCAACATCCACACGACCCCACAAGGGTATCGAGAACCACACAGTAACCTACAATTCCGAATGAAATGCAGAGAAAGTAAAGAAAACAGCATACTAGGGCTCCCTCAGCCCGACTGCTACCACCTCGGCCTCACCGTCGCCTACATCTACCCCCTGGAGGTACCTGTCACAGAGTGGGTAGTCAGCGACACTATCATGAAAATAGTACTAAAGCAGTAAAGTAATACCAAGCCACAAAAGTAAGACTAGCCGGAACAACCGCTCTACTCGTAACGGTAACTCGCAACCACCTGTACCACCTGTAACACCTGTAACCCCGGTAACACCTGTAACACCTGACCGCGTCGGGCACCTATCCCGGCGGGTCGCATACCTGACCTCGTCGGGCACCAACCCCGACGGGTCGCACACCTGACCTCGTCGGGCACCAACCCCGACGGGTCGCACACCTGACCTCGTCGGGCACCAACCCCGACAGGTTGCACCGCTCGCACCTTGCTGCCTCAAACCCCACACCTACGGGGGCCCCCACTACGTCACCTCGTGGGGTAACACGGGTCGAAGACCGCCTTTCCGGAAAAGAGCACCCTTTGCGGTGGCCAGACCGCGGGTGCGCGTGTCGCAACTCGAGCATAAGTAACCAAGACACGGGGTAATATAGTACATCATAGAAACCGTTAGTGTTAGTACCGATTAACAATAAAAAGTCCCTTTTCGGATTACCAACACAATACTCAGCCTCGACCGTAAACCCACCTTGTTGTCGCGCTCCTGACCGATGCTAGGTTCTCCCGCGTCTCGGGTGCCCGCCCGGACCTACAAGAACCTATCATACAGGAGTCAGTGATTAAGACTCTGTAAGATTAACGACTAGAACACCCGGCGCCCACCCACCTTGCGCACAATTTGTACACGTACGCGCCTGGCCCCGCACGGCTGGGCGGTGTACTAACTGCGTGCGGCGCCGTCCGCATGCGGTGACGCCCGCATGCGGCACTGCCCGCAAGCGGCGGCGCCCGCATGCGGCAGCCCGCATGCGGTGCCTCCCGCACCCGCATGCGGAGCCGCCCGCAAGCGGCGGCGCCCGCATGCGGCATTCCGCATGCTGTGCCTCCCGCACCCGCATGCGGAGCCGCCCGCAAGCGGCGGCGCCCGCATGCGGTGCCACCCGCATGCGGCGCCACCCGCATGCGGCGCCGCCCGCATGCGGATGCACGCGGCGCCGCCCTCATGCGGCGCCGCCCGCATGCGTGGCTCCGGTAATGGCGCCGACTCCCCTCCCTTTTTCCTAAGAGAACCAAGAAACGACCAAATCAAGAACCCTAAGCCCTGCTTACCTGGGTTCCGTCGGCTAGGGTTGATCTAGGGGATGATCGTCCTGTTCTTGGGTGAAGGGTATGCCGGCGATCTTCCTTCTCCTCACCCGCTCCGCCTTGCTTCTCCTCTCGATCGATTGGGGAAAGGTAAGGTTCGGTTGGGAAACTGAAAGGTTGGGGAAGTGGGTTTTCGTTGCCTTTGGGGTTTCGTACGCAGGGGGAGTTAAGGGGAGTTGTGGGGAGTGGCCGGTAGTGTTACGGAATTTGAGTTGGCGTAGTTTCGTGAAAGTCTCAAGTCTTGAAGATTGAAGGTGAAGAAAGTTGGATCATTTAACTCAATCTCAAGAAAGAAGAATTCAAAAGGATCAGGTATGTTTAACTAAAGATTTTGTGTGATCCGAATACTTCTTGTAGTGTAGAAACACTTGGAAGAATCTTTCATTGCATAAAAATCAAAAACTGGACTTGGGACATGTTCAGGATCCGGATCAGGTTGTTCGATCCGGATCCCGAAGGTGGTTCGTTCATACACCAGTTCAATCCGGATCGTAGTCTCTTGATCCGGATCCCGAACAGTGAGTTTACCATTTTCCTTGAACGATCCGGATCATGCTTCGCAATCCGGATCCCGAACGTTGATGTTTGGTAAACTGTATGAACGATCCGGATCATGCACTTCGATTCGGATCCCGAACCTTCGTTTTTCTGGAACTGGCTGACTCGTTACGACGATCCGGATCACAGCTCGTCCGATCCGCATCGCCGTCCGTAAAATTTCCAGAAATGTTAGGTTTTTGATTCTTATCTCCTTCCTAGGGTTTCTAACCTATAAATACACCCTATGACTCTATTTCTAGGGTGAATCCACATAGCCGTCATTTTCATGTATCATTTTATACGGCTATAGATCCACATATAGAGAAGAAAGGAAATCATTAGAGAATACTCTATGTTTCTTCATCTATATTGATTAGTTTGATTCTAGGTTTTCATACTCACATCTTGAGTTGAATCAAACTAATGAATACTTAGATGGTATTTCCGATCTATCTTTGATCTAAGTATTCGGCGGATCATCACCACCCAAAACAACGATTTACCCCAAAAATCGGTGCGTGGATTCGCGTGTCCTTGTGGATTCAAGGTTCAACCGCTCTCGTGGATTCGGAGCGAGGCACGTTCGTGGATTCGAAGGGTGCTATTGGGTGAAGACCGTGGATTCGGTCGGACGTCGTGGATTCGACGTTGGACGCCGTGGATTCGGCGTTGGGCGCAGATCGTGGATTCGAGAAGCGTCGCGGAGCGAGCGGAGAAGATCCTCTAGGAGCGTATGGAAAAGGTTGAGTCGTAAGTGTGTACGGTAAATCACCTTGTACGTGTTTTAATTCTAGTGGATTTCTGCCGTGTTATCGGTCCCGTGGTTTTTTACTCCGGTGATGGAGTTTTCCACGTAAAAATCTTGCGTATTATTTTTATTTCCGCATTGGGTTTTATCGCAACGATTTTTTGAGTGTTTATACGTTTACACCTATTCACCCCCCTCTAGGTGTTTTTTCCCCTATTTAGATCCGTATTACATATAACCCAACAAGTGGTATCAGAGAGGGAATAGGGTTGTAAACAATGGTTGAAGGTGGAAACATCAACCGACCCCCGTTCTTCGATGGAACTAATTATGCGTACTGGAAAGTACGGATGAAAGCCTTACTAATTTCCATCGACGAACGGGTGTGACAATCAATTGAATTAGGATGGTCTAATCCAACTGAATTTAATGGTGATGTTCGCACCTTAAAACCTAGGTCGAAATGGACCAAGGAAGAGTTAGATTCATCTTCTTACAATGGCAAGGGAATTAATGCTATTTTTAATGCCTTATCTCAAACTGAATTCTCTCGCGTCTCGGCATGTGAGACTGCGAAAGAAATCTGGGATGTTCTTCAGGTTACACATGAGGGAACTAACCTCGTGAAGATTCAGAAACTGCAAATGCTTACGAGCAAGTTTGACTCTATCTTAATGGCAGAAAATGAATCTTTCACGGACTACTATACACGATTGCAAGACATCGTAAACTCATGTGCTAATCTGGGAGAGAAGATTCCAGAATTTAAGATTGTAAGAAAAATCTTAAGAACTCTTCCTGAACGATTTCGCCCAAAGGTTACTGCCATTGAAACTATTAAACACCCGGACGAAATACGTGTAGAAGAATTAGTTGGTTCATTACAAACTTATGAAATGACATTTACTACTAACAATTCTTCTGGAAAAGCATCCACTTCTAAGTCTTCAGGTTATGCGTTGAAAACAACTAAGGAAGAAGACGCGGATACGTCCTCCTCAGACGATGACGAGAACCTTTCTATGGAGGATTTTGAGAAGCAGCTCGCTCTCTTGACAAGGAAGTTTCGCCGCAACTTTCGAAGGGGTAATTCAAGCAAATCTCCATCCTTCGGAAAGTCGAACAAAGGCAAGGGTACTTCAGGTTACAAGTCAAGAAAGCAAGAGAACTTCTCAAAGGATAAGAAAAGTTCAGAAGGACAATTACAATGCTTCAAATGTCGAGGCTACGGCCACATTGCAACGGAGTGTCCTAACAAGTATCCGGCAAAGAAGAAGGCGATGCAAGTCGTCACTTGGGATGACAACTCAACGTCAAATGAGTCGTCTTCAAGTGATGAAGAAAAGAGCTCCACTGCTTTCCACGCGTCCGTATCTTCACCCTTCATGTGCTTTATGGCAAGTACATCTGAGTCGTTGTCCAACTCCACTGTTGAAAAGAACGCAACGGACAACGAATCGGATGATTCGGAAGGTGAAGAATTTGCTCTAGCCTACCACAGACTTTTGAGGGACTCAAAGAAAGTGGCTAAGCAAAACAAGAGTTTGAGAGGGAGAGTGCATGATCTCGAAGAAGAAGAAAAAAGAGCGACTTCTCTCTCAAACGCTCTTGAAGTGGAAAGGGAAAACCTGATAAAAGAAAATGCTTCCCTTCAAGAGTCCAATGAGCAACTTGAGAAGGAACATACAAATCTGGTGGATAACGCGAGTCACTTCTCAAAGCTCTACAACGAGGCTCGACAGGATAACCTGGAAATGACAAAGACCATTTTCCAACTCAAGAATGACTTACAGCGATTCTCTTCAGGAAGGAGTAAGTTGGATAGACTTCTTGGTCTTGGTCAATCAAATAGGTTCGGCCTCGGATACACTCAAACTGGAAACAGTCCAAGTTCGAGTGAGACAGTTTTTGTGCCTCAGTCGGTATCTCCTCCTCCGACACCGGAATTCAAGACAAACAACTGTAGTGGCCCAAATTCCCATGCAGCGTTCTTCCGATGAATCCACTGTTAGAGCACCTAGCGTTGGTGTATCTGGCCCATGGTGCGTCAATGGGATGCCACAGATGGACCCTGTGTGTTATTATTAGCTGTGTAGGCCTTCGGCTGAGTTTGCCGAAATTTCGGAAAAGAATTAGGCCCAACAGAGGTCGGAAATGGATTCAGCACGGAAAAACGCTTGAAAACGGCTATTTGCTTGTTTATTTCTGAGTCCGGATGCCCAAAAACGGACTCCCGGAAGTTTTCAGTGGAAAATGGTGCATGGGAGGGGCCGTAGACCGCCGGGATGCCACGTGGCGGCCTGTCATTGGCCGGTTCAGGATGCGCGGTCCACAGAGCTGCGCGGCGGGGTGCACAGACCCGGCGCATGGACACGTGGCACCGCCTGATTGGCGGGCGCAAGGCGCGCGGTCTACCGGGTGAGCGCGGCGGTGCATGGACCAATGCGGGGCCACGTGGCAGCCTCCGGTTGGTCGGTGCATGCGGCGCGGTCCACTGAATTCCAGTTGAATGCGTGGACCGGGTGTAGGGGACACGTGTCGCCCTCTGGTTCGCGGGCGCACCGTGCGCGGCGCACGGAGTCGGGGTCGGTGCCTCGGGGCGCGTGCCCACGTCGGGGCCATGCCGCGCGCCCGGCGCGGCCGCCGACCGGTCAGCGGGTCAACCGGGGTGGACACGTGTCGCCCGCTGATTGGCGGGCGCCAACCGCCTCACTGTGCGGGGGCGGGCCACGTGGCAGCCAGCGGGTGGGCCGAACAGCTGTTTGCTGTTCGGCGGGCCACGTGGCGGCTCCTGGTGGATTCGGGCGTGAACAGTGTTGGGCCCGGCCCAACACTGTAGCCGCCCGAATGTTCCGGGCGCCCGAAATTTTGGGCCCAAAGCCCATTGACTTGTTTTTCCGGGCTGTTTCGGGTGAGGCCTATAAAAAGGCCTCAAGGGGCCTCGTTTTGAAGCTTTTCCCGAAAGCTTTTCGCTTGGAGCCCTTCACCAATTCTCTTCCTCTCCCTCTTGTGCATCTCTTGGCGGAAATTCAGAATTTTTGGAGGCCGCGACGATGGCGACTTCTGCATCGGGGTGCGGAGCGACGATCTACTGTTGGAGGCCCATTTCCGTCGCAGTTTAGTCCGGGAGGTCTACCGGGCTACCCCGACATTATTTTTGGACGATTTCTGCGGTGACGGTTTCGTAAGAGGTAAATCTACATTTTTCGTGTTGGACACTTTTTCTGGATCCGAGCTTTTCTTGGGGTTCTAGGTACATTTTTAACCCCCTTTGCGACTGTTGATTGATTTGGACAGCACCTACTTGTCGGATTTTTATCTCCTCATCCGGACATCGGAATTCGACGTTTCAGGACTCTATCGACATCTACTCTTCGCGAGGATCGCCATCATATTTTTATTGGAATTTTTGGAGGAAGTTTTTCAGGTGAAAATTTGGTGTTAGTGGGACTGTTCACCACAGATTTTGGGGAATGTGGAATTTGTGTGAATTAAAGTGTAATTTTGGTGTATGTTTGTACCCAGGAGTTTGTGAGCACTTCTACCGTGATGTTGGCTTGGTGGGATTGGTGATTTGACAGTTGTGGGCTTTCTCAGCTGTGCGATTTTGGACAGTTAGCACTTTCAGGTGGGTGACCTTGCTTCCAAGAACTCTGGACTGTGTACTAATTCTATGTGTGTAGGATCATGCATGTTAGAAATTGGAGTATTAGCATGTGTAAAACTGTATGTTGTATCTTGTATATCAGTTGTTGAATCTTTTGATTCCTGCACTATGTTAAGTAATGAAATCTTGGAATTTGACCTAGCACCCCTGTCATATGTATCATGTTCAGCCAGTCTGTAGAAAAACTCCAACTTGGGCTAGGTTTTTATTGCTCTAGACATTCCACATCACGATACTTCATTTCACTATGGACTTAGCTTTTCCTCGCCCGTGTTGTGGGCCGAGAGGTCGGTCGGTTGTGGGATGCTTTTGCACTCGTGTCTGGGGACCGAGTGGAGTTGATAGCAGTCTGTAGATTTGATTTCTTTGGGAGAGTGATAGTGATGGTAGATCTGGGTTCTTGGAAACTGTCAGAGTGACAGTGGATTTCAGCTGCGTAGATTCCAGCTAGTGTGTGAGTCAGTGATTTGTTTGGTAGTCGATCTTATTGATCGAGGATTGGATCATAGCCTGCATGAGCCACATTTGAGCTTACAGTGATACTATACAGTGATACTTATGGGTTACTTTGACTCGAGCGGGTCGCTCCCCTCGAGGGCCACTCCGGAGTAGGCGAGACCGGGTTGTGTACCGGTGTGAGTTTGAGATGTTCTTTAGCGACTTGTCGTCGCAGTGGTCCCTCTGGCTGTGCTTTCGTTGGCAGCCACGGACGCCCTACGTAAGTCCGCTCCTCCGGGACGTAACGGCAGTAGGTTGGCGCAGGTTTGACTGGACCCGTTGTGGCAGTCAGTTTTGATTGGGTGATCAGGGATGAGAGTTAGTTGTGGCATTATGTTCTTTCTGTTCCACTGTTGAGCATCTAGATAGAGGCATAGTAGCTGTAGAGTTACCTTTCCTAGCTCTCCTTATAGCACTGCATATGTTACTTTTGCCTCTGGTAGACTTAGTGGGCAGACCGTCGGGCTTGTTGGCGGCACCCACTGAGAACTACTGTGGGATGTAGTTCTCACACCCGTCGTGGTGTTTTCTCCCCAGGGACTTCTGCTCCAGTTCCTGCAGCTCCTGTTGCTGATCCAGCTCCTTCTGACCGAGGTAAGGGCGTCGCGAGATAGATCCCCTCCTGTCGTCTTCTGTGTGTGAGTAGATGTACCCCAGTTCCATTTTGGTGTGTGTTATGTCGAGTGACTTTTGTAGTGAGGTTTTGAGTTGTACCTTCCTTTCCTGCTTTTATGAGAGACTCCTGTTTTCTGGTGAGGATGGTCTGTATATTTAAAAGTTGTAGTCTTATTTTATGTATTTCTTTCCAGCTTTTCTCTTTCAGCTCTGATATCTGCTAGTGTAGATGTTTCTTTGCAGGTTAGTCGCTACGCCTATACGGGGCTTCCCGTACGGGCGGCGGATCTGTTGGCGAGCCGGGGCGCAGTATCGCCCCGGGGCGTGACAGAGTAGAGTGGTATCAGAGCCTAGGATGTAGGTCTTGGAGGACTTAGGAACCCTAGGCTTGTGGTTGGACCCTAGGATGACTCGCGTGAGAGCCGTGATTTTAGCGAGAGTCCTGATTGGATTTCTAACTCTCCCGAGCGGTTCGGGGTGAGCGATTGACATGTCTTCCTTCGGTGGCAACTATGTTGGCTGCAGACAACATAGTACTTCGGAAAGGTGGACATGCCTTCTGACTTTCGCTAGATTGGGTCGAGAGATGATTTGGGTTCTGATTGTTTGCCTTGTCCCTCAGGTGGGGATGCCTCCTCGACGCTCGATGGTGACGCGTTCGCAGCCTTCGTCCTCTGAGCCCGAGCAGGAGGACTCGGAGCAGGGACAGCAGAGCGAGGTTTTGGAGCTCCGTGCCCAGGTGGCACAGTTGACTGAGGCGTCTCGACGCCAGGAGGAGGCTGTGAGTCGGTTGACGCTCTTGTTGGAGCAGAGAGCGCAGCCGGCGGTGGTACCCCCTGAGAGTTCTCCGGTGCCTTCTTCCCCTGTGGTGGCACCCCCGGTTGTGCAGCCTGCACCAGCAGTTCCGGCTGAGCCTGTTTCCAGTAGGCCACCGTCTGGGACGACGGGATCTTTGACTTTGGCAGAGCAGCAGGTTTTGGTGGGTCTTTTGTTGAGGTTTCGCAAGTTCGATCAACCCCGCTTTTTGGGCATGAGTGCTGAGCCGTGGGCGGCTGAGTCTTGGGTTACAGCTATGGAGCGCCATTTCGAGAGCCTTTTTATTGATGAGAGGTTTCGAGTTCTGTTGGCTACTCATTTTCTGGAGAGCAACGCCGAGGCATGGTGGCGGCGTGTGCGACCCGCAGGTCCGCCTGGGACCCAGTTTATCTCTTGGGCAGAGTTTCGCGGTATGCTTCTTGGGGCCTTCTTTCCCGAGAGCGTTCGACAGAGCTTGGAGGAGCAGCTGAGGAATCTCCGCCAGGGAGATAGGCCCGTACACGCGTACATAGCCGATTTCAATCGGCTGTTGGCTAGTATGCCCCACGTGGCCAGAGATGAGACCCACCGGATCTACATGTTCGAGAGAGGGTTGCGTCGGGACATTTATCAGTTGGTCCGCTCCCTCAGATTACAGACTTTAGAGGCCCTCGATGGAGCAGGCACTTTATGTGGAGGGTGGTGAGGCCGTGATGGCAGAGGTGACTCCAGCCCCCGTTGTGACTCCTGGGGCGAAGCGCCCCGCGCAGTTTGAGGAGGGGCAGTCGAGTAGACAGGGACCCCCGAGACCACCCCGTTTCCACTCTCAGGGACGGGGGTATCAGGGGCGGCAGAGATCTGGGGGATCTCGTCAGTTCCAGCAGCAGCAGCGTCGACCACCTCGACAGCAGCAGTCTTCTCAGCAGCAGCAGCCTTCGCAGCAGCAGCAGACTTCGCGGCAGCCGCGCCCCGACCGTTGTATCATCTGTGGAGGACCGCACTCACCAGCCCAGTGCCCGCAGAGTCAGGGCCGCTTCTTCCGTTGCGGGCAGACCGGTCACTTCGCGAGGGCGTGCCCCAGGGCAGGTTACCCAGCTCCTTCATCAGCTTCTGCATCCTTCGTTCCTCGTCAGTCAGCAGGACCTTCGGCGACCTCCGGTAGGCCAGATTTTGCTCCATCGTCCTCGCGACAGCCAGAGCGACATCCCCCGGCGCCGAGCGGTCGAGTCTATGCCGCTCAGGTAGAGGATGCTACAGCAGCAGAGCATGTCGTCGCAGGTATTATTTTGATTTCTGCAGTTTGTACTCGTACTCTCTTTGATACCGGTGCATCGCATTCTTTTATCAGTAGAGCATTTGCATCCCTTCATGGTATAGAGGTAGTTTCTTTATCGCATGCATTAGAGGTTCAGATACCAGATCATGTCTTGCATGTCGAGGAGTATTGTAGGGATTGCCCTGTGCAGTTGGGATCCTGGATTTTGCCGGCAGACTTGCTTGTCTTGCAGCAGCTCCAGGATTTCGACGTCGTGCTAGGTATGGATTGGTTGTCGAGGTACTATGCTGTTATAGACTGCAGAGAGAGGACGGTGACCCTCCGCGAGCCTGGACAGGAGGAGTTTGTCTTCAGAGGCTGCCAGAGCACCTTCTTTGCGATGACTGTTTCTTCGGCGAGGGCTAGGCGGTTGATTAGTAGGGGCTGCACCGCTTTCTTAGCGACGATTGTGGAGGTGCCTACGGCGGCACTGGGACTCGAGGATATTCCTGTTGTCCGCGAGTTCCCAGATGTGTTTCCCCCTGAGTTGACGACGATGCCGCCGGAGAGGGAGGTGGAGTTTGTGATTGATGTGGTACCGGGAACCGCACCAATCTCGAAGGCGCCTTATAGGATGGCACCTGCCGAGTTGAGGGAGTTGAAGGCCCAGCTTCAGGATCTTATGGATAGGGGCTTTGTCAGGCCTAGTGTTTCTCCGTGGGGAGCGCCAGTTTTATTTGTGAAAAAGAAGGATGGGTCGCTTCGTTTGTGTGTGGATTATCGGGAGTTGAATAAAGTGACCATCCGGAACAAGTACCCTCTTCCACGGATAGATGATTTATTTGATCAGTTGCAGGGAGCCACAGTGTTTTCGAAGATTGATCTTCAGTCAGGTTACCACCAGTTGAGGGTGAGGGCCGAGGACATCCCTAAGACGGCTTTTCGATCCCGGTATGGGCATTATGAGTTTACGGTTATGCCGTTTGGTTTGACTAATGCCCCAGCTGCTTTCATGGATTTGATGAACCGGGTATTTCAGCCGTACTTAGACTTGTTTGTGGTTGTGTTCATTGATGACATCTTGATCTACTCCCGGAGTGATGTGGATCATGAGGAGCACTTGAGGATAGTGCTGCAGCTTCTACGTGAGAAGAAGCTGTATGCCAAGCTTAAGAAGTGCGAGTTTTGGCTTCGGGAGGTTGCATTCTTGGGCCACTTGGTATCAGCCGCAGGAGTGGCAGTTGACCCGACGAAGATTGATACAGTTCGGGATTGGCCGAGACCGACGACGGTGACTGAGGTCCGGAGCTTTCTGGGCTTGGCAGGCTACTACCGTCGGTTTGTAGAGGGCTTTGCGAAGCTCTCTACTCCCCTGACCTGTTTGACTAGGAAGGGGATGAGGTTCATTTGGACTGAGCAGTGTCAGCGGAGTTTTGAGGAGCTGAAGAAGAGACTGATTTCAGCACCAGTTCTTACACTGTCAGTGATGGGTGATGGCTACGTGATTTACAGTGACGCCTCGCACAGCGGTTTGGGTTGTGTCTTGATGCAGCATGGGAGGGTAATTGCTTATGCTTCACGGCAACTAAAGGATTATGAGAAGAATTACCCTACTCATGATTTAGAGCTGGCAGCTGTGGTGTTCGCATTGAAGCTTGTGGCGGCATTACCTCTACGGTGAGCATTGTGAGATCTACACGGATCATAAGAGCTTAAAGTATCTGTTTACTCAAAAGGAGCTGAACCTGAGGCAACGCCGGTGGTTGGAGTTACTGAAGGATTACGATGTGAGTATCCTCTATCATCCCGGCAAGGCCAATGTGGTAGCAGATGCTTTGAGTCGGAGGTCAGTGCAGAGCTTGAGCATGTTGGTCACAGCAGCAGGCCCCGCTGATTGAGCAGTTGAGGCGACTCCAGATTGAGGTTGTATCCCCTGGGGTCTCTGCTAGACTGATGTCTATGGTCTTGCAGCCCACTCTGTTGGACAGGATTAGGGAGACGCAGAGTGAGGACCCCCACTTGGAGAGGATTAGATCACAGATTCAGGCAGATCTTATAGGGGATTTTACAGTGGATAGCTCGGGAGTACTGCGGTACAGGGACCGAGTGTGTGTGCCTTCGGATTCAGAGATCAGAGACCTGATTTTGGGTGAGGCTCATTATACACCTTATACCATTCATCCTGGTGGTACTAAGATGTATAAGGACCTCAAGGCACATTTTTGGTGGTCCGGAATGAAGCGGGACGTTGGAAGATTCGTGGCTCACTGTTTAACTTGCCAGCAAGTGAAAGCAGAGCACCGGGTTCCTGCTGGCAAGTTGCAAAGTCTTCCAATTCCCGAGTGGAAATGGGACCACATCACCATGGACTTTGTTACAGGGCTGCCGAGAGCGCAGAGTGGAGCCGACGCGATTTGGGTTATTGTTGATAGACTCACCAAGTCAGCGCATTTCTTGCCTGTTCAGATGACTTGGTCACTGGAGCGTCTGGCACAGTTGTATTTGGACGAGATAGTGAGGCTACACGGGATACCTGCGTCGATTGTTTCAGATCGGGATCCGAGGTTTGTGTCACGATTCTGGGGGAGTTTACAGTCAGCTTTGGGGACCCAGCTCAGATTCAGCACTGCATTCCACCCACAGACTGATGGCCAGTCTGAGCGCACTATACAGACCCTTGAGGATATGCTGAGAGCGTGCGTTATGGATTTTGGAGGGGGGTGGTACCGACACTTATCTTTGGTTGAGTTTGCGTACAACAACAGCTATCAGGCGAGCATTCCAGATGGCTCCGTTTGAGGCGTTGTATGGACGCAAGTGTCGGTCACCCTTGTATTGGAGTGATGTGGGTGAGAGGAAAGACCTTGGGACCAGATCTTCTTTTGGAGGCTGAGGAGAAAGTCAGAGTTGTTCGTCGACACCTTGAGGTAGCCCAGAGTCCGTCAAAGGAGTTATGCAGATACTCGACGGCGAGACCTGGAGTTTCAGATTGGTGACCATGTATTCTTAAAGGTCTCGCCTTCGAAAGGGGTCCGGAGATTTGGAGTGCGTGGGAAGCTTAGTCCCCGTTTTGTTGGACCCTTTGAGGTACTTGAGAGGGTAGGCCCTGTGGCTTATAGAGTTGCTCTTCCTCCACGTTTGGCCGGTGTACACGATGTTTTTCATGTCTCAGCCCTGAGGAGATATGTCTTTGATCCGTCGCATGTGGTTGACTTCACTCCCTTGGAGATCGGTGAGGACCTGGTTTACGAGGAGCGGCCGTTGCGGATTCTTGCTCGTGAGGTGAGGGAATTGCGCAACCGGACCATTCCGTATGTGAAGATCTTATGGAGCAATCACGATGAGCGAGAGGCTACTTGGGAGCTAGAGACAGAGATGAGATCTGCTTACCCTTTTCTGTTCGAGACTACTGGTTGAGGTACGCCTGTTCTACCTTACTTCGTTTCGAGGACGAAACTTCCTTTTAGTGGGGGAGGATGTAGTGGCCCAAATTCCCATGCAGCGTTCTTCCGATGAATCCACTGTTAGAGCACCTAGCGTTGGTGTATCTGGCCCATGGTGCGTCAATGGGATGCCACAGATGGACCCTGTGTGTTATTATCAGCTATGTAGGCCTTCGGCTGAGTTTGCCGAAATTTCGGAAAAGAATTAGGCCCAACAGAGGTCGGAAATGGATTCAGCACGGAAAAACGCTTGAAAACGGCTATTTGCTTGTTTATTTCTGAGTCCGGATGCCCAAAAACGGACTCCCGGAAGTTTTCAGTGGAAAATGGTGCATGGGAGGGGCCGTAGACCGCCGGGATGCCACGTGGCGGCCTGTCATTGGCCGGTTCAGGATGCGCGGTCCACAGAGCTGCGCGGTGGGGTGCACAGACCCGGCGCATGGACACGTGGCACCGCCTGATTGGCGGGCGCAAGGCGCGCGGTCTACCGGGTGAGCGCGGCGGTGCATGGACCAATGCGGGGCCACGTGGCAGCCTCCGGTTGGTCGGTGCATGCGGCGCGGTCCACAGAATTCCAGTTGAATGCGTGGACAGGGTGTAGGGGACACGTGTCGCCCTCTGGTTCGCGGGCGCACCGTGCGCGGCGCACGGAGTCGGGGTCGGTGCCTCGGGGCGCGTGCCCACGTCGGGGCCATGCCGCGCGCCCGGCGCGGCCGCCGACCGGTCAGCGGGTCAACCGGGGAGGACACGTGTCGCCCGCTGATTGGCGGGCGCCAACCGCCTCACTGTGCGGGGGCGGGCCACGTGGCAGCCGGTGGGTGGGTCGAACAGCTGTTTGCTGTTCGGCGGGCCACGTGGCGGCTCCTGGTGGATTCGGGCGTGAACAGTGTTGGGCCGGCCCAACACTGTAGCCGCCCGAATGTTCCGGGCGCCCGAAATTTTGGGCCCAAAGCCCATTGACTTGTTTTTCCGGGCTGTTTCGGGTGAGGCCTATAAAAAGGCCTCAAGGGGCCTCATTTTGAAGCTTTTCCCGAAAGCTTTTCACTTGGAGCCCCTCACCAATTCTCTTCCTCTCCCTCTTGTGCATCTTTTGGCAAAGGTTCAGAATTTTTGGAGGCCGCGACGACGGCGACTTCTACATCGGGGTGCGGAGCGACGATCTACTGTTGGAGGCCCATTTCCGTCGCAGTTTAGTCCAGGAGGTCTACCGGGCTACCCCGACATTATTTTTGGACGATTTCTGCGGTGACGGTTTCGTAAGAGGTAAATCTACATTTTTCGTGTTGGACACTTTTTCTGGATCCGAGCTTTTCTTGGGGTTCTGGGTACATTTTTAACCCCCTTTGCGACTGTTGGTTGATTTGGACAGCACCTACTTGTCGGATTTTTATCTCCTCATCCGGACATCGGAATTCGACGTTTCAGGACTCTATCGACATCTACTCTTCGCGAGGATCGCCGTCATATTTTTATTGGAATTTTTGGAGGAAGTTTTTCAGGTGAAAATTTCGTGTTAATGGGACTGTTCACCACAGATTTTGGGAATGTGGAATTTGTGTGAATTAAAGTGTAATTTTGGTGTATGTTTGTACCCAGGAGTTTGTGAGCACTTCTACCGTGTTGTTGGCTTGGTGGGATTTGTGATTTGATAGTTGTGGGCTTTCTCAGCTGTGCGATTTTGGACAGTTAGCACTTTCAGGTGGGTGACCTTGCTTCCAAGAACTCTGGACTGTGTACTAATTCTATGTGTGTAGGATCATGCATGTTAGAAATTGGAGTATTAGCATGTGTAAAACTGTATGTTGTATCTTGTATGTCAGTTGTTGAATCTTTTGATTCCTGCACTATGTTAAGTAATGAAATCTTGGAATTTGACCTAGCACCCCTGTCATATGTATCATGTTCAGCCAGTCTGTAGAAAAATTCCAACTTGGGCTAGGTTTTATTGCTCTAGACATTCCACATCACGATACTTCATTTCACTATGGACTTAGCTTTTCCTCGCCCGAGTTGTGGGCCGAGAGGTCGGTTGGTTGTGGGATGCATTTGCACTCGTGTCTGGGGACCGAGTGGAGTTGATAGCAGTTTATAGATTTGATTTCTTTGGGAGAGTGATAGTGATGGTAGATCTGGGTTCTTGGAAACTGTCAGAGAGACAGTGGGTTTCAGCTGCGTAGATTCCAGCTAGTGTGTGAGTCAGTGATTTGTTTGGTAGTCGATCTTATTGATCGAGGATTGGATCATAGCCTGCATGAGCCACATTTGAGCTTTACAGTGATACTATACAGTGATACTTATGGGTTACTTTGACTCGAGCGGGTCGCTCCCCTCGAGGGCCACTCCGGAGTAGGCGAGACCGGGTTGTGTACCGGTGTGAGTTTGAGATGTTCTTTAGCGACTTGTTGTTGCAGTGGTCCCTCTGGCTGTGCTTTTGTTGGCAGCCACGGACGCCCTACGTAAGTCCGCTCCTCCGGGACGTAACGGCAGTAGGTTGGCGCAGGTTTGACTGGACCCGATGTGGCAGTCAGTTTTGATTGGGTGATCAGGGAGGAGAGTTAGTTGTGGCATTATGTTCTTTCTGTTCCACTGTTGAGCATCTAGATAGAGGCATAGTAGCTGTAGAGTTACCTTTCCCAGCTTTCCTTATAGCACTGCATATGTTACCTTTGCCTCTGGTAGACTTAGTGGACAGACCGTCGGGCTTGTTGGCGGCACCCACTGAGAACTACTGTGGGATGTAGTTCTCACACCCGTCGTGGTGTTTTCTCCCCAGGGACTTCTGCTCCGGTTCCTGCAGCTCCTGTTGCTGATCCAGCTCCTTCTGACCGAGGTAAGGGCGTCGCGAGATAGATCCCCTCCTGTCGTCTTCTGTGTGTGAGTAGATGTACCCCAGTTCCATTTTGGTGTGTGTTATGTCGAGTGACTTTTGTAGTGAGGTTTTGAGTTGTACCTTCCTTTCCTGCTTTTATGAGAGACTCCTGTATTCTGGTGAGGATGGTCTGTATATTTAAGAGTTGTAGTTTTATTTTATGTATTTCTTTCCAGCTTTTCTCTTTCAGCTCTGATATCTGCTAGTGTAGATGTTTCCTTGCAGGTTAGTCGCTACGCCTATACGGGGCTTCCCGTATGGGCGGCGGATCTGTTGGCGAGCCGGGGCGCAGTATCGCCCCGGGGCGTGACAGTCGGTATCTCCTCCTCCAACACCGGAATTCATGACAACCAACGACAACAAGCCTACTTCATCCTCTTCAGAATCGTCAAGCACAAAGGTATGTTTTCGTTGTAATTTTGCAGGGCACATTGAAAGAAATTGCAAGATTGGAGCTCAAAGATCAAATCAACCACATCTTGCAACTGCTACCATAAGTTCACTCCCCGGAATTCAAAGAAGGATTTTCCTAAAGAAAAGGACATTGGTAGTACTTCAAACAAGACGATGACAAAAGAAAAAGACCAATCATGCAAGACGTCTTCATCAAGGAAAACTTCTCAACCATTGCCAACATACTCCAAAACTCAAAAGGTTTGGGTATGCAAAGGTGAAACCCCTCCTTGTCTTTAATCGTTCTACGATTAAAATGTTGTGTAGTTTATGTAGACTATTTTTCTTTCTTTTGGCCGACCCGTCAACCATCTTTGGGAGGTAAATGGTATATTTTTTTATTGGTTGATGATTTCTCTCGGTTTTCTTGGGTAGCATTTTTAAAAGAGAAAGCTGATACTTTTGATTCTTTCACGAGATTTGCCTTCGTATTATGATTGAAAAGAATGAAAAGATCATTCGTGTTAGAAGTGATAGAGGTGGAGAATTCATTAATTCAAAATTCACTGACTTTTGTACTTCAAACGGTATTAAGCACGAATTCTCTGCACCCTATACACCTCAACAGAATGGTGTTGTCGAGCGCAAGAACAGGGTTGTTCAAGAGATGGCGCGTGTGATGCTTCATAGCCGGAATTTACCGCTACATTTTTGGGCTGAAGCTGTGAACACCGCCATCTATGTCATTAATCGTGTGTTCTTGCGCCCGGGAACGTTAAATACACCATATGAACTATGGTGTGGTAGAAAACCCAACATCAAATATTTTCGCATCTTCGGGAGTCGGTGTTACATTTTACGTGACCGTGAAAATCTTGGAAAGTTTGACTCACGAAGTGACGAAGGGATTTTCTTGGGGTATTCTACTAATAGTAGAGCATATCGAGTATTTAACTTGGAATCTAAGACGATCGTAGAATCTATAAATGTTAAAGTAGATGAAGCTTTTCACTTTGCATCTGAAAAATCTACCCTCGATATCTCTCTAGATGATGATTCTCCTGCTATTGCATCTTCTCATAATAATACTCCCAATATTAATGATGCTTCTAATGGGTCTTCAAGTTTATCTAATGTGCAGGAATCATCTCATATATCTCCGAGTACTCCGTTTCAACAAACGCTACGAATCTCCAAGGATCATCCGGAATCGAATATTATTGGAGATCCACAAGAAGGAGTTAGAACTCGGAGGCAGTTGGTTTGTGGATTCGCTTGCTACGTATCTTTAATCGAACCAAAGAATATAGATGAAGCTCTTAAGGATTACTACTGGATTAAAGCAATGCAGGAAGAGCTCCATCAATTTGAGCGAAACAAAGTCTGGGAATTAACGAAGCCTCCACAGCAACACAATGTGATAGGTACCAAATGGATCTTCAAGAACAAGAAAAATGAGGATGGTACTATCATCAGGAATAAGGCACGATTAGTTGCTCAAGGCTACTCTCAAGTAGAAGGTATAGACTTTGACGAAACATTCGCCCCTGTAGCTAGACTCGAGTCCATTCGTATACTGTTTGCCATTGCTTGTCATTTTAAAATCAAATTATTTCAAATGGACGTTAAGAGCGCATTTCTAAATGGGTTTTTAAATGAGGAAGTTTATGTGGCTCAACCGAAAGGTTTTGTAGACCATAAACAACCTAACCATGTTTTTCGTTTGAAAAAGGCTCTTTACGGTCTGAAACAAGCACCGCGAGCATGGTACGAAAGGTTGACAAAGCACCTTTTGGAGAAGGGCTATACTCGAGGGGGAGCTGACAGGACTCTCTTTGTGAAGCATTATCAAAGCAATTTCATTGTAGCACAAATCTATGTCGATGACATTGTATTTGGCGCAACAAGAGATAATGATGCTTCTAAATTCGCGGAGACCATGGAAAGCGAATTTGAGATGTCCATGATGGGCGAATTGACTTACTTCCTTGGATTGCAAATTAAACAAAATGATGAAGGTATTCACTTGAGTCAATCCAAGTATGCAATGGAGTTGGTTAAAAAGTTTGATCTTGAAAATTCGAAGGATTTTCCGACTCCAATGGGAACTAGCCACAAGGGACTTGGAAGTGAATCACAAAGTGAGAATGTAGACGAGAAACTGTATCGAAGTATGATTGGAAGTCTACTTTACCTCACGGCTAGTCGCCCGGATATATCTTTTGGTGTTGGGATCTGCGCGAGATATCAATCTGCACCAAAGGAGGTTCACCTGAAAGCGGTGAAAAGGATCATCCGGTATATCAAAGGATCAATTAATTTTGGAATTTGGTATCCTATGGGAACAAGTTTGGATATTGTTGGATACTCAGATGCCGATTGGGCAGGATCAGTGGATGATCGGAAAAGCACGAGTGGTGCATGCTTCTATCTTGGCCATTGCCTTGTTGCATGGCACAGTAAAAAGAAGAATTGCATAGCACTCTCGACTGCCGAAGCGGAATACATTTCAGCTGGAAGTTGCTCAACTCAACTCATTGGATGAAAAGCGTATTGAACGACTTCCGGATTTCAGCATCTTCGGTAACAATTCTTTGTGACAACACAAGTGCAATCACATTTCTAAAAACCCTGTGTTGCACTCTAGAACAAAACATATTGAACTTAGATATCATTTTCTTAGAGAGCTAGTTGAATCAAATACTCTTCAACTTTCATATATTTCAACTGAGGATCAATTAGCTGACATTCTAACAAAACCTTTGGATCAAAAACGTTTATTCATTTGCGAAAAGCAATTGGAATGCTTTCCTTGAAATAAACTTCTTTTTGAAAACCTTTGCTTAGGATAGGTTTTGTCTTTGTTTGTTTTGTTCATTATCTATGTCTGTACATAGGACATTAATTGAGCATAGATCATAATTAACTTTAATTGCATCTTTTCGCACATTTAGAAATTTATTATGCTTTTGCCATCATAATATTTCACTGTTGCAATGATCATTTATGTTAATTAAATCATCTTCTGAGTGATCAAAGTCAATTTCTCTCTCTCAATGATCTCTTGGTATAGTCATTATCTTATTTGACTGTTTAGTCGAGTATGAAATCGAGATCAATTTTGGTTGAATACTTTATATCTTAAATAATTGATAGCCAATTGAGGGGGAGTCAAAGAAATGTAAAATGCTCAAAAGATGTGGAAAGAGTTACATCCCAATGAGGAGTGTGAAAACTACCACCACATGGAGGAAAGAGCTACCACCTCGGTCGTCCGAGTATTGTGTGCAGCTACCACATGTATACCAAGCATGGTTGTTCAAATTTTGATTAAGTAAAATGCATGTTGAAATACTTGACTCCGTCAAATTTCAAGGTTGGTATAAGGTGGGTTTTAAAGAAAGATGCTCAAAGAGCCACTCTCTTCAACAGATTGTCTAGATACATTATCTACTATATTTGGGATTTCAAACATCTATTGATCTTTGTATTTCATTTTCTTTACTGAATTGATGATTTGATAAAGGCATTACTCATAAGATCAAGTTAGATGTAATTGAAGGTGTTCAACTTAAGGGATTTAATTTTTGTAATTCTCGTTTCATTTTTGGATATTATTGATAGATTGGCATAATCTAATTCTGTTGTATGAAACGATGATTTCTGTTTAAAGTTGATACACATTTGTGCTTACAATCTTTTTCTGGTTTTTCTTAAATTCTCTGAAATTTTCTAAAGAAAAAGTTGGAGCCGATCCGGATCGGGCAAGATGATCCGGATCCCGAACGCAGGTATTCTTCTGCGGGCTGACGATCCGGATTGGACCTGCCGATCCGGATCCCGGAACGCAGTTTCTCACTGCGGGTAGCCGATCCGGATCGCAATCATGAACTGATCCGGATCGCGGCTAGGGTTTATAAAGAACAAAAGGGTTTTGATTTCTTTACTCCATCTTTTGTTCCTAAGTTTCCAGAGCCTCTCTCTCTAGATTTCATCCTTCCTGGAAGCCTTCAAACTCAAGTTCTTCAACTCCAAGTAAGTTTTATTGATCAAAATCTCGGTTTTTCACCGTTTTTCTCTATTCCTCCTCAAACGTGATGAAGTTCTTGGATCAATTTAGTTTGTGGATGGTTTTTGATCAAATTCTTTTGAAATAAGAACTCTGGGTAGATTAGTTTTGATTATATGCTAGGTATTCTCCTGATTACGGATTTTTAGGCTTCGATTTCTAAAATTTCGGTTTTAGGGCATAATATAAGGATTTTCGAAAATCATGCAATTGATCTATTTTTAAAAGTCCTTTTGCAAAACTAATTTGATTCTTAGTCTCTCTACATGATTATGATTGTTTGGGTACATTTTTTCGAATCTTTGAAATTAACAATTTTTCATGTGTTCTTGAGTTGTTGCTCACAGGATTTCTTTTCTCAAGAGACCAATAGCAATGGTGATCACTTCGATTGTTTTCCTACTTGCTGCTATGGTACTTACGAGAGACACTGCCAAGAGGGCTAAAAAGGATGAAGTCAATTGGGATGAGTTATCAGATGATGAAACACATCCTGGAGAATCGCCACAGAAAACCTCTGTTGCATCGAAAGGGAAAGCCCATGCAGAGACATCAACGGAAAAGGCTCCGCTCACTACTGCGGAAAAAGGAAAAGCACCAATGACCTCTTCATCCATTTTTTCAAAAAGAAAAAGACTTGCTCGACGACCTGGACGAGCTCGAGGAATTGAAATAAATGAACATGTCAAGAGAACCCAAGGAATATCTCTCAAATTGACACTGAATCAGAAGACGAAGAAGATTGGGACACATTTCTTGACGAAGTACAACACGGTATTGATGAAGAAAATAAGGCTTACCTAAGAAAAAGAAGCTACCGAAGTCTTCCCAATACTTAAGCAACAAGCAAGTAGAAAAAGAATGTGCCAAGCAATCCACCCTTTTTGCCAAGACGATCGTCCTCGGAATGAAGGTCAGACTGCTCCGTCAATCGTCACACAACGTTCTTCAACTTCCAGAAGAACTGACCAAAAGGGAAACCTAGAGTCTTCCATAAAACAAGAACCAGATAAAATGGCTCTAGAACTCAGAAAGATGTCCAAGGACATACATCAGATGAAGCAAGAGTGTACTACGATCTCGGGAATGCTTAAATGAATTTTGAAAAAGCTGGGTTGCACGAGCTCTGAAGACTCCGCCTCGGTTGACTCAGATTCAGATGGCCTGAATCGTCTGACTAACAATTCTCTTATACAGGAACTTTAGATTTTTAATCCTTTCTTGTGCAGGTTTTTCAGTTTTTAGGACTTACTCTTAGTTCTAGTTCTTATATTACGGAACATTTTCTATGAAATTTTAACTCTCCTTCAATTTTTGGTAATTTTGGCTTTGTTTGTGACAAAAAGGGGGAGAGAGTTTAGAGAACTTGAACAATGATGATGTGAAAATTGTGAAAAATTGTGAAAATCGTGTATACATCAAGGTACAATGATGAACAATGATGACTGCATCAAGGTACAATGATGAACAATGCTGATGTGAAAATTTTGTATACATCAAGGTAAGTATCACTTCAACTTCAACTTTGGTTTTTATCTTGTGATTGTTTGCATGTCTCTACTAACTATTCGACTAACTATTTGGGCATGTATTATGACTAACAAGTTGATGTTGGACTAACATTTTGTGACATTTGGTTTTAATTGCATAGAAGATATGTTGGTTTTTGACTATAATTCTCTACATATCTGAATTCTCAAATGTCATGATGATCAGATAAACTCTATCTCTGTACTAGGTTTTGAATGCTAAATATTCTTGAGGTATTCTACGATCTCTTTTTGTCAAGAATGATTTCTTTGTGCAGAGAGTACAGATGTCTAAGTCTAGAGTCTGTTTTAGGAGTTATCTCATGTTTTTAATATTTTCGGATCTCCCATGGTAAATTTTTGTTGTATGGGATAGCAACAAAAATATCCTTTTTGAATTTCTTGAGTGGATCTGTGTTTGTCACGAAACCGCCAAAGGGGGAGATTGTTACGGAATTTGAGTTGGCGTAGTTTCGTGAAAGTCTCAAGTCTTGAAGATTGACGGTGAAGAAGAAGTTGATCATTTAACTCAATCTCAAGAAAGAAGAATTCAAAAGGATCAGGTATGTTTAACTAAAGATTTTGTGTGATCCGAATACTTCTTGTAGTGTAGAGAACACTGGAAGAATCTTTCATTGCATAAAAAATCAAAAAACTGGACTTGGGGACATGTTCAGGATCCGGATCAGGTTGTTCGATCCGGATCCCGAAGGTGGTCGTTCATACACCAGTTCAATCCGGATCGTAGCCTCTCTTGATCCGGATCCAGAACACTGAGTTACCATCTTCCTTGAACGATCCGGATCAGGCTTCGCAATCCGGATCCCGAACGTTGATGTTGGTGAACTGTATGAACGATCCGGATCAAGCACTTCGATCCGGATCCCGAACCTTCGTTTTTCTGGAACTACCTGACTTGTTACGACGATCCGGATCACAGCTAATCCGATCCGGATCGCCGTCCGTAAAATTTCCAGAAATTAGGTTTTTGATTCTTATCTCCTTCCTAGGGTTTCTAACCTATAAATAGACCCTATGACTCTTTTTCTAGGGTTAATCCACATAGCCGTCTTTTTCATATATCATTTCATACGGCCCTAGATCCACATATAGAGAAGAAAGGAAATCATTAGAGAATACTCTATGTTTCTTCATCTATATTGATTAGTTTGATTCTAGGTATTCATACTCACATCTTGAGTTGAATCAAACTAATGAATACTTAGATGGTATTTCCGATCTATTTTTGATCTAAGTATTCGGCGGATCATCACCACCCTAAAAATAACGATTTACCCCAAAAATCGGCGCGTGGATTCGCGTGTCCTTGTGGAATTCAGGTTCAACCGCTCTCGTGGATTCGGAGCGAGGCACATTCGTGGATTCGAAGGGTGCTATTGGGTGAAGACCGTGGATTCGGTCGGACGTCGTGGATTCGACGTTGGACGCCGTGGATTCGGCGTTGGGCGCAGATCGTGGATTCGAGAAGCGTCGCGGAGCGAGCGGAGAAGATCCTCTAGGAGCGTATGGAAAAGGTTGAGTCGTAAGTGTGTACGGTAAATCACCTTGTACGTGTTTTAATTCTAGTGGATTTCTGCCGTGTTATCGGTCCCGTGGTTTTTTACTCCGGTGATGGAGTTTTCCACGTAAAAATCTTGCGAGTTATTTTTATTTCCGCATTGGGTTTTTATCGCAACGATTTTTGAGTGTTTATACGTTTACACCTATTCACCCCCCTCTAGGTTTTTTTTTTCCCCTATTTAGATCCTTATTACATATAACCCAACAAAATTGAGCTTCATAATTTTTAAAATCCATCTTATACTGTAAATTATACAGTTCAACACGCTTTACGATACTTTAGGCTCGTCAAATACAAATTTCATCAGCGCCACAGTGCTCAGAACGACGATGCCCATCAAATCGACTACCTGAATCGTCATATTCGGACTCCAGACGGTCGATCGGCTGACGTTGGCCGGCGAGGAAATTAAATCCGGGGCTACTATTCATTGGCACTATTCACTTAAGTCGCGGGTCCCACCCGTACTTCGCTGATTTCTGGACAATCCGACCGTCGGATCGAAAATCAGTTTATATCATTTTCATTCGATTCGACGAGACGGTCGCACTGGCGATTTCAGATTTTCGAGATCAGATTCGGATCTGAAAGGCAAACATAGTGCTTCGAAAACTGTGCAATTTGCACACCGATATACAACCACTTAGGTTCAATTTTGCATTACTTTATTCATATTGACATTTTATTCTTCAAATTCAAATTTGACTTCTTGGGTACTACATCAAATGTAAATTTCGTCAGCGCCACTGCGCTCAGAATGACGAAGCGGTTAAAATCGACTACCTGAACCGTTAGATTCGGTCACTAGACAGTGAATCGGCTGACGTTCACCGCCAAAAAAACCGAATCAGGGGTTTACTATTCATCAGTACTATTAACTTAAGTTGCGGGTCCCACCAACAACTTCGCTGATTTCTAGACAATCTGACCGTCTGATCGAAAACGGTCTATACCATTTTCAATCGGTTCGACGTGACGGTCATACTGGCGATTTCAGATTTTCGAGATCAAACTTGGATCTAAAAGTGAACAAATATTGCTCTGAAAATGTGTAATTTGCAGGAATAAATCTAATATTATTTATTTATATCTTAAGTAAGAATTTAAGATCTTTTACCAATATTTGCTTTTAAATTCATAATAAAGTTTTTAGTGGCATTAAAGTAATTACCGGTTTTAAACTATCTTTTACCAGCATTTAAAAATAAATATAGCTAAATATTCATATTTACCAACAATAATTTTGTAAAATCGATAATGATATATTTAGCAATAATTTTTAATAAATGCCTGTATATTTGTATCTAACAACATTTACTTAATATTGCAACGAATAGTGCCGCTGTATGTCATATTCACCAACAATAATTTGTAAATATCGATAAATGATATATTTAGCAACATTTTTTAATAAATGCCTGTATATTTTCTATTAGCAACATTTACTTAAATATTGCAACGAATAGTGCCGCTGTATGTCAAATTTCTAGTAGTGTCCGATGTTTACTCTGTTGCCTTCTTGCATCGAAAGTGGACGAAGTTGATCAAAATACGATTGTTTTTCGGTGGTATTAAGTGCACTGACGAAACTCTCTATATTCTTCTGGTAACCCGAGAAGAACATCATGACTGTTGGCTATTTATTTATGGGTAAAAATAGGTCCAACTCCTGCCCGTGACATAGGCCCAAGTACGCTATAAGTTTCTTGGGTGAGCCCAATAAGTTGAGTGGGGCTGCGGTCCACAATAGACCTACGGCAGAGACCCAACAATAGACCCAACGTCCGGTGGGTTGAGTCCGGTCGAGACCCGTGGCGCTGTGTCCTGTACGCTTTAGTGAATTGTTGCGTATTTCGACAGCTCGAGCTTTTGGAATTAATGGTTAGCGCCAACGATCCTCAAGTGGTATCAGAGCC
>CM055061.1:28929338-28993865 GCA_029204045.2 Tillandsia leiboldiana
GGGAGGGCGTGGACCGGGGGCGCGCCAGTGGCGCAGAGCACCCGGTTGGCGGGCGCATGTGCGCTGGCGGTCCACGCAGCGCGCGGGGCAGGTCGCGGGCAGGTGGCCGTACGCGGGGCAGGTGCGGCGTCGGGGCAGCGCCACGTGGCGCCCGCTGATTGCGGGCGCCACCTACCGCGTTGACGCGGGCGGGGGACACGTGGCGCACTCCGCGGCAACTTGCATGGCTGCCGCCTGTTCGGGCGACACGTGGCGGGCGCCGGGGCGGGTCGGACGAAGCCAGGATCCCGTCCGACGGAGCATTTGGGGCTGGGCCGCACTGTGCGCGCCCGAAAGTTCTGGGCCGGGCCGCACTGTGTGCGCCCGAAAACTTCGGGCGCCGAAAGTTGGGACTGATGGGTATTTTCCCAAAAGATTTCTTCAGCCTATAAATAGCCAGCCCGAGCCCTCTTTCTGCCTTTTTCTCTCTGTCTGTGCAAGATCTCCCGCTTCCCTTGGTGAAAATTTTCCCTCTTAATCCTTGATCTTCCTGCCAAGTTCTAGGATTTTGGAGGCTCGAATCCCGAGGTTCCCCATTTTACGGCGCGGCGCGACGTTGCATTCCTGGGTTCTTCTTCGGCGCAGCGACAGTGTTTTAGCTCCCTGGGCTACCCCGAGATCATTTTGCTGTGATTCTTGCGCGGTAGACTCCTAAGAGGTAGGACTTCATCTTTCGTTTTGGTCGCGCTTTCTCGTTTCGAGGTTTTGGCACGGATCCCGAGGCAAACAGTGACCCCTTTTTCTGTGTGGACTTCCTTGACAGCAGCGGGGTATTTTGGCCATATCTTCGCGCACGAGCATCAGACGGAAACGAGCTTATACAACTTTTTCATCTACGGATCGCAAGGAACACGCTCGTATTTTTATTGGATTTTTGTGAGATTTATTTCGAGGTGAAATTACTGTTTTCTCAGTGAACAGTGCACAGTTTTTAGCACAGATTTTTGTATGAGTGTACCCCCTTGCCGAATTTTTATCTTGACTTACCGAACTCGGATTTGGGCGTGCAAGGTACCGTTGCGAAGCTATCGACGCGAGGATCGCTGTGGTATTTTTCTTGGAATTTCTGGGCACTTTCTGCAGGTGATAATTTAACAGTTGTGAATCCGAGGTTGTAGATGGTTATGAGAGCAATAATTGGGAGCCTAAGTGTAATTAGTGAGCTTTGTATTGTACCAGGAATATTTCGGGGGTGTGCTAAAATTGTGGGAGCAAGGATTTGGAGTTTTGGTATTTTCTAGCTGTACGGACTTGGACAGTTTGCACCAGGTGGGTGGTTGTTGTACTCCTCTCCTTTGTTATGCCCACTAGGAATATCAGAGTACCCTGTTTTGATGTTGCTAAATGCGTATTGGTAGACTCGCATGCTTTAGGGAGCAAATTATTGGTTATCTAATCCATGAAAAATTATTGTTAGACTGATTACTTGTTTTAATCGCTTAATTTCTGGATGCTTAGAGACAAGTGATAATAATTGAGGACTGCAAAACTGATGATTATTCTTATGGGACTGTCACCCTAGCTTATGTCACTCTAAACTGCTATTCTCGGAAACTGGACAAAAATATTGAGACAATGCATGATTAAATTGGTCACATGATTATGTCATCATTTACTGCTATACTATTTTTGGGACTTGACTTAGGAGAAACCATGCATTTACTCTTTTTCTCCTCCTTGTATTGACACTTGCGGCTTAGTCGCTCAGGTTCGAGCGTGTGTTGGACAGTGTAGTCGGATATTGGGGATTTGGGACAGGTTGGGTTTATGTCAGGGTGTTGCGGCGACCACGGATCTTGGGTGGTCGACCGGCTTATACTATTGCATCAGATTGGGTGTTTGGGGATCGGGCTTTCTTTAGTGGAGGGTTTTTCCCACTTCATTGAGTCTCGATCCAGTCCTGCTATATCAGGTTACTTGTGGTTACTTACTTTCCTCGTGTGGGTCGCTCCCCACGAGTGCGACTCCGGAGTGCGCGGCAGACAGACTTGAGTCCTGGGGACTCCTTGTGCTTCGGTGTTATGCGTAGGCTGGCATACCCGTCGCGGCAGAGCAGGCAGTGCCAGTGTCCACTGGCGGTCAGATTGGGTCCTTTGGACAGACTTCTTTATACTGATGCATTCCTTTTCCCATCCGTGTTGAGTTATCGTGTAGAGGCATATTAGGGATAGCATTTTATCAGTTGCTCCCTCTATCTACACCCCCTTTCTTTCCTTTCCCTTTTGCCTCTGATCACCTGGTGGGCATATCTGAGCTGAGGCTTCTACCCACTAGGGGAGGCTACTGTTTATTGTAGTACTTACCCCCATTGTTTTTCTTGTTCTTTTTCTTTCCCTTGTTTTGCAGAGTCCTCAGTGGAGTTGCTGGGCGTCAGCAACTGATCGGGCAAGCGCATCGGCGGACTAGATAGATGGGTCCTTCCCGAGGGTTGTAGCTGGAGCTTTTGGGTACCTGGTCTTCTCAGACAGCTTTTGTTTATTTCTTTTTGGGTCTGGCTTTTGCCAGTCTGTTTGTATATTTAGCGGAGAGCTGGGAGAGACATCTGTATTTTATTCCACTGTTGTACTCTTTTACTTCCAGCTTCTGTCTGAGATACAGTAGTTTTAGTTTAGCTCTGATTTTTATGCTCTTTTATTATATTTCTTATCTGAGCAGGTTACCGACGCTTCGTGTATGTGGGAAATACCGCATGCACGGCGGATCTGTAGACGGGCCCGGGTTCTGGTTTACACCCGGGGCGTGACAGATTAAGTTGGTATCAGAGCTTAGGGATAGGTCAGTTGGGACTTAGGAAACCCTAGGCTTTTGGACAGACCCTAGGATGATAGGGCGTGAGTGGCGTAACCTTTTGCGAAAGTCGGTGATTTTGTAGTTGGCTCTTCCTGTGAGTGAAGAGAGATCGACATAGCCTATCTCTGTTGGACCATTATGTTGGCTGCAGACTACATAAGGTGACAGAAATAGGAGGAGTCTTTTGACTTTCGCCAGATTGGGTCGTGTGGGGTTTTGTTGCTGATGATTGGTTTCTTGTGGCAGGATGCCTCCTCGACGTCGGATTCCCACTCGGGGTGTCCCTTCACCCCCTGTTGAGCCAGAGCAGCCTACACCCCCCGAGCTTACTGAGTTGAGGGCCTTGGTGGCCCAGTTGGCGGAGGGTCAGCGCCGCAGGAGCAGAGGATTGAGCAGCTGCTTGCTCAGAGGGAGGCACCACCCCCAGCTGTTCCTGAGGCCCCTGTGCCTCTTGGTGTACCTTTTGTGCCGACGGCACCATCTTCTAGTACCGGGGCTCCTGGAGCTATTCAGCCTTGACTTCGGAGGAGGAGCGGGATTTTGCTGACAAACTCGCTGCGTTTGTTAAGCGGGGACCACCTAGATTCTCGGGGCGGGATGCTCAGCCCCGGGCTGTTGGGAGATGGCTTTTCTGCGATGGAGAAGCTTTTTCGGGACTTCTTCATCGACCCGAGTATCGAGTGCACATGGCGGTGCACTGTTTGGATGGAGATGCTGATTTTTGGTGGCAGCGAGTTGAGCCACTGGAGTTCCGGATCACTCGGCAGTTGCCTTGGGAGGAGTTCAAACGGATGGTATTGGACACCTATTTTTCTACCAGTGTGAAGAAGAAGTTGGAGGACGACTTGAAGAATCTGCAGCAGGGCGATCGACCGGCCCATGTCTATTTCCAGGAGTTCATGGAGTTGCTGAACTGTGTGCCCTTCGTCGCTCGTGACGGTCCACACCAGATTGAGGTGTTCGAGGGAGGCCTCCGTCCAGAGATTTTCACGCTTGTGCATGCACAGAGATTTCAGACCCTAGAGGCAGCCGCAGAGCACGCACAGTGGGTGGAGAGAGGCGATCAGCAGGTGGCCAGACGGAGGGCCGCGGTCGCGCAGGATTCCGACAGAAGCGACCAGCCCCAGAGGACGGGGGACAGGCCAGCTCATGGAGACCGCCACGGCCACCGCAGTCCCAGTCTTACGGCCGTGGTGCGATCTGATAGGAAGGTCCTGTGGGACCCCAGCAGACCGCAGCAGCATCAGCAGCCAGCACCAGCGCAGAGATCGCAGCAGAGGCAGCAGAGATCTCAGCAGCAGTCCTCGAGACAGCAGCAGCAGCGAGACAGCCCCGATCTTCTGACCGAATGTTCTTCTGCGGCGGTCAGCATGCCGCCATCACTTGTGATCAGAGATGGGGTCGATGCTTCCGTTGTGGACAGCCGGGGTACTGTGCGAGCTACTTGCCCCCTTGCTACTTCTTCGGCACCTCTTCGCGTCGGCTCCATATCCCCCCATCAGCAGCAGCAGCCTCAGCTCAGCGGCCTTATGGCTCCAGCGAGCAGGCCGTCCACCTCCCATCCTTCAGATTCGCGACCTCCAGCACCCGATGCGAGGCGGGTGTATGCCGTCCCAATTAGCAGATTCCGCAGCGGCAGACCAGTGGTTGGCAGGTATTACTCTACTTTTTGTATTCGGGCTCGCTCTTTATTCGACACGGGAGCATCTCATTCTTTCATTAGTCGAGCATTTGCATCCCTGCATGGTCTAGAGGTAGAGTCCTTGTCATGTGCATTAGAGGTGCGGGTTCCTGATCACGTTTTGCATGTCGAGGAGCGTTGTTTGGCATGCCCGGTGCAGTTGGGGCCTTGGATTTTGCCTGCAGACTTACTTGTCTTGCAGCAGCTCCATGATTTTGACTTGGTGTTGGGGATGGATTGGCTATCTCGGTACTCCGCCACTATCGACTGCAGAGAGAGGACGGTGACTCTTCGCGAGCCTGGACAGGAGGAGTTCATCTTCAGAGGCTGCCAGAGCACGCTGTTCGCAGCGACCATTTCCTCGGCGAGAGCTAGGAGGATGATGAGTAGAGGTTGCACTGCCTTTTTGGCCACCGTGGTGGAGGTGCCTACGGCGGCACTGGGACTCGAGGATATCCCTATCGTCCGAGAGTTCCCAGATGTGTTTCCACCTGAGTTGACGACGATGCCGCCGGAGAGGGAGATTGAGTTTGTGATTGATGTAGTCCCTGGGACTGCACCAATCTCAAAGGCACCCTATAGGATGGCGCCAGCTGAGTTGAGGGAGTTGAAAGCCCAGCTTCAGGATCTTTTGGATAGGGGCTTCATTAGACCCAGTGTTTCTCCGTGGGGAGCGCCTGTGTTGTTTGTTAAGAAGAAGGATGGATCACTGCGGTTGTGCGTGGATTATAGGGAATTGAACAAAGTGACCATCCGGAACAAGTATCCCCTCCCCCGGATAGATGATTTGTTTGATCAGTTACAGGGAGCATCTGTGTTCTCGAAGATTGATCTGCAGTCCGGTTACCACCAGCTTAGGGTGAGGGCCGAGGACATCTCCAAGACGGCTTTCAGATCGCGGTACGGGCATTATGAGTTTACTGTGATGCCTTTTGGGTTGACTAATGCCCCTGCCGCATTCATGGACTTGATGAACAGGATTTTTCAGCCATTTTTGGATCGGTTTGTGGTGGTGTTCATAGATGATATTCTGATCTACTCCCGGAGTGATCTGGAGCATGAGGAGCACTTGAGAACCGTGCTACAGCTTCTGCGAGAGAAAAAGCTGTATGCTAAGTTCAAAAAGTGCGAGTTTTGGCTCCGGGAGGTTGCCTTTCTGGGTCATGTGGTTTCAGCTGCTGGAGTGGCGGTGGATCCGGCCAAGGTGGATGCTATTAGAGATTGGCCGAGGCCGACGACTATCACCGAGGTGCGGAGCTTTCTTGGATTGGCGGGCTACTATCGGCGCTTTGTGGAAGGCTTTGCGAAGCTTTCCTCTCCCCTCACTCGTCTGACCAGAAAAGGGGTTAAGTTTGTTTGGAGCGAGATTTGCCAAAGCTGTTTTGAGGAGCTGAAGCAGAGGTTGATGACCGCTCCAATCCTTGCCCTCCCAGTTATGGGGGAAGGATTTGTGATCTACAGTGATGCCTCACATAGTGGTCTGGGGTGTGTGTTGATGCAGCATGGTAGGGTAATTGCCTATGCTTCGCGGCAATTGAAGGACTATGAGAAAAATTACCCTACTCATGATCTTGAGCTGGCAGCGGTGGTGTTTGCTCTGAAGCTGTGGCGGCATTATTTGTATGGAGAGCATTGCGAGATTTATACTGATCACAAGAGCTTGAAGTATCTGTTCACCCAAAAGGAGCTAAATTTGAGGCAACGCCGGTGGTTGGAGTTGTTAAAGGATTACGATCTGAGTATCCTTTACCATCCCGGCAAGGCCAATGTCGTGGCAGATGCTTTGAGTAGGAGGACGAGTCTGAGCTTATTGATCTCGCAGCAGGCGCCGTTGGTCGAGCAGATGAGGCGGTTACAGTTGGAGGTAGTATCCCCTGGGGTCTCTGCTAGACTCATGTCTATGGTCTTGCAGCCCACTCTGTTGGAGAGGATCAGGGACACTCAGAGTGAGGACCCCCACTTGATGAGGATCAGGACGCAGCTTCAGGCGGATCAGACAGGGGATTTTTCTGTGGATAGCTCGGGAGTACTGCGGTACAGGGACCGAGTGTGTGTGCCTATGGATCAGGAGATTAGAGATCAGATTTTGAGAGAGGCCCATTTTACACCTTATACCATCCATCCTGGAGGTACTAAGATGTATAAGGACCTCAAGGCACAGTTTTGGTGGCCCGGGATGAAGCGGGACATTGGGAGATTCGTAGCTCATTGTTTAACTTGCCAGCAAGTGAAAGCAGAGCATCGCGTTCCTGCTGGTAAGTTGCAGAGTCTTCCAATTCCCGAGTGGAAATGGGACCACGTCACTATGGATTTCGTCACTGGATTGCCGAGGGCGCAGAGCGGGGCTGATGCGATCTGGGTTATTGTGGACAGACTCACCAAGTCGGCGCACTTCTTACCGGTTCAGATGACTTGGTCACTGGAGCGTTTGGCACAATTATATCTGGATGAGATAGTGAGGCTTCACGGTATCCCTGCTTCGATTGTGTCAGATCGAGACCCGAGATTCGTATCACGCTTTTGGGGGAGTTTGCATTCTGCATTGGGGACTCAGCTCAGGTTTAGCACCGCTTTCCACCCACAGACCGATGGACAGTCAGAACGCACCATACAGACCCTCGAGGATATGTTGAGAGCGTGCGTTATGGATTTTGGAGGAGGGTGGTACCGGCACTTGTCGTTGGTTGAGTTCGCGTACAACAACAGCTATCAGGCGAGCATCCAGATGGCTCCGTTTGAAGCGTTGTATGGACGCAAGTGTCGGTCTCCCTTATATTGGAGTGACGTGGGTGAGAGAAGGACTTTGGGACCGGATTTACTTCTGGAGGCAGAGGAAAAAGTCAGGATTATTCGCCGGCATCTTGGAACAGCCCAGAGTCGTCAGAAGAGCTACGCCGATACTCGACGGCGAGACCTGGAGTTTCAGGTTGGTGATCATGTCTTCTTGAAGGTCTCGCCCTCGAAAGGGGTCCGGAGATTTGGAGTACGGGGAAAGCTCAGTCCCCGCTTTATTGGACCCTTTGAGGTACTTGACAGAGTTGGTCCTGTGGCATACAGAGTTGCCTTACCCCCGCGCCTGGCCGGAGTTCATGATGTCTTCCATGTCTCAGCTCTGAGGAGATATGTTTTTGACCCGTCGCACGTGATTGACTTCACTTCGTTGGAGATCGGCGAGGACTTGGTCTACGAGGAGCGCCCGTTGCGGATTCTTGCTCGTGAGGTGAGGGAATTGCGCAACCGGGCCATTCCATATGTGAAGATCTTGTGGAGCAATCATGAGGAGCGAGAGGCTACTTGGGAGCTGGAGACAGTGATGAGGGATGCCTACCCCTTCTTATTCGAGACTTCTGGTTGAGGTACGTCTGTTCTGTTTTCTTTGTTTCGGGGACGAAACTTTTTTTTTAGTGGGGGAGGATGTAGGGCCCCTAAACTCCTTACAGCTTTTTCCCATGAATCCGCTGTGCAAACACCTGTTGATGGTGTATCTGGCCCATGGTGCATCAAAGGGATGCCACAGATGGACCCTGTGAGCTTTGGCTGGCTGTATTGGCCTTCGGCTGCTTTTGCCGAATTTTAGGAAAGGAATTTGGCCAAATGGAGGGTGGATTTGGATTCAGTGCGGAAAAACGCTTGAAAACGACTTTTTGTTTGCTAAATTCTGAGTCCGGATGCCCAAAAACGGACTCCCGAAAGTTTTACTGGATTTTTGGTGCATGGGGGAGCCGTGGATCGGCGGGGGTGCCACGTGGCAGGCTCGGATTGGCCGGCGCACGCGGCTGGGTCCACGGAAGGTCTGGGCTGTGACCGGGGTGCACCGCGGGGCGCGTGGACCGGCGGGTGTCCACGTGGCAGCGCCTGATTGGGCGGCCCACGCGCACTTGGTCCACGGGCGAGCGCGGGGAGGCGTGGACCGGGGGCGCGCCACGTGGCAGCACCCGGTTGGCGGGCGCATGTGCGCGCGGTCCACGCAGCGCGCGGGGCAGGTCGCGGGCAGGTGGCCGTACGCGGGGCAGGTGCGGCGTCGTGGGCAGCGCCACGTGGCGCCCGCTGATTCGCGGGCGCCACCTACCGCGTTGACGCGGGCGGGGGACACGTGGCGCACTCCGCGGCAACTTGCATGGCTGCCGCCTGTTCGGGCGACACGTGGCGGGCGCCGGGGCGGGTCGGACGAAGCCAGGATCCCGTCCGACGGAGCATTTTGGGCTGGGCCGCACTGTGCGCGCCCGAAAGTTCTGGGCCGGGCCGCACTGTGTGCGCCCGAAAACTTTCGGGCGCCCGAAAGTTGGGACCTGATGGGTATTTTCCCAAAAGATTTCTTCAGCCTATAAATAGCCAGCCCGAGCCCTCTTTGCTGCCTTTTTTCTCTCTGTCTGTGCAAGATCTCCCCGAGCTTCCTCTTGGTGAAATTTTCCCCTCTTAATCCTTGATCTTCCTGCCAAGTTCTAGGATTTTTGGAGGCTCGAATCCCGAGGTTCCCCATTTTACGGCGCGGCGCGACGTTGCATTCCTGGGTTCTTCTTCGGCGCAGCGACAGTGTTTTAGCTCCCCTGGGCTACCCCGAGATCATTTTGCTGTGATTCTTGCGCCGGTAGACTCCTAAGAGGTAGGACTTCATCTTTCGTTTTGGTCGCGCTTTCTCGTTTCGAGGTTTTGGCACGGATCCCGAGGCAAACAGTGACCCCATTTTCTGTGTGGACTTCCTTGACAGCAGCGGGGTATTTTGGCCATATCTTCGCGCACGAGCATCAGACGGAAACGAGCTTATACAACTTTTTCATCTACGGATCGCAAGGAACACGCTCGTATTTTTATTGGATTTTTGTGAGATTTATTTCGAGGTGAAATTACTGTTTTCTCAGTGAACAGTGCACAGTTTTTAGCACAGATTTTTGTATGAGTGTACCCCCTTGCCGAATTTTTATCTTGACTTACCGAACTCGGATTTGGGCGTGCAAGGTACCGTTGGGAAGCTATCGACGCGAGGATCGCTGTGGTATTTTTCTTGGAATTTTCTGGGCACTTTCTGCAGGTGATAATTTAACAGTTGTGAATCCGAGGTTGTAGATGGTTATGAGAGCAATAATTGGGAGCTTAAGTGTAATTAGTGAGCTTTGTATTGTACCAGGAATATTTCGGGTGCGCTAAAATTGTGGGAGCAAGGATTTGGAGTTTTGGTATTTTCTAGCTGTACGGACTTGGACAGTTTGCACCAGGTGGGTGGTTGTTGTACTCCTCTCCTTTGTTATGCCCACTAGGAATATCAGAGTACCCCTGTTTTGATGTTGCTAAATGCGTTAATTGGTAGACTCGCATGCTTTAGGGAGCAAATTATTGGTTATCTAATCCATGAAAAATTATTGTTAGACTGATTACTTGTTTTAATCGCTTAATTTCTGGATGCTTAGAGACAAGTGATAATAATTGAGGACTGCAAAACTGATGATTATTCTTATGGGACTGTCACCCTAGCTTATGTCACTCTAAACTGCTATTCTCGGAAACTGGACAAAAATATTGAGACAATGCATGATTAAATTGGTCACATGATTATGTCATCATTTACTGCTATACTATTTTTGGGACTTGACTTAGGAGAAACCATGCAATTACTCTTTTCTCCTCCTTGTATTGACACTTGCGGCTTAGTCGCTCAGGTTCGAGCGTGTGTTGGACAGTGTAGTCGGATATTGGGGATTTGGGACAGGTTGGGTTTATGTCAGGGTGTTGCGGCGACCACGGATCTTGGGTGGTCGACCGGCTTATACTATTGCATCAGATTGGGTGTTTTGGGGATCGGGCTTTCTTTAGTGGAGGGTTTTTCCCACTTCATTGAGTCTCGATCCAGTCCTGCTATATCAGGTTACTTGTGGTTACTTACTTTCCTCGTGTGGGTCGCTCCCCACGAGTGCGACTCCGGAGTGCGCGGCAGACAGACTTGAGTCCTGGGGACTCCTTGTGCTTCGGTGTTATGCGTAGGCTGGCATACCCGTCGCGGCAGAGCAGGCAGTGCCAGTGTCCACTGGCGGTCAGATTGGGTCCTTTGGACAGACTTCTTTATACTGATGCATTTCTTTTCCCATCCGTGTTGAGTTATCGTGTAGAGGCATATTAGGGATAGCATTTTATCAGTTGCTCCCTCTATCTACACCCCCTTTCTTTTCCTTTCCCTTTTTGCCTCTGATCACCTGGTGGGCATATCTGAGCTGAGGCTTTACCCACTAGGGGAGGCTACTGTTTATTGTAGTACTTACCCCCATTGTTTTTCTTGTTCTTTTTCTTTCCCCTTGTTTTGCAGAGTCCTCAGTGGGAGTTGCTGGGCCGTCAGCAACTGATCGGGGCAAGCGCATCGCGGACTAGATAGAGAGCCTCCCGAGGGTTGTAGCTGGAGCTTTTGGGTACCTGGTCTTCTCAGACAGCTTTTGTTTATTTCTTTTTGGGTCTGGCTTTTGCCAGCTGTTTGTATATTTAGCGGAGAGCTGGGAGAGACATCTGTATTTTATTCCACTGTTGTACTCTTTTACTTCCAGCTTCTGTCTGAGATACAGTAGTTTTAGTTTAGCTCTGATTTTTATGCTCTTTTATTATTATTTCTTATCTGAGCAGGTTACCGACGCTTCGTGTATGTGGGAAATACCGCATGCACGGCGGATCTGTAGACGGGCCCGGGTTCTGGTTTACACCCGGGGCGTGACAAAGTCCTAAAAACTGAACTAAAATCTAAAAAGATAAAAGCCTGCAATAGATATGATAAGGGTTAGAGCATAAGAGATCAAGCCAAATCAGAACTGTCTGAGCTAGTATCGTCTATCTTGTTCAAGATTCCTTTCAGCATTCGCGATAATTTGGAACATTTCTTTTTCATCTGTTTTTGGTCAGCGGCCATTTGTCGGAGACCTAATCCCAATTTCTCTTGCTCAGCAGAAAGTCTTCTTTGGTCCTGATGAATGGCGGCCAATACAGTAGCTTCTAGAGCGTTTCTCTTGGAAGTCGCTGGACGAGTTGTAGAGGCAGATGATGCATGCTGGTCTTCAGTCCATGCGGATTCGCTAGGTACAGAGTATGCTCTAGAGAGGGATTCAGTAATTCGAATTCCACTTCCCTCTTCATTTTCCTTAATCCTAGCCGAGCTGATAAAGTCTTGTGGAGGTGCTTGGCTAGCAGCTGGTTGCTCAATGGAGATTCCTTGAGCACACCCTCTTTTGCGAGCAACACTTTTTCTTCTTGTCCCAACTGGATTTGGATCCATAGGGGCTTTTCCTTTTTCAGCTGCAGTAGCTTTGAAGCTTTTGATGTTTCCGCAGGAGCTTTTCCTTTCGAAGCAGTGGGTGTTGTTGCTTCAACTTGAAGCTCATCCCAATCAATTGATTCCGTTTTCGACTCTGTATCGGAATCATCTTTCGCTTTCTTTGCTTTCTTAGCCCTCTTGGGCTTGACAGTGTCCTTGACATGAACCATGGCAGCAAGTAGGAAAATAATCCAAGTGATCACCATTTTGATTGCTAGTGAAAAATGTATCCTGTGAAGACCAACTCAAGAACACATGATAAATTGTTAATTTTCAAAGATTTGAAAAATTGTACCCAAACAATCATAATCATGTAGAGAGACTAAGAATCAAATTAGTTTTGCAAAAGGAATTTTAAAAATAGATCAATTGCATGATTTTTGAAAATTCCCATTATATGCCCTAAAACCGAATTCTTTGAAACCAAAGACCAAAAATCCGTTAATCAGGAGAATACCTAGCATATAATCAAAACTAATCTACCCAGAGTTCTTATTTCAAAAGAAATTTGACCAAAAACCATTCAAAAACGAAAAAGATAGAAAAATCTCATCACGTTTTGAAGAAAATAGAGAAAAACTGTGAAAAACGGGATTTTGATCAATAAAACTTACTTGTATTCGAAGAACTTGAGTTTGGAAAGCTCCAAGGTGCAATAGTTCTAGAAAGAGAGGCTCTAGAGACTTGAGAACAAAAGATTAAGGTAAAAGAAATCAAAACCCTCTTGTTCTTATTAAAACCCTAGCCGTGATCCGGATCGGATCGAGATTTCGATCCGGATCGGCCAGCCGCAGGAAGAAGCCTGCGTTCGGGATCCGGATCAGCTTGCCCGATCCGGATCGGCTCCAACTTTTTCTTCAGAAAAATTTAGAAAAATTTCATAAGATCCAGAAAAAGTATGTAAGCACAATTTTGTATCAACTTTAAACAAAAATCATCGTTTCATACAACAAGAATTAGATTATGCCAAATCTATCAATAATATCCAAAAATGAAACGAGAATTTACAAAAATTAAATCCCTTAAAATTGAACACCTTCAATTACATCTAACTTGATCTTATGAGTAATGCCTTTATCAAATCATCAATTCAGTAAAGAAAATGAAATACAAAGATCAATAGATGTTTGAAATCCCAAATATGGTAGATAATTTATCTAGACAATCTGTTGAAGAGAGTGGCTCTTTGAGCATCTTTCTTTAAAATCCCACCTTATACCAACCTTGAAATTTGACGGAGTCAAGTATTTCAACATGCATTTTACTTAATCAAAAATTGAACAACCATGCTTGGTATACATGTGGTAGCTGCACACAATACTCGGACGACCGAGGTGGTAGCTCTTTCCTCCATGTGGTGGTAGTTTTCGCACTCCTCATTGGGATGTAACTCTTTCCACATCTTTTGAGCATTTTACATTTCTTTGACTCCCCCTCAATTGGCTATCAATTATTTAAGATATAAAGTATTCAACCAAAAATTGATCTCGATTTCATACTCGACTAAGCAGTCAAATAAGATAATGACTATACCAAGAGATCATTGAGAGAGAAATTGACTTTGATCACTTAGAAGATGATTTAATTAACATAAATGATCATTGCAACAGTGAAATATTATGATGGCAAAAGCATAATAAATTTCTAAATGTGCGAAAAGATGCAATTAAAGTTAATTATGATCTATGCTCAATTAATGTCCTATGTACAAACATAGATAATGAACAAAACAAAACAAAAACAAAACCTATCCTAAGCAAAGGTTTCAAAAAGAAGTTTATTTCAAGGAAAGCATTCCAATTGTTTTTCGCAAATGAATAAAACGTTTTTGATCCAAAGGTTTTGTTAAAATGTCAGCTAATTGATCCTCAGTTGAAATATATGAAAGTTGAAGAGTATTTGATTCAACTAGCTCTCTAAGAAAATGATATCTAAGTTCAATATGTTTTGTTCTAGAGTGCAACACAGGGTTTTTAGAAATGTTAATTGCACTTGTGTTGTCACAAAGAATTGTTACCGAAGATGCTGAAATCCGGAAGTCGCTCAACACACTTTTCATCCAAATGAGTTGGGTTGAACAACTACCTGCTAAAATTTATTCCGCTTCGGCAGTCGAGAGTGCTATGCAATTCTGCTTTTTACTGTGCCATGCAACAAGGCAATGGCCAAGATAGAAGCATGCACCACTCGTGCTTTTCCGATCGTCCACTGATCCTGCCCAATAGGCATCTGAGTATCCAACAATATCCAAACTAGTTCCCATAGGATACCAAATTCCGAAATTAATTGATCCTTTGATGTACCGGATGATCCTTTTCATCGCTTTCAGGTGAACCTCCTTTGGTGCTGATTGATATCTCGCGCAAATCCCAACACTAAAGGATATATCCGGGCGACTAGCCGTGAGGTAAAGTAGACTTCCAATCATACTTCGATACAGTTTCTCGTCTACATTCTCACTTTGTGAATCACTTCCAAGTCCCTTGTGGCTAGTTCCCATTGGAGTCGGAAAATCCTTCGAATTTTCTAAGTCATACTTTTTAACCAACTCCATTGCATACTTGGATTGACTCAAGTGAATACCTTCAGCATTTTGTTTAATTTGCAATCCAAGGAAATAAGTCAATTCGCCCATCATGGACATCTCAAATTCGCTTTCCATGGTCTCCGCGAATTTAGAAGCATCATTATCTCTTGTTGCGCCAAATACAATGTCATCGACATAGATTTGTGCTACAATGAAATTGCTTTGATAATGCTTCACAAAGAGAGTCCTGTCAGCTCCCCCTCGAGTATAGCCCTTCTCCAAAAGGTGCTTTGCCAACCTTTCGTACCATGCTCGCGGTGCTTGTTTCAGACCGTAAAGAGCCTTTTTCAAACAAAAAACATGGTTAGGTTGTTTATGGTCTACAAAACCTTTCGGTTGAGCCACACAAACTTCCTCATTTAAAAACCCATTTAGAAACGCGCTCTTAACGTCCATTTGAAATAATTTGATTTTAAAATGACAAGCAATAGCAAATAGTATACGAATGGACTCGAGTCTAGCTACAGGGGCGAATGTTTCATCAAAGTCTATACCTTCTACTTGAGAGTAGCCTTGAGCAACTAATCGTGCCTTGTTCCTGATGATAGTACCATCCTCATTTTTCTTGTTCTTGAAAATCCATTTGGTACCTATCACATTATGTTGCTTTGGAGGCTTCGTTAATTCCCAGACTTTGTTTCGCTCAAATTGATGGAGCTCTTCCTGCATTGCTTTAATCCAGTAGTCATCCTGAAGAGCTTCATCTATGTTCTTTGGTTCGATTAAAGATACGTAGCAAGCGAATCCACAAACCAACTGCCTCCGAGTTCTAACTCCTTCTTGTGGATCTCCAATAATATTCGATTCCGGATGATCCTTGGAGATTCGTAGCGTTTGTTGAAACGGAGTACTCGGAGGTATATGAGATGATTCCTGCACATCAGATAAACTTGAAGAACCATTAGATGCATCATTAATATTGGAAGTATTATTATGAGAAGATGCAATGGCAGGTAAATCATCATCTAGAGAGATATCGAGGGTAGATTTTCCAGATCCAAAGTGAAAAGCTTCATCTACTTTAACATTTATAGATTCTACGACCGTCTTAGATTCCAAGTTAAATACTCGATATGCTCTACTATTTGTAGAATACCCCAAGAATATCCCTTCGTCACTTCGAGAGTCAAACTTTTCAAGATTTTCACGGTTACGTAAAATGTAACACCGACTCCCGAAGATGCGAAAATATTTGATGTTGGGTTTTCTACCTCACCATAGTTCATATGGTGTATTTAACGTTCTCGGGCGCAAATAAACTCGATTAATTACATAGATTGCAGTGTTCACAGCTTCAGCCCAAAAATGTAGCGGTAAATTCCGGCTGTGAAGCATAACACGTGCCATCTCTTGAACAACCCTGTTTTTGCGCTTGACAACACCATTCTGTTGAGGTGTATAGGGTGCAGAGAATTCATGCTTAATACCGTTTCAAGTGCAAAAGTCAATGAATTTAGAGTTAACGAATTCTCCACCTCTATCACTTTTAACACGAATGATCTTTTCATTCTTTTCAATCATAATACGAAGGCAAATCTCGTGAAAAGAATCAAAAGTATCAGCTTTCTCTTTTAAAAATGCTACCCAAGAATATCGAGAGAAATCATCAATCATCAAGAAAATATACCATTTACCTCCCAAAGATGGTTGACGAGTTGGCCCCATTAAATCCATGTGTAAAAGTTCCAAAGGCCGTTTTGTACCAACGTGGTTCAAGTTCTTGTGTGCAGTCCTGGACTGTTTTCCCTTTTGGCAACCACCACACACAATGTTTTGTTTAAATAAAAGTTTTGGAACCCCCTTGACCACGTCCTTGTTTGAAATTCTAGCAAGTTCCTTAAAATTTATGTGACCTAGCCTTTCATGCCAAATTGTTTCATTAATCAAAGAAACTAGATTACATTTTTCTGAAATTTTATTAGGAACAACATAGCAATTGTTTTCAGATCTAACCCCTTTTAAAAAGAAGACATGGTCCTTATCAGTTACAACACATTCAACAGATGAAAAGTTAACTGAAAAACCATTGTCGCAAAGTTGACTTATGCTTATGAGGTTAGTCTTAAGACCATCAACAAATAACACATTATTTAGAACCGGGCCATCTGGAATAGCTACTGTTCCTTTTCCAACAATTTTGGAAGATCGACCGTCTCCGAAAACAACGAGTCCTCCGGAGATTTTCTCAAGATTTTGAAAACTATTTTTGTCACCGGTCATGTGACGGGAACACCCGCTATCCAGATACCAAGACGAACTATCATATGCATGCAAGGAAACATTGGTAACAAGACAAGGAAAGATTTCACCTTTGCGCACCCAAACCTTTTTGGAATGCGTCGGTAATGGTCGTGAAGTTATATGCCTAGGTGAAAGAGTCGTGTTAAAACGATTGCTGCTCCTTGATGAAGTCGTCTTGCGCGGTAAACTACCAAGGTTCTTTTCCTTCAATTGATTTGCAATTGATTTCCAAGGAATCACCTTTGTGGTAGTCATTGCAAGAGGTGTTTGAAGTGAGCGTTTGACTCCCGTCTTGCAATATCTTCTTATGTGCCCTGAAACACCACAACGAAAACATACCTTAGATCTTGACGATCCCAAAGAGGATGAAGTAGGTTTGTTGTCGTTGTTTGTCTTGAATTCCGGTGTCGGAGGAGGAGATACCGACTGAGGCACAAAAACTGTCCCACTCGAACTTGGACTGTTTCCAGTTTGAGTGTACCCGAGGCCGAACCGATTTGTTTGACCAAGACCAAGAAGCCTATCCAACTTACTCCTTCCTGAAGAGAATCGCTGCAAGTCATCCTTGAGTTGGAAAATGGTCTTTGTCATTTCCAGGTTATCCTGTCGAGCCTCGTTGTAGAGCTTTGAGAAGTGATCCGCTTTATCCACCAGATTTGTATGTTCCTTCTCAAAAAGCTCATTGGACTCTTGAAGGGAAACATTTACTTTTATCAGATTTTCCCTTTCCACTTCAAGAGCGTTTGAGAGAGAAGTTGCCCTTTTTGCTTCTTCTTCGAGATCATGCAATCTCCCTCTCAAACTCTTGTTTTGCTTAGCCACTTTCTTTGAATCCCTCAAAAGTCTGTGGTAGGCTAGAGCAAAATCTTCACCTTCCGAATCATCCGATTCGTTGTCCGTTGCAATCTTTTCAACAGTGGAGTTGGACAATGACTCGGACGTACTTGCCATAAAACACATGAAGGGTGAAGATGTGGACGCGTGGAATGCCGTGGTGCTCTTTTCTTCATCACTTGAAGACGACTCATTTGACGTTGAGTTGTCATCCCAAGTGACGACTTGCATCGCCTTCTTCTTTGCCGGATACTTGTTGGGACACTCCGTTGCAATGTGGCCGTAGCCTCGACATTTGAAGCATTGTAGTTGTCCCTCTGAACTTTTCTTATCCTTTGAGAAGTTCTCTTGCTTTCTTGACTTGTAACTTGAAGTACCCTTGCCTTTGTTCGACTTTCCGAAGGATGGAGATTTACTTGAATTACCCCTTCGAAAGTTGCGGCGAAACTTCCTTGTCAAGAGAGCGAGCTGCTTCTCAAATTCCTCCATAGAAAGATTCTCGTCATCGTCTGAGGAGGATGTATCCGCGTCTTCTTCCTTAGTTGTTTTCAAAGCATTACCTGAAGACTTAGAAGAGGATGCTTTTCCAGAAGAATTGTTAGTAGTAAATGTCATTTCATATGTTTGTAATGAACCAACTAATTCTTCTACACGCATTTCGTCCGGGTGTTTAATAGTTTCAATGGTTGTAACCTTTGGGAGAAATCGTTCAGGAAGAGTTCTTAAGATCTTTCTTACAACCTTAAATTCTGGAATCTTCTCTCCCAGGTTAGCACATGAGTTTACGATGTCTTGCAATCGTGTATAGTAGTCCGTGAAAGATTCATTTTCTGCCATCAAGATAGAGTCAAACTTGCTCGTAAGCATTTGCAGTTTCTGAATCTTCACGAGGTTAGTTCCCTCATGTGTAACCTGAAGAACATCCCAGATTTCTTTCGCAGTCTCACATGCCGAGACGCGAGAGAATTCAGTTTGAGATAAGGCATTAAAAATAGCATTAATTCCCTTGCCATTGTAAGAAGATGAATCTAACTCTTCCTTGGTCCATTTCGACCTAGGTTTTAAGGTGCGAACATCAGAGATAATTTCAGTTGGATTAGACCATCCTAATTCAATTGATTGCCACACCCTTTCGTCGATGGAAATTAAAAAGGCTTTCATCCGTACTTTCCAGTACGCATAATTTGTTCCATCAAAGAAAGGGGGTCGATTGATGTTTCCACCTTCAACCATTGTTTACAACCCTATTCCCGCTCTGATACCACTTGATGGGTTATATGTAATATAGATCTAAATAGGGGAAGAAACACCTAGAGGGGGGTGAATAGGTGTAAACGTATAAACACTCAAAAATCGTTGCGATAAAAAACCCAATGCGGAAATAAAAATAACACGCAAGATTTTTACGTGGAAAAACTCCAAACCGGAGTAAAAAACCACGGGACCGATAACACGGCGAAATCCACTAGAATTAAAACACGTACAAGGTGATTTACCGTACACACTTACGACTCAACCTTTTCCATACGCTACTAGAGGATCTTCTCCGCTCGCTCCACGACGCTTCTCGAATCCACGATCTGCGCCCAACGCCGAATCCACGGCGTCCAACGTCGAATCCACGACGTCCGACCGAATCCACGGTCTTCACCCAGTAGCACCCTTCGAATCCACGAACGTGCCTCGCTCCGAATCCACGAGAGCGGTTGAACCTTGAATCCACAAGGACACGCGAATCCACGCGCTGATTTTGGGGTAAATCGTTGTTTTTGGGTGGTGATGATCCGCCGAATACTTAGATCAAAGATAGATAGGAAATACCATCTAAGTATTCATTAGTTTGATTCAACTCAAGATATGAGTATGAAAACCTAGAATCAAACTAATCAATATAGATGAAGAAACATAGAGTAATATCTAATGATTTCCTTTCTTCTCTATATGTGGATCTAGGGCCGTATAAGATGATATTTGATTATGACGGCTCTATATCAAATATGTGGAGTATTTTTCTTCTTACCCTAGAAAAAGAGTCATAGGGTCTATTTATAGGTTAGAAACATTTGGAAGGAGATAAGAATCAAAAACCTAACATTTCTGGAATTTTTACGGACGGCGATTCGGATCGGATTTGGGCGATCCGGATTGTAGTAGCAAGAAAGACGGTTTCCAGAAAAACAAACGTTCGGGATCCGGATCGGAATGCCTGATCCGGATCGTTCATACAATTCAGAAAACTCAACGTTCGGGATCCGGATCGTGAGATGTTGCGATCCGGATTGAAGTAATGTATGAAACAACAACCTTCGGGATCCGGATCGCTGGCTCTGATCCGGATCCTGAACATGTCCGAACACCAGTTTTTTGATTTTTATGCAATTAAAAATTCTTCCAGGTGTTTCTACACTACAAGAAGTATTCGGATCACCAATAATCTTTAGTTAAACATACCTGATCCTTTTGAATTCTTCTTTCTTGAGATTGAGTTAAATGATCCAACTTTCTTCACCTTGAATCTTCAAGACTTGAACCTTTCACGAAACTACGCCAACTCAAATTCCGTAACAACTCCAACTGAGGAAAACGGCGCGGCATAGAGTATCAAACATTGGCATAAGAATGCTAAGGTCAAGATCCACGCTCACTCTCAGAACGGTAGGACTCAAGATCCCCAAATATCTTGCACAACAGTCGGAGCACTCTCGACGACTCAACTGATCAGCTAACACGAAACACGAGACACTAGCCTCTCCAACAGCTCGCAGCACAAAGCACACTGGCTGGAGGTACTCCACAGCTAGGAACGACCCACAACTCAGGCTAACAATACTGGTCGGACAACACTCAACGACCTGGGACCACCGTCAACCACAACGGTTCCCAACAACACTGATTGGAAGATACTCGACGGCCCGGGACTACCGTCTGCTCAACGGCTCCCTCCCACGACAGCACAACAGGGATACAAGACCTCCCGGGACTACCGTTTACCCAAACGGCTCCCGGCACAGATAAGCAACCCACTACACTACCAGACTCCACTCTGCTCCCAAGCATGAGTGCAAAAGCATCCCACACTAAAAGAAAGTCCTGACCTCTCGGCCCACTACCCGGGCGAGCATAACACTATGTCCAGGAATAGAAAAACAGTGTGGGTGTCTAAACATAAATAACCCTAGCCCAAGTGAGGGTTTTCTACTGGTCTGGTTACACATGCAACATATGACGGGGGTGCTAGGTCAAGTTCCAAGATAACTATATTAACAGATGATGAAAGGAATAACAATTCCTACAATCTAGCATGCTGCACAAGGAAATAAACTATCATGCATAGTCCTACATCAGTAGAATTACTGTAGAGTCCATAAAACTTGGAGATAAGGCCACCCACCTCGATTTGCCTCCAATTGCTTGTAGACACTTGTAATTGGCCTCCACGCGATTCGCACGCAAAACGATGCCCGCTGCCGGAGACCGCACGCAAAACGGAGCACGATGCCAAAATCCGCACGCCAAACGGAGTCCGCACGCAAAACGGTGCACGGTGCCGGAGACTGCATGCAAAACAAAGTCCACACGCAAAACGGTGCACAGTGCCGGAGACCGCACGCAAAACGGAGCACGGTGCCAGAATCCGCACGCCAAACGGAGTCCGCACGTAAAACGGTGCACGGTGCCGGAGACCACACGCAAAACGGAGTCCGCACGCAAAACGGTGCACAGTGCCGGAGACCGCACGCAAAACGGAGTTCGCACGCAAAACGGAGCACGGTGTCGGAAACCGCACGCAAAACGGAGTCCGCACGCAAAACGGTGTAGTAACATGGTCCCAAACACAGATAAGAGCAAGAGGGTCAATTTTGCAGTCCAAAAGAACGCTCTAAACTATGCCAAAAACACCGTAAAAAAATTAGCACACGGGACCTACCCGACTGCGCCGCCGCCGCCGAAACGCTCCGCCGACGACGCAGCACGCTCCACGAGGCCCACGACGCCACGCCGCACATCCCACCATCTCCTCCCTCACTCTCCCACTCGCTCGGTTGAAGAAGAAGGAAAGGAAGGGAAGAAAACGGTGTGCGGGGGAGAAAGAAGAAGAAGAAGAGGAGGGAAAAGGGGGATGGTCCACGGTGCACCGGTCCACGGTGCACCGGCCAATCCAGGCCCTCCAGCCGCCGGCCCACGGCACAAAAGCGGTGCACCAGGTGCAGGCGACCGCGCGCCCGCCACGTGGCCGCGCCCCTGCACGCCACGCGGGCGCGCAGCCCACGCGCCACACGGGCGCGTGACACCATGCCCGCGCAGGCGCGGGACACGGGCGCGCCACACGGGCGCGTGCCCCCGCGCGCCCGAGCGGGCGCCAGTGGGGGCCCGCCACGTGGCGGCCCCCCCGCGTGCGCCCCACTCCGCAGGCGCGCTTCCCAAGCGCGCCTGCCTGTCGCGCCATCCCGAGCCGTACGCCCTCGGGATTTGTGCCGCGACACACCCGAAAAACACGCACGCCTCGAAACTCGTGCCGCGCCGCCTCGAAAAACGTGCAATTCATCCGGGCTCCAAATCAAACAAATAAATAGTCCATTCTTAGCAATTTCGCGCGCTGAATCCAAAAACGATGTTCGTTTCTCCAAATTCTCATCCGAAAATTTGCCGAATGCCCACTCGATCCGATTTTTTCGCCGGGTCCAAATCTGAAGTCCGATTTGCTAAATTCCAACTCTAAAAATTCCCGAAAGCGATCGGAGAGGTAATCTTTTATCCAAACTTCGCCCGGAGTCCAATTTTGACATCTGAATCGCGCGAAACCACCTCTAAACACCCGACGGGTCATCCAAATTCCCACGGGGTCTCCTTTTAAGCACGAAGTCCAACACTTGTGTCCAAATTGCGCGCAAACACCACCGACACATCACGCAGGCCACTAGTGATGCAACTAAATCCCAATTTGCATCACAAATCCATTCCTTGGGCCCGACACGCGCACAAACACTCCCAACGGCCACTAAACCGACGGAAATCTCATAAGTGGGAATTTGGGTCCTCACATCCTCCCCCACTAAAAGAAAGTTTCGTCCTCGAAACTAGATCAAGCCCATCGGGAGTCAAGAATACCACGGCTAGGTATCTAACAATACGCCTCCAGCTCCCTAAACCCCACTCGCTCCTCGTGATTACTCCGCAACAACAACAACAAGTACGGTATGACCCGATGTGCAATTCTCTCATCTCTCGAGCCAGAAATTGCAACGGGCGTCCCTCGTACTCCAATAATCACAGATCTCAAAGGGGCAAGTAAATCACGGGCGAGGAAAAACACATCACTACTGAGCTGAGACGTGAAAAACCAAAGGGCTCCACTAAAAGGCTGGGGGAAACTGAAATAACCACAAGTGTAACACGCACCAAACCACAACATGGTGCCAACCTCAACAAGCGACCCGAAGCATACCCGCACATTCATCCAATAAGGAAGGGAATCCAATAAGCTTGGGTCTTCACTCGGTTACTTCCCGATCCGAAACCACTCGAGTGGACTACACAACTGCAGGCTACCCTCAAAAGGGATCCTCAAAAGGCACAATCTCGTGCCACAGTTGGTCGCTCTCTTACAACTTTAAATTCTGAAATCTTCTCTCCCAAGTTAGCACATGAGTTTACGATGTCTTGCAATCGTGTGTAATAGTCTGTGAAAGATTCATTTTCTGCCATGAAAATAGAGTCAAACTTGCTCGTAAGCATTTGCAGTTTTTGAATCTTCACATGGTTAGTTCCCTCATGTGTAACTTGAAGAACATCCCAGATTTCTTTCGCAGTCTCACATGCCGAGACGCGAGAGAACTCAGTTTGAGACAAAGCATTAAATAGAGCATTAATCCCTTGGCCTTTGTAAGAAGAAGAATCTACCTCTTCCTTGGTCCATTTCGACCTTGGTTTGATGGTGCGAACATCAGCAATAATTTTAGTTGGATTAGTCCATCCTAACTCTATTGATTGCCACACCCGTTCGTCGATGGAAATTAAAAAGGCTTTCATCCGTACTTTCCAGTACGCATAATTTGTTCCATCGAAGAACGGAGGTCTGTTGATGTTTCCACCTTCAACCATTGTTTACAACCCTATTCCCGCTCCGATACCACTTGTTGGGTTACGTATAAATTGGATCTAAATAGGGGAAAAAAATACCTAGAGGGGGGTGAATAGGTGTAAAGAATAAACACTCAAAAATCTTTGCGATATAAAACCCAATGCGGAAAAATAAATAACACGCAGAGATTTTTACGTGAAAAACTCCAATCCGGAGTAAAAAACCACGGGACCGATAACACGGTGAAATCCACTAGAATTAACACACGTACTGTCACGCCCCGAGGTCGAAACTGCGACCCGGGCTCGCCAACAGATCCGCCACCTATGCCAAACCCCGCATAGGCGAAGCGTCCTACCTGCAAGAAAAGTACTACAGCTAACAGATATCAGAGTTATAAATGAAAATCTGCTGTATAACTAAAATCAACCACTGTACAACTGGAAATAATACAACAATGTCCATCTCCCAAAAATGATAATGATACAATATCCTCATACACAGCTCAAAACTCAACCGGGAGATATCTCCAATAAATACAACAGTGTACTGTAATATCTGCGGGTTTCAGGGAACCCGGATCCTTTTTTTTTAAATTTAATCGCACCGCGGTCCGCTTAAAGGGTCTGAAAGGTGGTTTTTAATCCCTTGTTTCTGGGCAGACTGTCGGGGCTCGCGGGTATTTCTAGACAATAAAGCTCGCGAAACGGAGAACGGCGGTGCGATCGGTTCTGGATTCCGACCCCGGAATCTCCCAGAATAAATTCCAGAAGACTGACGGCAGTCCAGGAGACTAACACGGTTTTCGAGGCGGACCGGACCCTGGTTTGTGACCAATTGCCCTAATTTACCTATTTGAGGTTTGGGGTTAAGTCCCACTCGTTTCTCTTGGGACCGATTGACTTATCCTCTGGTTTGGGGTTAGGGTTCAGGCTTCCCACTTCTCGCACCCTTGACAGACAGTTTCCTGAGCGCGGACGAGGAGCCGTCTTCCTCCCTCCCCTTTTCTTCCTTCTTCCTATCGGTCGGCGTGGAAAACCAAGGAGGCGCGATCGAGGAAAGGGACGAACGTCCGCACACCCTTGGAGACCGGGCACGCAAGAACGGGACGATCACCCTCGTGGAACCCTAGCTGACGAAACCGAGGTAAGCACGTTCGTTTCCCCTTTTCGTTTCTTGTTCGAGGAAGGGGAGGGAGGGGTTCTTGGAGGGTTTCGGAGATGGGCATCTGCTGCCCTCGGAGGCGAAGGAGGGATGAGCCACCCGCCGGCAGGGCACCCGTGCGAGCTTGAGGCCGCACGGGGCTGCCCGAGCCTGCGGGCAGCTCCCCCGAGCGGGCTGGGCGCCGCGCGGGGTCGCCTGTATGCAGGGGCGCCGCGCGGGACCGCCCGCCTGCAGGGGGCGTCGCGCGGGGCCGCCCGCATGCAGGGGCGCCGCGCGGGGCCGCCCGCATACAGGGGCGCCGCACGGGGCCGCCCGCGCATGCAGGCTGTGCACCGCGAGGGCTGGGCGCCATGCGAGGCGCCGCGCGGGCAGCATGGCGGCGCAGGGGTTTTGTCGCCGTCGTCGGAGCCGAGGGCCGTTCCGAGACGGGAGCCGGTTGGTGTTTGGGGCTCTTCTTTGGGCCGCGTTTAGTGGGTTTTGACTTCTTCGCCCGAGGATCCTTTTTGTAGTTTCGGGGAGCGTGCCGGGACGCGGGGGAGTCGAGCGCTGAACGCTACAAGTGACAGGTGGGTTTTACTGTGGTGTGTAGCGTCGGATTCCGGCGATCGTTTTACTCTTGATTACACGTGCTATTGTTTTACTCTTGAGTACACATGTTATAGTTGTACTTAGGATTACACATGTTATAGTTCTACTCTTGATCACTTAGAATGTTGCTACCAAGATAGCGGTGATAGTTTACTCTTGATTACATACCATGTTGCTACCGGGTTAGCAGTTATAGTTTTTAATCTTGATTATATATCCTATTGCTAACATGATAACGGTTATATCTTCTCCTCGAGTATTGTTGGTATTGTGATTGTTTTGCTCGAGGCTGCAGCACGCGCACCCGCAGTTTGGCCACCGCAAAGGGTGCGCTTTTCCGGAAAAGTGGTCCATGACCCGTGTATACCCACAGGACGGAGTGGGGCCTCTTTAGTTGTGGGGCTTGGATGCGCCAAGGTGTGAGCGGTGCGACCCGTCGGTTTAGTTGTCCGACGTTGGAGTGGTGCGACCCATTCGGTTTAGTTGTCCGACTTGGGCGCGGTGCGATCCGTCGGTTTAGTTGTCCGACGGGATCGGGTATTGGTAGTGCAGGTTTACAGGTGTTTGATTTTACTTTTCCCTTGCGAGGGTGGTTGCTCCGGATAGGCTACGGTTGGACATTTTCTTTACCTGCTCGCTATTATCATTTTTGTTTAGTCGCTGACTTCCCACTTTGCGACAGGGTCCTACAGGGGGGAGAGTTAGGCGACGGTGAGGCCGCGGCAAGGGATTCTGGATCCCTGGAGACCTGAACAGTACTTTATCCCTTTCTTTCGCATTCCATTTATTATTTGTAGATTGTGGATGGTTCTCGATGCCCTCGTGGGGTCGGTGTGGATGTCGGTATGGTGACAAATAAATTGTTTAGTTTTCTTTACATCTCTGTGGGCCGCTTTGGAAAATAAAAGAGCAAACAAAAGAAAAGATTGCGAAAACTATTATTTCAAAAACTCGGGTGTCGTGTGGGCACCGTTTTCAAAACCTTTTGGATTTATGGTTTGCGAAAATGGATTTCAAAACCTAAGTGTCGTGTGGGCACTGTTTTCCAAAACCCCTGAGTTTATGTTGCTTTTGAAAAGGGTTTTCAAAATATGGGTGCCGGGTGGGCACCGTTTCAAAAACTGTGGATTTATCCTTTCAAACTAAACGGCCGTGTGTTTTATTCAGCGCATTGTGAATGGTTGTATGTCTGGATTGTTGTGATTGAATGTTTACCCGTTATTGGACACTGTACAAACCGTGACGCCGTGCATATACAGGGGAGACTCTGTCCGTTTGTAGAGTGATCCTGTATATGCGGCGGATCTGGGCACGCGCTGGGGAAGAAGGTTTTAAAAAAAAAATAAATACATACCTTTTGTAATTCGTTTCCGCTAAAAATAATCCCCCGGGGCGTGACAGATTAAGATGGTATCAGAGACTTAGCCTTCAATCACAACAATTGGTGCCGACGTCCACAGGAATACGTCACTTAACTACAAAGGAATGGAATGGATAGGTCGTAGGAGAGTAGGACGTGAGTGATCGAGGGGGCGGGGAACGAGTCCGAGTCCTTTTCTCTCGACAGGTGGTTCGTTGTTTGTTAGCGGAGTCTAGAGCTGACTTATGTTTTTGGTGTACAGACATGGCCCGTACTAGATCATCGGCCGAGGATGCAGGGGCAGACGCGATGACGTCGGCTGCCGCAGAGAACCAGCTCCTGCAACAACAACTGAGGGAGATGGCAGGGCAGCTGGCGACTCTCACGGCTCACGTGCATCAGTTGACGCAGCAACAACCGGCCGCGACGGTGACGGTCGCCACCGCCCCTCCGCACGGGCCAGGCGCGCTGACGACGGGGGTCAGTGCAGGAGTGGCCCCTATAGCGACTGCCGCAGACGAGGTACCACCACCCCAGACGACGACACCAGCGGCGGTAACCGCGACAGCAACTGCGGGACCGGCGCCGGGAAGCACCGGCGGGGGTGCCTCGGGGGAGACCGTGGTCACCCCTTCCCCTTCTGTGGCTGCCGCCGCCACGGGGGAGGGGTCAGTTCCGCTGACTGAGCGGGACCGCGTGCGGGCCAACCTGGCCGACTTTAAGAAGTACGACCCACCCACGTTCGACGGGGAGACGACTGATCCCTGGGTCATCGAGAAGTGGGTGGGATCAATGGAAAAGTTATTTGAGGACTTACTCATGGAGGATGGCAAGCGGGTTCCCCTGGCGGTTCACTTCCTGGAGGGGAACGTCCGCTTATGGTGGAAGACGGTACGCCCTGATCCCACAAAGGGCACCGCCGTACTTTCGTCATGGACAGCGTTCAAACAGGAGCTGTTTGGAGCCTTTTTCACAAGCAGCGTTAAAAAGAAGTTGGAGGATGACCTGAACCACATCCAGCAGGGGAGTAAGACAGTGATGGCATATCAGCGCCAATTTGTACGACTGGCCAACTGCGTCCCTTTCGTGATAAGGGACGAGTCCCATAAGGCGCAACTCTTCGTGGATGGATTGCGGAGTGACATTTTCCAAGTGGTGCAAGCAGCTGATTTGCACACTTTTCATAAAGTGGTCGACAGGGCCACGGTGGTGGAGCGCGGGTTCGCCGTTACTCGCGCCAGGAGGGAGGGCCCGGCGCACCATGAGGAAAGGAAGCGATCGTAGCAATACTCCGGGGGAGGCTCTTCTAGTGGAAGCCGACCCCCCAAGCGGTGGAGGCCACAGTCGGGACCTCGGAGCGCACCGGCAGGAGGGCCGAGGACAGGAGACAGGCCTTGCGTTATTTGTGGGGGAGGACACCGAGCGGGAGATTGCCCCCAAAGGGGAGACCATTACTTCCGATGCGGCAAACCGGGGCACTTTCGCCGCAACTGCCCCTTAGCTGGGGGATCTGCGTCCTCAGCAGCTTCTACACCCTCGCCACAACTGTCGGGGCGGGGAAAGGCTCCTGTGGGGTCGACCTCTAGACCCCCTCCGCCACAGCGAGAAGAGGATAGGCTGCCACAACCTGGTGGGCGGGTTTTCTCGATGACCCGCCAAGAGGCGGATCCGCCGGAGGGCGCTCTTGCAGGTATTACTTCTGTTTCAAACACCCGCGCTAGAACTCTTTTTGATACCGGAGCAACACACTCTTTCATTTCTAGTGATTTCGTTTTTGTGCATGGTCTTGGGGTGGTGCCCCTCCAAAATCGTTTGACGGTCCAAACGGCGGGGGGGGGGGGGGGGGGGGGTGTTGCAGGCGGTCAGCTTTGTGGCCGCCTGCCCGATCAATCTAGGACGACTGGCTTGCCCTGGGGATTTGGTGGTAATCCCCCTGAAGGAGTATGACGTAGTGTTGGGCATGGATTGGCTCTCAATGTACCAAGTGCTCATCGATTGTGAGAAGCGGATGGTGCAATTACAAGAACCGAGCTTCCCTGAGAATATGTACCTGGCGTGTAAGAGCATTTCCTTCCTAGCAATCATCTCATCAACACGGGCTAGAAGATTGGTGGAGGGTGGGTGTGTGGCCTACTTGGCATCGGTGGATTTGGTTACCCGACCCTCGGCGACACCTTCAGACATCCCAGTGGTGAGGGATTTTCCCGATGTCTTTCCGATGGAACTGCCCGGGATACCCCCTGAACGAGAGGTGGTGTTCCCTATCGAACTCTTACCGGGTACTCAACCTATCACGAAGGCGCCCTACCGAATGGCCTTCGCGGAGTTGAAGGAGCTTAAGGCGCAACTGGAGGACCTCTTGGACAAAGGGTTTATCAGACCGAGTGTGTCACCCTGGGGCGCACCAGTACTCTTTGTACGGAAGAAAGACGGAAGCCTGCGTCTCTGCATCGACTACAGGGGGATAAACAAGGTTACAGTGAAGAATAAGTACCCCCTGCCCAGAATAGACGACCTCTTCGACCAGTTGCGAGGAGCAACGGTGTTCTCAAAAATTGACCTACAATCGGGCTACCATCAGCTACGGGTTCGAAACGAAGACATTCCAAGGACCGCCTTCCGAACCCGGTACGGCCACTACGAGTTCACGGTTATGCCGTTCGGGCTTACGAACACCCCCGCGGTCTTTATGGATATGATGAACCGGATATTCAGACCATTCCTAGACCGGTTCGTAGTGGTCTTCATCGACGACATACTGATCTACTCACCCACCGAAGAGGAGCACGAGGACCATTTGCGAATGATTCTCCAAACCCTCAGGGAGCACAAGCTGTTCGCTAAGCTCAAAAAGTGCGAATTCTGGCTACGCGAGGTGGGGTTCCTAGGGCACGTGATTTCGGCGAAAGGAATCGCCGTGGACCCCAAGAAGGTGGAATCGGTGATCGACTGGCAGCCGACGACGACAGTGACGGAGATCCGCAGTTTCCTGGGCCTGGCAGGATATTACAGACGCTTCGTCGAAGGTTTCGCGAAAATTGCTACCCCTTTGAACCGGTTGACCAGAAAAGGGGAGAAGTTCATATTGTGACACCCCTGGAATTTGGATTAGTCCTCTATATAAATGATATAATAGGACTAAATCTCTAACCCGGCTATAGCATTTTGGATGGTAGCAAGATCCAAGAGGAACATGAGAGTTAAGCGTGCTAGAGCTAGAGTAGTTCTAGGATGGGTGACCCCCTGGGAAGTGGGGCGTCACAGTTGGTATCAGAGCCATTCACCAGCCGGAAATGTGAGATGAGTCTCGGCTGAGCCAGGGTTATATAGCGGGTAGAGCGAGGCTCCCCGGCTAATGACCGTTGTGAGTGGAGTGCAGCTCCTCACAAGGTCGGCTAAGGCTAGCGAGACGAGTCTCACATCGCTTGGTGCTTGTGAGTGTGCTTGAGCCTGACGTGGACGTCAGGGCTTAAAGGGGGGAAGAATGTGACACCCCTGGAATTTGGATTAGTCCTCTATATAAATGATATAATAGGACTAAATCTCTAACCCGGCTATAGCATTTTGGATGGTAGCAAGATCCAAGAGGAACATGAGAGTTAAGCGTGCTAGAGCTAGAGTAGTTCTAGGATGGGTGACCCCCTGGGAAGTGGGGCGTCACACATATGGACAGCTAAATGCCAGGAGAGCTTTGAGGAACTAAAAAGAAGGCTGACCAGGGCCCCGATTCTTGTACTACCAATACCCGGGGAGGACTATGAAATGTACTGCGACGCATCGAGGATCGGCATTGGGGGTGTATTGATGCAACAGGGGAAAGTGATAGCCTATGCTTCCAGACAATTGAAGGACTACGAAAGGAATTACCCGATACACGATTTGGAACTAGCTGCAGTGGTCTTTGTTCTAAAGTTATGGAGACACTATCTCTTTGGTGTCCACTGTAACGTCTTTTCGGACCACCAAAGTCTTAAGTATCTGTTCACCCAAAAGGAGCTAAATTTGCGGCAGAGGCGGTGGCTTGAGTTATTGAAGGATTACGATCTAACAATTCAATACCACCCCGGGAAGGCAAGCGTGGTGGCGGACGCTTTGAGCAGAAAGGGGCAACCGAAAGAGGCGTCGGCACGCGCGATAACTGAGCAGAGCACCTTGATCGCGGAATTCTCTCGACTGAGGTTGGAGGTGGTACCAGCGGGCACAGTTGCACAACTGACAGCGTTGGTGGTCAAGCCGACGCTTTTCGAGAAAATCCAAGAAGGACAACTGACGGACCCGCACTTACAGCTCGTGCGAGACAAGATCCACCCGGACCAGGAGAACGACTTTGCAGTGGGAGGTGACGGCATCATGCGGTTCCGCGGGCGTTTCTGCGTACCAGATTCGCCGGAATTGAAGGAGGAAATTCTGGCGGAGGCACACCGCGCTCCTTATGCGGCGCACCCAGGGGGCACGAAGATGTACAAGGACCTCAAGCAGACCTTCTGGTGGCCCAAGCTGAAGGGGGATGTGACACGATATGTGGCTCATTGCCTGGTATGTGAACAGATAAAAGCAGAGCATCAGCGGCCGGCGGGAAAGCTGCAGCCCCTACCGGTGCCGGAGTGGAAGTGGGATCAGATCACCATGGACTTCGTCACGGGATTTCCACGTTCACAGCAGGGGCACGACGCGATTTGGGTCATCGTCGATCAGCTAACCAAGTCAGCACATTTCCTGCCCATCCATACAACCTGGACCAGAGAACGGTTGGCCCAAGTTTACCTCAGCGAGATAGTGAGACTACATGGAGTGCCGGCGTCGATCACCTCGGACAGAGACACCCGCTTCGTCTCGAAGTTTTGGCAGAGCTTACAGCAGGCCCTGGGGACCAAGCTACATTTCAGCACAGCCTTCCACCCTCAGACGGACGGACAATCGGAGCGAGTGATTCAGACCCTCGAGGACCTACTTCGCACCTGCGTACTTGACTGGGGAGCCAGTTGGTCACGCTATTTACCCCTCGTGGAATTCGCCTACAACAACAGCTACCAGGCCAGCATTCAGATGGCGCCTTACGAAGCCTTATATGGGAGACGCTGCCGGTCCCCGATCTGTTGGGATGACTTGGGAGAACGAAAATTCTTGGGACCCGACTTAGTGGAAGAAACTGAAGAAAAGGTACGCCTCATCAGGCAGCGTCTATTGACCGCCCAAAGAAGACAGAAGAGCTACGCAGATCGGCGGCGCCACGATTTGGAATTCCAAGTGGGAGAACACGTGTTCTTACGGGTCTCGCCATCCAGAGGGATCAGGCATTTCGGGCTGAAGGGCAAGTTGAGCCCACGGTTCGTGGGGCCATTTGAGATCTTGGAGCGCATTGGCCCAGTGGCGTACCGCCTTGCCCTACCGCCTAACCTCGACCGAGTCCACAACGTTTTCCACATGTCCACGCTCCGAAAATACCTTTCCGACCCGTCACACGTGTTGGACGTCTCCACGCTCGAGCTCAAGGAGGACCTAAGCTTCGAGGAAACCCCAGTGCGTATCCTAGCAAGAGAAAACAAAGCGCTGCGGAATCGAGTCATCCCCAACGTGAAGGTGCTCTGGAGCAACCAGGAGGAACGAGAAGCGACGTGGGAGCTGGAGTCAAAAATGAGGGAGAGCTACCCCGATCTTTTCACCGCAACCTAGGGTTGAGTTTCGAGGACGAAACTCATTTTAAGAGGTAAGTGATGTAATATCTGCGGGTTTCAGGGAACCCGGATCCTTTTTTTTAAATTTAATCGCACCGCGGTCCGCTTAAAGGGTCTGAAAGGTGGTTTTTAATCCCTTGTTTCTGGGCAGACTGTCGGGGCTCGCGGGTATTTTTAGACAATAAAGCTCGCGAAACGGAGAACGGCGGCGCGATCGGTTCTGGATTCCGACCCCGGAATCTCCCAGAATAAATTCCAGAAGACTGACGGCAGTCTAGGCGACTAACACGGTTTTCGAGGCGGACCGGACCCTAGTTTGTGACCAATTGCCCTAATTTACCTATTTGAGGTTTGGGGTTAAGTCCCACTCTTTTCTCTTGGGACCGATTGACTTATCCTGTGGTTTGGGGTTAGGGTTCAGGATTCCTACTTCTCGCACCCTTGACAGACAGTTTCCTGAGCGCGGACGAGGAGCCGTCTTCCTCCCTCCCCTTTTCTTCTTTCTTCCCATCAGTCGGCGTGGAAAACCAAGGAGGCGCGATCGAGGAAAGGGACGAACGTCCGCACACCCTTGGAGACCGGGCATGCAAGAACGGCACGATCACCCTCGTGGAACCCTAGCTGACGAAACCGAGGTAAGCACGTTCGTTTCCCCTTTTCGTTTCTTGTTCGAGGAAGGGGAGGGAGGGGGTTCTTGGAGGGTTTCGGAGATGGGCATCTGCTGCCCTCGGAGGCGAAGGAGGGACGAGCCACCCGCTGGCAGGGCACCCGCGCGAGCTTGAGGCCGCGCGGGGCTGCCCGAGCCTGCGGGCAGCTCCCCCGAGCGGGCTGGGCGCCGCGCGGGGCCGCCTGTATGCAGGGGCGCCGCGCGGGACCGTCCGCCTGTAGGGGGCGCCGCGCGGGGCCGCCCGCCTGCAGGGGGCGCCGCGCCGGGCCGCCCGCATGCAGGGGCGCCGCGCGGGGCCGCCCGCATGCAGGGGGCGCCGCGCGGGGCCGCCCGCATGCAGAGGCGCCGCGCGGGGCCGCCCGCATGCAGGGGGCGCCGCGCGGGGCAGCCCGCGCATGCTGGCTGTGCACCGCGCGGGCTGGGCGCCATGCGAGGCGCCGCGCGGGCAGCATGGCGGCGCAGGGGTTTTGTCGCCGTCGTCGGAGCCGAGGGCCGTTCCGAGACGGGAGCCGGTTGGTGTTTGGGGCTCTTCTTTGGGTCGCGTTTAGTGGGTTTTGATTTCTCCGCCCGGGGATCCTTTTTGTAGTTTCGGGGAGCGTGCCGGGACGCGGGGGAGTCGAGCGCTGAACGCTACAAGTGACAGGTGGGTTTTACTGTGGTGTGTAGCGTCGGATTCCGGCGATCGTTTTACTCTTGATTACACGTGCTATTGTTTTACTCTTGAGTACACATGTTATAGTTGTACTTAGGATTACACATGTTATAGTTCTACTCTTGATCACATAGAATGTTGCTACCAAGATAGCGGTGACAGTTTACTGTTGATTACATACCATGATGCTACCGGGTTAGCGGTTATACTTTTTAATCTTGATTATATATCCTATTGCTAACATGATAATGGTTATATCTTCTCCTCGAGTATTGTTGGTATTGTGATTGTTTTGCTCGAGGCTGCAGCACGCGCACCCGCAGTTTGGCCACCGCAAAGGGTGCGATTTTCCGGAAAAGTGGTCCATGACCCGTGTATACCCACAGGACGGAGTGGGGCCTCTTTAGTTGTGGGGCTTGGATGCGCCAAGGTGTGAGCGGTGCGACCCGTCGGTTTAGTTGTCCGACGTTGGAGCGGTGCGACCCATTCGGTTTAGTTGTCCGACTTGGGCACGGTGCGATCCGTCGGTATAGTTGTCCGACGGGATCGGGTATTGGTAGTGCAGGTTTACAGGTGTTTGATTTTACTTTTCCCTTGCGAGGGTTGTTGCTCCGGATAGGCTACGGTTGGACATTTTCTTTACCTGCTCGCTATTATTATTTTTGTTTAGTCGCTGACTTCCCACTTTGCGACAGGGTCCTACAGGGGGGAGAGTTAGGCGACGGTGAGGCCGCGGCAAGGGATTCTGGATCCCTGGAGACCTGAACAGTACTTTATCCCTTTCTTTCGCATTCCATTTATTATTTGTAGACTGTGGATGGTTCTCGATGCCCTCGTGGGGTCGGTGTGGATGTCGGTATGGTGACAAATAAATTGTTTAGTTTTCTTTACATCTCTGTGGGCCGCTTTGGAAAATAAAAGAGCAAACAAAAGAAAAGATTGCGAAAACTATTATTTCAAAAACTCGGGTGTCGTGTGGGTATCGTTTTCAAAACCTTGTGGATTTATGGTTTGCGAAAATGGATTTCAAAACCTAAGTGTCGTGTGGGCACTGTTTTCCAAAACCCCTGAGTTTATGTTGCTTTTGAAAAGGGTTTTCAAAATATGGGTGCCGGGTGGGCACCGTTTCAAAAACTGTGGATTTATCCTTTCAAACTAAACGGCCGTGTGTTTTATTCAGCGCATTGTGAATGGTTGTATGTCTGGATTGTTGTGATTGAATGTTTACCCGTTATTGGACACTGTACAAACCGTGACGCCGTGCATATACAGGGGAGACTCTGTCCGTTTGTAGAGTGATCCTGTATATGCGGCGGATCTGGGCACGCGCTGGGGAAGAAGGTTTTAAAAAAAAATAAATACATACCTTTTGTAATTCGTTTCCGCTAAAAATAATCCCCCGGGGCGTGACATGTACAGTCTCGCTATACATAATATATCCTCACTACATCAGTCTCTCAAAAGAGGAAAACAAAACGGCTAAACTACTGAAGATCTCCTCTGAAGGGGTACCGCTACTCTCCAACGACGGGTAGGGATCTAGCTCGCGACTCCCTCGCCTCGATCATCAACCGCGGAATCAGCAACACCCGCTAAGACTCTGCAAAACAAAGGAGAGGAAGGAAAAAGGAGGGGGAAAACCCCCAAAGGGTGTGAGAACTACGCCAAAAGGGAGTTCTCAGTGGGTACCACCGCCGGACCCGACGGTCTGCCCACTACGTCCCCCAAAAGACAATAACTAACCAAAGCCGTAAAGACTGAAATAAGAAAGCTGGAGCCTCTCAATAGCTATCATGCCTCTAAGCCTGCTATGCCTGCCATGCCTGCCTAAGCCTGCCGTACAACGGTCAACAACTCACAATGACCTAGGAACAACCGTCGATCCCCGAACGGTTCCCAACAACACTAGCACTGGTCTAAACACGGCTACTAGACTCCGCTCGGTCCCCCCTGATACGAGTGTAACAGTAAAGTAAACATCTGTAATAAACCCAGTCTAGTGACGCAAGAAATACTGGTACTGCCTGCTTTGCCTGACGAATCGGGTATGCTGGCCAACGCATAACACCGATAAGGGATAGGAGTCTCAAGGACTCTTAGGTAACAGATCGGCAACTATTACCGTCCGATCGCAACCAAAAGCAAGTAACAGATCGGCAACTCTAACCGTCCGATCGCACACTCTGGTGTGGCACTCGAGGGGAGCGACCCACGTGAGTAAAGTATCAGGGATAGGAGTCTCAAGGACTCATAGGTAACAGATCGGCAACTATTACCGTCCGATCGCAACCAAAAGCAAGTAACAGATCGACAACTCTAACCGTCCGATCGCACACTCTGGTGTGGCACTCGAGAGGAGCGACCCACGCGAGTAAAGTATCAGGGATAGGAGTCTCAAGGACTCATAGGTAACAGATCGGCAACTATTACCATCCGATCGCAACCAAAAGCAAGTAACAGATCGGCAACTCTAACCGTCCGATCGCACACTCTGGTGTGGCACTCGAGGGGAGCGACCCACGCGAGTAAAGTATCACCGGGCAATATCCGCGCCGGTGTGATAAGTAACAAAAGCAGGACCGGATCATGACTATGTAAGTGGGAAAGCCCAACCACTAAAGAAAGCATCGGTCCTCCATCAAATGCAAAAGTACTCAAATCGCGAGAAACTCTGTCCACTAGAGAATTCAGATGCCCAATCTGGTTCATAAATAAATATCCGGTCAACTGCCCAATATCCGCGGTTGCCGCAAAGCCCCACAACTAATCCAACCTGTCCCAGACACCAAGTCCCGACTACACTACCCAGACCCCTGCTCGAACCCGAGCAACACTGACCACTTGACTAACAAAGAAGGAGAAAGGAAACGCATTGTTTCTCCTAAGTCAAGTTCCAATAAGTAGTGTAGCAGTAAAAGATGGCCTAACTAGATGACCATACAAGCATGCAAATGTCCTTCACATAGGGTAAGTCCCTTAGGTAAGCATTTACAATTCATCATCATGAATATATGAATGCTGCAAGTTCTCGATAATATTTAATATAAATATTAGTCTTGCAATTCCCTTTATACAATCATCCTTCCTAGCTTACCTCCCAATGACATACCATTATTGTACCTTAAACATGCGTGCATTCTAATACAAGAATTAAAGAACCGTCTATCGGTTCTGGGAACAGAACACCCACCTGAAGTGCTCAAACCCAGGCAAACCTGGGGTCGGCGAAGAGCGTGACCACTTGCTGGCACAATCCGCTGAACCCAAATCCACGGTACATGTCGCGCAAACCTCGGCTCCTAGCAGTGTTCCAAAACACTCGCGAACCCTCCTGGGTACAACAAAAGGTCCTAAGTTACACATTATGCTAAAATATCCAAGTATACATCAACTGCTGAAACTAGCCCCGAAGATGTGCAATTTTTACCTGCAGAACGGTCTCTGGAAAATCCACCGAAAATACTATCGCGATCGTCGCGTCGAGACCTTCGAAACGAGTACCTGCACGTCAAAATCTGAGCACCGTAGGCCAAGTTACAAATTCCACAGTACCGGTGCGTAAAATCTCACAACCACACAACTGTAAACTCTTGTACAGGTAAAGGTAGAAAAAGTATACCTTCGGGCGAATCTCAGAAAATTCCCCGAAGAACACGACGGTAATCCTTGCGACGCGTAGATCCAAAGAGTGTAAAGGCACACCTCAATCCGAGTCTCGTACACCAAGTTGCACGCAAAACGGTGCACACACACGAGTCCTCGCGCATAATGATGCGCGGCCACCAAACCTGCACGCAAAACGAGGTACGCCATTAAACCCCACACGCAAAACGGTGCGCGCCAACATGACCTGCACGCGAAACGGTGCACGTACCACGAATCTGCACGCAAAACGAGGCGAGTCCAAAATGGCAGCAACAGTTCGCGCAGTAAAACGGCACAGTAAAACACGGTCCCTAACACGCAAGAGGGCGTGGGGTCAAATCCAAAATCCGAAAGGAAGACTCAAAACTGTGCCACAAATACTGCAAAACAACAAACGGGCCTACCTCGACAACGTCGTGACGTCTATCGCGTTCAATAACCTCTTTGGAGCACCTTGCGCGCTCCACGGAGTCCACAGCGCGCTCGTGCGCCCTCGAAAACCCTGCCACAAATCGCCCTCTCCCTCTCCTGGTGTGCTCGGGCGAAGCCAGAAAGGGAAAGAAGGAGAAAAATGGGGCAATTCGGGCCTAAATAGGCCAAACCCGAACTTTCGGGCGCACCCTTTTAGGCGCCCGAAAGTTTTCGGGCGGCTACAGTAACTGCCCCAGCCACGGTCCACGGTCCACGCCTTGCCAGCAAGGCACCACGTCAGCACTGCTCGACCAACCAGAGGGCGACACGTGTCCCTGGACCCGTGCACCGCGACCACCGAACAGCAGCGGCTAATCGTTGGCCGCCATGTGGACCGCACCCACGCTTCCGCGGACACCGGCAGCAGCGTCCCGTCGCGTCAGCGCGTCGCGTCGCGCTGACCGACCAATGGGAGGCCGACACGTGGCCTCCCCGCTGACACCGTGCCAGGGAGCCGCCGCGCCTTCCCCACGCGCCCACGCTCCCTCGGTCAGGGCGACCAATGAGGAAGCGCCACGTGGCGCTCCTCACCTACCACGCGCGCCTCGGGCCGCGCGCCACAGCGCGCAGCGCGCGAAAAGCTTGCCTCGGGATTCGGGCTAGCGCCTCGGGATCCGTGCCACCTGCCTCGGGATCCGTGCCACCTCGAGATTCGGGCGTGCTACAGTAATATTCGGGCGCACCTTCAAGACCGGGCTGCTACAGTAACCGGTTTGCTACAGTGCAACGACCCGGTTCGCTGCAGCCTGAAAAACCCACATGCTACAGTACTTTCCGAGCGCCCGGAACTCACTTTCGGGCGCCTGAAACTTGGGCCCAAGCCCAGTTTCGCCCGTTTTCGTCAGTTCTCATCCGTTTCTCGCCCGAATTGCTCAAATTCCAACTCTAAAAATTGCCGAAGGCATCCGGAAAGATACTCTCGTGATCCACTAATCACACTGAGTCCAACACTAGTGCCCAATTGGTGCACAAACGCCACCGACATGCCACATAGGCCTCCAGGAGCTGCTGATCAACCAGTAATCTCGACGTGGGGATCCAGGTCCTCACACGTACAAGGTGATTTACCGTACACACTTACGACTCAACCTTTTCCATACGCTCCTAGTAGATCTTCTCCGCTCGCTCCGAAACGCTGCTTGAATCCACGATTAGCGTCCAACGCCGAATCCTCGGCGTCCAACGTCGAGTCCACGACGTCCGACCGAATCCACGGTCTTCACCCAGTAGCACGTCTCGAATCCACGAACGTACCTCGCTCCGAATCCACGAGAGCGGTAGCACCTTGAATCCACAAGGCCACGCGAGTCCACGCGCCGATTTGGGATAAATCGTTGTTTTTGGGTGGTGATGATCCGCCGAATACTTAGATTAGAAATATTCGGAAATACCATCTAAGTATTCATTAATTTGATTCTACTCAAAATCTGAGTTTGGAAAACCTAGAATCAAATTAATAATATAGATGAAGAAACGTAGAATTAAATCAAGTATTTCCTTTCTTCTCTCTATGTGGAATATTTATGGATTGATTGGATTCCTTCCACTTCGCGTCGTCCCCTTAAAAGATGAATTAAAGGGTCAATTTATAGGTTAGAAAACTTGTGGAAGAAGATAAGAATCAAAAACTAACCATTTCTGGAATTTTACAGGACGACAGTCCGTACTGGAGTTGGCGGTCCGGACTGTCTCAGCGAAACAGGCAATTTCCAGAAAAGACGACATTCGGGGTCCGGACTGAAATCCACGGTCCGGACTGTTCATGCTTTTCTTGCAAATTCCACGTTCGGGGTCCGGACTGAAATTCCCAGGGTCCGGACTGGAATTATGCACGAACTAACCTATGTTCAGGGTCCGGACTGTAAAGCCCAATCCGGACTCTGAACATATAGAATGTCCAGTTTTTGATTTTTATGCAATAAAAAATTCATCCAAGTGTTTCTACACTATAAGAAGTATTCGGATCATCAAACTTATTTAATTAAACGTACCTGATCCTTTTGAATTCTTCTTACTTGAGATTGAGGTATACGATCCAACTTTTTCATCTTCAATCTTCAAGACTTAACCGATTTCACGAAATACGCCAACTCAAATTCCGTAACATGGGGTTTCCTAAGTCGCAACTGACCTATCCCTAATCTTTGATACCATCTTAATCTGTCATGCCCCGAGTGTAAACCAGAACCCGGGCTCGTCAACAGATCCGCCGTGCACACAGAATTTTCCATGTACACGAAGCGTCGGTAACATGCTCAGATATAAGATATACAATAAAAAAGCATAATAGAGAGCTGAACTAAAAAGAACTACATAATATCTCAGACTGGAACAAAATAAGGCTGTAATAAATACAATATACTCCCAGCTCACCAAAATAAAACACCCAGCTGGCCACAGCTAGACCCAAAATAAAAGCAAACTACTACAGTCTGAGTAAAATGGGTACAATATCTGTCTAATAGCAGCTCTCAGCCTCACAGGAGATCTATCTACTCAGCGATCTCCTTACCTCGATCAGCTGCTGATGGCCCAGCAGCTCCCGCAGAAGAATTTGCAAAACAAAGGAAAGAAAGAGAGGAAAACAACAATAGGGGTGAGAACCACTAGTAAACCAGTAGCCTCCCCCTGTGGGTAAAGCCTCAAACTCCGGTGTACCCACTAAGTCTACCAGAGGCAAGAAAAGGAATAAGTGGTAAAGCTGTAAACAGAACTGCTGAATAAAGGTAAACCACCACTACTATGCCTATAAATGCAATACCGAAAGAAATGACTGTATGAATGCATCAGAAACCGTATATGTCCAAATAAACCCAATCTAGCCACCAGTAAAAACTAGTACTGCCTGCTGCCGCTATCATCATCGTGCAATCCGCGCCAAAGTTATAGCAATAAGTCAATGTTGTCCGGTACTTATTTTGTGCCCCGCACGCTCCGGAGTGGCACTCGAGGGGAGCTAGCCACACGAGAAAAGTATCAATGTCATAAGTATCATAAAAGCAGGACTGGATCATGACTATGATCAAAGTGGAACAAATCCCTCCACTAGTGAAACCCTGATCCCCCAATCTGATGCAAAGATAAACATCCGGCCGACCGCCCAATGTCCGCGGTCACCGCAATACCCTATAAGTCCAAATCTGATAAAATAACCAACATCTGGTCAACTGCTTAATATCCGCGGTCACCACAAAGCCCCACAATCCACCATCTGGTAAAATAATCAATATCCGGTCAACCGCCTACTGCCCGCGGTTGCCGCAATCCCCCTACCAAATAAACAATCAAGTACCACCTGTCCCAGACTCCAAAGTCCCGACTACACTATCCCAATCCCCTGCTCGAATCCGAGCAACATGAATCAAAAGTCTAAATGAAAAGGAGAAAGGAAACAATCATGATTTTTCCTAAGTCAAGTCCCAATATAATAGTGTAGCAATAAACAGTGGCCTATCTAGATGTCCATACAAGCATGCAAAAGTCCTCATGCAAGATGAAAGAACGTGTATAAAATAGTAGCTCCACGTGTGTATCAAATAATAGCTCCGCATAGATATAACCATCATGCCAAAATCACTAACCGACTACACATGTATATAATCCATGATTCATAATAATTCATCAAAATAGCACCTGCACATAGATATGTCATCTTGTCCCAACGAATAATCCATTTATTCAACTTTCATAAAAGTCTATGTGCTAACAAATCACCATCATAGTATATCAATCCAACCAAATAGGCCAATGATTAATCAGGATGATTTATTTAAGCATGATTTCCAATGGGATGCCAAATAAATTAGGGGTCTCTCTAATAGTCATAGTGAGTAAACCGCAGTAAGAGGTAAGCAACAACCACCCACCTGGCACGCAAATCCACACCCAAATAGCCTCCTCGCTGTCCACAGCCCTCTAACTCCGCAACCCGCCAAAAACAGTGCACAACTGTACAGAACCACGCACCCGGTGTAAACACAAATCCCAAATACAGCATTTGCTATTTTTCACAACAACACGAAACAAAAGAGGGAATTTCACCCCTGTACAGTGCTCAGAAAAATCCATAAAAATTACGGTTGCGTTCCTTGCGACGAGTAGATCGAAATCGACTACCTATACGCCTCGATCCGATGCCCGTAGCCGAAGATAGAAAATCAACAAGCCCATGCTGTCCAGGAATTCCATCACAAAAAATAGGGTCAAATGATTCCTCGGGAAACGTGCCAAAAGTCCAAAATGGAGCAAGGTGATCAACATGAAAATCGAAGCCTTACATCTTAGGAACGAGCTGCTGCAGAAATCGCCCAAAAATTCCTCCTGGTTGGCGCTCGGGAAATTTCTGACTGAACTACGACGGAAATGGGCCGAAAAAGGGGAAACGTCGAAGCGCGCCGCGTCGCAGATAACTCGCTGTTGGCAACTCAAAAAATTCCAAAACTTCCTAGAGAGATGGAGGACAGAGAGAGGAAGAAGTCATCTTCAGGCCACACCCTCTAATTCTCTCTCTAAAACTCCCGAATTCGAACGCCCGAATGGGCCGCAGCCCGGCCAGCGATCAGCGCCCGGAATCACCCGCGCGCGCACATCACCCTGAACAGCGAACAGCGGCGCCCGCGAGTCGGGCGCCGCCGCGTGTTCCCGCCCGAACACCGCACCAGCGGCGCCCGCCAATGGCTGGGCGCCGCGTGGCGCACGTGGGCGGCGCCTCGCCCGCCACGCGGGCGGCGCCCGCCAACCGGCGGCCGACACGCCCCGTGTCCCGCGCCACACGTGCGTACGGCATCGGCGCCGTGGCCCCGCATGCACCGCGTGCTCGTGAGCCTGAGAAATACCGAGCCGCCACGTGTCCCACGTGGTTCACGTGGTCCACGCCTCCCGGTCTACGCGCCGGGTCTACCGGAATCTGTCGGCCAATCACAGCATGCCACGTGTCAAGCCGTCGCCGCCTCTGTTGACACCGTCCAACCAATCAGGAGCTGCCACGTGGCACGTTCAACCTTCCGTGCTCCCGGTGCACGCCTTGGCCGTGGACCAACCTGCCTGCGCGCCTGCCCGCTCCTGCCCGCGCTGCCCGCGCCGCGCTCCGCCGCCGCTGCGCTGCCGTGCTCCGCCGCTCGCCGGTCGCCGCCGCCGTGCCGGAGTTACTGTTCCGGCGTGAACAGTAATTTTGGTGCCGAAAACATGTAAATGGCCCATTTTGATCGTTTTCGCATGCTGAGTCCAAATCCACTGTCCATTTTGCCAAATTCTCATCCGAAAATTTGCCGAAAGTCCCCAAAAAGCCAACTTAATCCGATTTTCACGCCGGGTCCATTTCTGAGGTCCGATTTCGACACTACTAGCTCCACTACACCGTGTAAACTTCCTTTAGTCACTGCTAACGCTGCAAAAGTCTCTGCAGAAATCCGGGTCATCACATCCTCCCCTACTAAAAAAAAGTTTCGCCCTCGAAACGAGACCAAACTAAGCAACTCCAGTCTGCGCCTCGAACAAATCAGGGTAGGTGTCCATCAACTCCGGCTCCAGCTCCCAAGTAAACTCGCACTCGTTATGGTTGCTCCAAAGGATCTCTACGTAGGGAATGGACCAACTACGCAATTCTCCCACCTCTCGATCCAGAATCCGCAGTGGGCGCTCCTCGCACTCTAATCCTCGTGGCACAATCGATAATCGTGAAGTACTGAGCCCGCCCGTCACCCCGAGCATCCTATTCAAGTTTTGCAGCCGCCTCAAAACCATCTAGTCTGCTGGCATAATCTAGGACTCAATCTACACCGGGCAGGACCAATGACACTCCTCCACATGCAAGATGCGGTCGGGAATCTGAACCTCCCGTGCACGTGGTAGCCGTCATACCCCAAACCCATGCAATGATGCAAATGCTCTACTAACAGATAAATGGGATGCTCCTATAAAACATAGTACGAGTCCTAATGCCAGAAGGTAAAGTGATACCTGTCACCACGTGATCGGCTGCTGCAAAGTCCTCCACCTGAGCGGCATAAATCCGACCGCTCTGAGCCGGTGGCCGGTGATCAGAAGGGTGGAAGGAAGGTGACCTACTCATTGGAGCAAAAGGCTGCTGAGCTGACGTCCTCTGCTGGAATGCACTAGGAGCCGAGGCCGAAGATGGTGCCGTGGAAGTCGATAGGGGGCACGAAGCTCGAACGTGACCTGACTGTCCATGTCACGCCCCGGGGATGAAACTGCGACCCGGGCTCGCTAACAGATCCGCCATCTGTACGGAAACTGCCGTACAGACGAAGCGTCTAACCTGCAAAAAGAATCAACTACAGTATACAGATATCAGAGCTGAAAGTAAACTAGTAAAACTGAAATCCAAACACTGTACAACTGAAAATAAAAACAATATCCATCTCCCAAATTCCATCATATAAAGAGTCCTCTGATACAAAAACCCAAAAGGGAGATATCTCCAAAAACATCAGTGTACAAGCTCTCAATAAAAATATCCTCACTACATCAGTCTCTCAAACTGTAAAATAAAGTACAACTCTATACCTCACAACAAAGGTCTCTCAATAGAGGAAAAAGAAGTAAACTAATCTACTGAAGCTCTCCTCTGAAGGGGTATCGCTACACTCCAATGACGGGTAGGGAACTAGCTCGCGACTCCCTCGCCTCGGTCAAAAGGATCAGCAACTGGAGCAACAGGAACAGGAGAAGAAGTTCCTGGGGAAAAGACACCACGACGGGCGTGAGAACTACTTCCCACAGTAGTTCTCAGTGGGTGCCGTCAACAAGCCCAACGGTCTGCCCACTAAGTCTACTAGAGGTAAAAGATAACAGTGCAATGAAATCTGAACAAGAAAAGCTGGAGCTACTCTACAGCTACCATACCTCTATCTAGATACTCAAAAAGTGGAACAGATGAAAGTAAAAGAGACAACTCGCACCCAAGGTGCTCAATAGACCCAATCGAACTGACTGCCTCATAGGGTCCAGTCAAGCCTGCGCCTGTCGACTAGGAACGCGCCTGCCCACTACCACACATCCCCATGAGGACGGGATTTACGTGGGGCGTCCTGCCCGACTAACTCACCCCTCGCGCAAAATTGCCTCAACAGGCCCATCGTATCCACAACGGCATCTCAGGGACGCGACTCTAACTGAGGAAAACGGCGCGGCATAGAGTATCACAAATTGGCATAAGCAGGCTATAGTCAAAAACCACGCTCACTCCCAGAATGGTAGGACTCAAGATCCCCAAATATCTCGCACAACAGTCGGAGCACTCTCTACGACTCAGCTGATCAGCTCACACGGAACACGAGACACTAGCCTCTCCAACAGCTCGCAGCACAAGGCACACTGGCTGGAGGTACTCCACAGCCAGGAACGACCCACAACTCAAGCTAACAATACTGGTCGGACAACACTCAACGACCTGGGATCACCGTTAATCCCAACGGTTCCCAACAACACTGGCCGGAAGATACTCGACGGCCCGGGACTACCGCCTGCTCAACGGCTCCCTCCCACGACAGCGCAACAGGGATACTAGACCTCCCGGGACTACCGTTTACCCAAACGGCTCCCGGCACAGATAAGCAACCCACTACAACTACCAGACTCCACTCAGCTTCCAAGCACGAGTGCAAACGCATCCCACACTAAAAGAAAATCCCGACCTCTCGGCCCACTACCCGGGCGAGGATAACACTATGTCCAGGGATAGAAAAACAGTGTGGGTGTCTAAACATAAATAACCCTAGCCCAAGTGAGGGTTTTCTACTGGTCTGGTTACACATGCAACATATGACGGGGGTGCTAGGTCAAGTTCCAAGATAGTTGTATTAACAGATGATAAAAGGAATAACAATTCCTACTATCTAGCATGCTACACAAGAAGATAAACTATCATGCATAGTCCTACATCAGTAGAATTACTATACAGTCCATAAAACTTGGAGATAAGGCCACCCACCTCGATTTGCCACCAATTGCTCGTAGACACTTGCAATTGGCCTCCACGCGATCCGCACGCAAAACGATGCCCGCTGCCGGAGTCCGTACGCAAAAGGGAGCACGGTGCCGAAACCCACGGGCAAAACGAAGTCCGTACGCAAAACGGAGCATGTTGCCGAAACCCGCGTGCAAAACGGAGTCCGCACGCAAAACGGAGCACGATGCTGAAACCCGCGAGCAAAACAGAGTCCGCACGCAAAACGGAGCACGCCGCCGGAGACCGCACGCAAAACGGTGCAGAAAAACACAGTCCTTAACACAGATAAGAACAAGGGGTTAATTACAGTCCAAACGAACGCCCCAAAACTGTGCCAAAAACACCGTAAAATTAACACACGGGACCCACCCGACTGCGCCGCCGCCGCCGAAACGCTCCATTTGGAATACCCCGTGCGCTCCGCGAGGTCCACGGCGCGCCGCCGCACCCCCAAAAATCTCCTCCCTCACACCCTCTCGCTCTCGGAGAAGAAAGAAAAGAACAAGGAGGAGAAAGAATGGCGTGCGGGAGAGAAAGAAGAAGAAGAAAAGAAGAGGAGGAAGGGGATGGTCCACGGTGCACCGGTCCACGGTGCACCGGCCAACCAGGGAGCCCGAAACCCCGGTCCACGCAGCTGGGCGCGTGCACCGGGTCCACGCACGCGCCCAGTGCACCACGTGGCGCGCTCCTACTCGCGCCACGCGGGCGCGCAGGTTGCGCGCCACACGGGCGCGTGACACCGTGCCCCGCGCAGGCGCGGGACACGGGAGCGCCACACGGGCGCGTGCACCCGCGCGCCCGTGCGGGCGCCAGTGGGGGCCCCCGCGCGCCTCCCGCACAGGCGGGCGCGCTTCCCCAACGCGCGCAGTGCGCCTGCCGCGCGCCTCGAGCCGCGCGCCGCACCGCCTTGATTTCCGTGCCGTCGCCTCGCCTCGGGATTCGTGCCGCGTCGCCTCGAAAAACGCGCACTTCATCCGGGCTCCAAAACAAACAAGTAAATAGTCCATTCTTAGCGATTTCGCGCGCTGAATCCAAAAACGATGTCCATTTCTCCAAATTCTCATCCGAAAATTGCGGAGTGCCCCCGGATAGCCCACTCGATCCGATTTTCGCGCCGGGTCCATTTTTAAAGTCCGATCTGCCAAATTCCAACTCTAAAAATTCCCGAAGGCGACCGGAGAGGTAAACTCTTATCCAAACTTCGCCCGGAGTCCAATTTTGACATCTGAATCGCGCGAAACCACTTCCAAACACCCGACGGGTCCTCCAATTTCCCACGGGATCTCCTTTAAGCCCAAAGTCCAACACTTGTGTCCAAATTGCGCGCAAACACCAACGACAGACCACGCAGGCCTCCAGTGATGCAAACTAAATCCCAAATTGCTCCACCAATCCATTTCTTGGGCCCGACACGCGCACAAACACTCCCAAAGGCCACTAAACCAACAGTAATCTCTTAAGTGGGAATTCGGGTCCTCACAGTCCACACATATAACAACGTCCCCATCTCTGATCACAGGTGTGAGGCAGATGAGGTCCTCAACAGAAAATACATCTGTCACGACGTCGTGGCTGCTGCTGCTGCTGCCTCCGGGGTCCACCAGGCTCTCGTTGCTCAGAACGCCCCCGGCCATGAGATTTAGGCCGCGCCAGTCGTGGTGGTCTCCAAGAACTGGTCTGTCCTCCATCAGCTGGTGCTGGTTGCTTCACCCCCGAGATCACTACGGAAGCTGGAGCTACCTCCTCCATCACTGCCTCCCCGCACTCAACATAGAGTGCCTGCTCCATAGAGGCCTCCAAGGTCTGCAATCTGCGCGAACGCACTAACTGAAAAAGGTCCCGGCGCAACCCTCGCTCGAACATATAGATCCGATGTGCCTCATCCCTGGCCACGTGCGGTACACACTCCAAGAACTGGTTAAAATCTGTAATATACTCATGCACGGGCCGATCTCCCTGTCGGAGATTCCTCAACTGCTCCTCCAACCTCTGTCGAACGCTCTCGGGGAAGAAGGCTCCAAGAAGTATACTGCGGAACTCCGCCCAGGTTAGAAGCTGAGCCCCAGGCGGACCAGCAGGTCGAACACGCCGCCACCAAGCCTCGGCGTTGTGCTCTAAGAAATTCGTCGCCAGTAGAATCTGGTACCGCCCCTCGATAAACAGGGTCTCAAAACGTCGCTCCATAACCGTGATCCACGACTCTGCCTCCCACGGCTCTGCACTCTGCCCCGAGAAACGAGGTGGATCAAACTGACGGAATCTCATCAACAAGTCAACCACCTCTCACTGCTCTGCAGGGGTCAGAGGTCCCGTCAACCCAGACGGCTGACCACTAGTAACTGGAGCAACAGGGAATGCTAGGGTCACCGGTACAACTGGGGGAGCCATGGCAGGTGAAGATGGTACGGGGGAACTCTCCGGGGGTGCTATAACTGGATGCGCCCTCTGCTCCAACAGATGCGTCAACCGCCCCATGGCCTCCTCCTGACGCCGAACGGCCTCTGACATCTGGGCCACCTGAGCCTGAAGCTCCCGTACCTCACTCTGCTGGCCCTGCCCGGACTTCTCCTGCTCGGGCTCAAAGGAAGAAGGCTGCGAACGCGTCAACATCCTGAGTCGCGGAGGCATCCTGCCACAAGAAAACACAATAAAAAACCCAACCACACACGACCCAATCTAGCGAAAGTCAAAGACATCCCCTATTTCTGTAGCTTTATATTGTCTGCAGCTAACATAACTGTCCAAAGAAACAGGATATGTCGATCCCTCTTCACTCACTGGAAGAGTTAAATAACCCAATCACCGACTTTCGCCTAAGAACATCACGTCTCTCACGCCCTATCATCCTAGGGTCCAACATAAGCCTAGGGTTTCCTAAGTCCCAACTGACCTATCCCTAATCTCTGATACCATCTTAATCTGTCACGCCCCGAGTGTAAACCAGAACCCGGGCTCGTCAACAGATCCGTTGTGCACACAGAATTTTCCATGTACACGAAGCGTCAGTAACATGCTCAGATATAAGATATACAATAAAAAAGCATAATACAGAGCTGAACTAAAAAGAACTACATAATATCTCAGACTGGAACAAAATAAGGCTGTAATAAATACAATATACTCCCAGCTCACCAAAATAAAACACCCAGCTGGCCACAGCTAGACCCAAAATAAAAGCAAACTACTACAGTCTGAGTAAAATGGGTACAATATCTGTCTAATAGCAGCTCTCAGCCTCACAGGAGATCTATCTACTCAGCGATCCCCTTACCTCGATCAGCTGTCGATGGCCCAGCAGCTCCCGTAGAAGAATATGCAAAACAAAGGAAAGAAAGAGAGGAAAACAACAATGGGGGTGAGAATCACTAGTAAACCAGTAGCCTCCCCCTGTGGGTAAAGCCTCAAACTCCGGTGTACCCACTAAGTCTACCAGAGGCAAGAAAAGGAATAAGTGGTAAAGCTGTAAACAGAACTGCTGAATAAAGGGAAACCACCACTACTATGCCTATAAATGCAATACCGAAAGAAATGACTGTATAAATGCATCAGAAACCGTATCTGTCCAAATAAACCCAATCTAGCCACCAGTAAAAACAGGTACTGCCTGCTGCCGCTATCATCATCGTGCAATCTGCACCAAAGTGATAGCAATAAGTCAATGTCGTCCGGTACCTATTTGGTACCCCGCACGCTCCGGAGTGGCACTCGAGGGGAGCTACCCACACATGGAAAGTATCAATGTCATAAGTATCATAAAACCAGGACTGGATCATGACTATGATCAAAGTGGAACAAATCCCTCCACTAATGAAATCCTGATCCCCTAATCTGATGCAAAGATAAACATCCGGTCGACCGCCAATGTCCGCGGTCACCGCAATACCCCATAAGTCCAAATCTGATAAAATAACCAACATTTGGTCAACCGCCTAATATCCGCGGTCACCACAAAGCCCCACAATCCACCATATGGTAAAATAATCAATATCCGGTCAACCGCCTACTGTCCGCGGTTGCCGCAATCCCCCTACCAAATAAACAATCACGTACCACCTATCCCACACTCCAAAGTCCCGACTACACTATCCCAATCCCCTGCTCGAATCCGAGCAACATGAATTAAAAGTCTAAATGAAAAGGAGAATGGAAACAATCATGGTTTCTCCTAAGTCAAATCCCAATATGATAGTGTAGCAATAAACAGTGGCCTATCTAGATGTCCATACAAGCATGCAAAAGTCCTCATGCAAGATGAAAGAACGTGTATAAAATAGTAGCTCCACATGTGTATCAAATAATAGCTCCGCATAGATATAACCATCATGCCAAAATCACTAACCGACTACATATGTATATCCATGATTCATAATAAATCATCAAAATAGCACCTGCACATAGATATGTCATCTTATCCCAACGAATAATCCATTTATTCAACTTTCATAAAAGTCTATGTGCTAACAAATCACCATCATAGTATATCAATCCCACCAAATAGGCCAATGATTAATTAGGATAATTTATTTAAGCATGATTTCCAATGGGATGCCAAATAAATTAGGGGTCTCTTTAATAGTCATAGTGAGTAAACCGCAGTAAGAGGTAAGCAACAACCACCCACCTGGCACGCAAATCCACACCCAAATAGCCTCCTCGCTGTCCACAGCCCTCTAACTCTGCAACCCGCCGAAAACAGTGCACAACTGTACAGAACCACGCACCCAGTGTAAACACAAATCCCAAATACAGCATTTGCTGTTTTTCCCAACAACACGAAACAAAAGAGGGAAATTCACCTCTGTACAGTGCTCAGAAAAATCCAGAAAAATTACGGTTGCATTCCTTGCGACGAGTCGATCGAAATCGACTACTTATACGCCTCGATCCAATGCTCGTAGCCCAAGATAGAAAATCAACAAGCCCATGCTGTCCAGGAATTCCATCATAGAAAATAGGGTGAAATGATGCCTCGGGAACCGTGCCAAAAGTCCAAAATGGAGCAAGGTGATCAACATGAAAATTGAAGCGCTACCTCTTAGGAAAGCGCTGCTGCACAAATCGCCCATAAATTCCTCCTGGTTGGCGCTCGGGAAATTTCTGACTGAACTGCGATGGAAATGGGCCGAAAAAGGGGAAACGTCGAAGCACGCCGCGTCGCAGATAACTTGCTGTCGGCAACTCAAAAAATTCCAAAACTTCCTAGAGAGATGGAGGACAGAGAGAGGAAAAAGTCATCTTCAGGCCACACCCTCTAATTCTCTCTAAAACTCGAAAAAGGCAGAAAAAAGAGGGGTGGTGGGCTATTTATAGCCCACCAAACATTCGGGCGCACCCCCGAATTCGAGCGCCCGAATGGGCTGCAGCCCGGCCTGCGATCAGCGCCCGGAATCACTCGGGCGCGACACGTCACCCCGAACAGCGAACAGCGGCGCCCGCGAGTCGGGCGCCGCCGCGTGTTCCCACCCGAACACCGCACCAGCGGCGCCCGCTAATGGCTTGGCGCCGCGTCGCGCACGTGGGCGGCGCATCGCCCGCCACGCGGGCGGCGCCCGCCAACCGGCGGCCGACACGCCCCGTGTCCCACGCCACGCGTGCGTACGACGTCGGCGCCGTGGCCCCGCGTGCACCACGGGCTCGTGAGCCCGCGAATACGGAGCCGCCACGTGTCCCACGTGGTTCACGTGGTCCACCCCTCCTGGTCTACGCGCCGGGTCTACCGGAATCTATCGGCCAATCACAGCATGCCACGTGTCAAGCCGTCACCGCCTCTGTTGACACCGTCCAACCAATCAGGAGCTGCCACGTGGCACGCTCAACCTTCCGTCCTCCCGGTGCACGCCTTGCCAGTGGACCAACCCGCCTACGCGCCTGCCCGCGCCTGCCCGCGCCGCGCTCCGCCGCTGCGCCGCCGTGCTCCGCCGGTCGCCGGTCGCCGCCGCCGTGCCGGAGTTACTGTTCCGGCGTGAACAGTAATTTTGGCGCCAAAAACATGTAAATAGCCCATTTTGATCGTTTTCGCGCGCTGAGTCCAAATCCGCTGTCCATTTTGCCAAATTCTCACCCGAAAATTTGCCGAAAGTCCCCGAAAAGCCAAATTAATTCGATTTTCACGCCGGGTCCATTTCTGAGGTCTGATTTCGACACTACTAGCTCCACTACACTGTGTAAGCTTCCTGTAGTCACTGCTAACGCTGCAAAAGTCTTTGCAGAAACCTGGGTCATCACACTAGACTCTCGTCCGGATAACGCCGGACCCCTCCTGCCTGAAGTGGCGCAAGAACACCAAGGTGCGGTAGTGTTTGCTTAGTCCCGCGCGATAAATCACCTCCTAGGCGTACATCGCGCCCTAGCACAGCGTACTGGCAAGTACCCGCAGCGCGGCGAGGCCGCGGGGCCGGGTTGGCGGTGCACGGCCCTGCGCTGCGCGGGCACGCACCTGCAGCGCACGGCGCGGCGATGAGGTTGCCGCAGCGTCGCAAATAAAAGCAAAAGAAATCGAAAAACGGGAAAGGATCCGAGACCGGGAAGGAACGAGGTAGACTAACCTCGTTGGACGGAGAAGGTGTCATGCCCCGGGGTCAAAACTGCGACCCCGGGCTCACCTACAGATCCGCCGCCCATACGGTGAACCCCGTATAGACGAAGCGTCTAACCTGCAAAAGGAAGGATACTATAGCTATACAGATATCAGAACTGAAAAGTAAACTACTGAAATAAAATAAAACAACTGTCCAAGATGTACAAGTCTGAACCTCACTACATAAGTCTCTCAAAATACATCTCTCAACAGTAACAAGCTACTAAAAGTCTAACAGACTGTACAAAAAGCTCCAAAATAAAAGGGGGTACAGCTATACTCAAATGACGGGTAGGGAACTAGCTCACGGCTCCCTTACCTCGATCAGCCACAGAGGGAACAGCAACTCCTGCAGAAGGCTCTGCAAAAATAAGGAGAGGAAAAAAAGAAAGGGGAAAACCCCCAGCGGGTGTGAGAACTACAACCAACAGTAGTTCTCAGTGGGTACCGCCACCAAGACCGACGGTCTGCCCACTAAGTCTACTAGAGGCATAAAGTAACAAATGTAATACTGAAAGGAAAGAGCTGGAAAATAACTCTACAGCTACTATGCCTCTATCTAAATGCTCAAGAAGTGGAACAGATGGAAACATGATGCATCTACTAACTCTCGAATACAGTCACCCAATCTACACTGACTGCCACATAGGGTCCAGTCAAACCTGCGCCCACCTACTGCCGCACGTCACCGTGATCCACGACTCTCGAAGTGTCGCTCCATCACCGTGATCCACGACTCCGCCTCCCACGACTCCGAACTCTGCCCCGAGAAACGAGGCGGGTCAAACTGACGAAACCTCATCAACAGATCTACCACCTCTCGCTGCTCCGCAGGGGTCAACTGTCCTGCCGTCCCGGACGACTGTCTGCTAGTAACCGGCGCATCAGGAGCTGCCGGTGCCGCTGGTATAACAGGGGGTGCCACAGCTGGGGAAGAAGGTATAGGGGAACTCTCTGGGGGTGCTACAACTGGTTGCGCCATCTGCTCCAACATAAGCATCATCCGACCCATGGCCTTCTCCTGGCGCTGTGAAGCCTCCTCCGGGCGTCGAACAACCTCTGACATCAGGGCCATCTGGGCACGAAGCTCCTGTACCTCACTCTGCTGTCCCTGTGCTGACTCCTCCTGCTTAGGCTCATCGGAGGAGGAAGGCTGAGAACGCGTCCGCATCCTGTGTCGGGGTGGCATCGTGCTCACCTGCAGCAACATTCAAACATCAGGACAGAACCAAAACAATATTCGACCCAATCTAGCGAAAGTCAAAGGCATGTCCCCCTTCCTGTAGCACTATGTTGTCTGCAGCCAACATAGTCGCCACCGAGAGAAGACATGTCAATCACTCATCCCATCCCTTGGGTGAGTTAAGGACTCAATCAGGACTCTCGCTGTAGGTTTTTATGGATCCCCAAAGATCTAAATAGGTACTATCAAACAACTAGAGGGGGGGTGAATAGGTGTAATACTTATAAAACCAATCTCAGTGCAAAATAAAAACCAATGCAGAAAATAAAAAATAGCACACCGAGATTTACGTGGAAACTCCAATCCAGGAGAAAAACCACGGGACCAACACGCAATAACAATCCACTAAGAAAATGAAGAATAACAAGGTGATTACCGACTCCACGGACTCGACCCCTCCTTCAACTTCTTCGGACCTTGCGCTCACCGATTGCACGTCCACTGCACACGTTCGAATCCACGAACGCCACTCGAATCCACGAGCACACGTTTCGAATCCACGAAACGCCTTCAACACATCGAATCCACGATGCTACATCGAATCCACGATGCTACATCGAATCCACGATGCAAACTTGATAAAAGCTTCGATGGTGATCCTTTGCTTAGATTATCATTGAAGAACCGTAGAAGGAATCTCTAAGCAAAGACTAGATCAATTCGACAAAAGATAGATCTTGGAAGAACCGTCGAATTGACCTAAAAGAGGCTATAAAGAAGAACGATAAAAACCTAGCCTCTAGGGTTGCTCTCAAGTGTTTTATTAATTAATCGGTAGTTCTTGAGAAACCCTAAGTGTCTATTTATATTTTAGAAACCTTTGGAAAAAGATAAGCATCAAAAACTGACTTAACAGATTTTTTCCCGCACGACGGTCCGGACTGGATTGGCTGATCCGGATTGGATTGGCTGATCCGGACTGTCGTCTTTTTTTCAGCAATTCCTGAAAAAACAAGGTTCGGGGTCCGGACTGGAATCCACGGTCCGGACTGTTCATGCAATTCCTGCAAATTCCACGTTCGGGGTCCAGACTGAAATTCCAAGGTCCGGACTGGAATTGCGCATGAACTAATCTACGTTCGGGGTCCGGACTGTGATGCCCGATCCGGACTCTGAACAAGTAGTATGTTCAGTTTTTGATTTTTAAGCAAAGAAAACTTATCCAAGTATTTCTAAACTACACAAATGTATTCGGATCACCAAAATTATTTAGTTAAACGCACCTGATCAATCCGAATCCATTTTCCTTGAGATTGATGTATATGATCCACAATTCTTCAACTTCAATCTTCAAGACTCAAAACACTGAGTGTCAACTTGAGCTCTTGTTGAATCTTCTCTATGTCTTCAATTGCTGATTGACAATTTGATCACTTCAAGACTCCGACTCAACTCACGAAATATGCCAACACAAAAAGCCGTAACAATCTCCCCCTTTGGCAATTTCGTGAGAAAATCCAAAAATACATAAAACGCTCAAGACACTCATCTTAAACCAAAAAATCGAAACTCAATGTCATCACCAAAACATTGACTTTCTTTGCGTGAAAGATCCAATAAACAAAAATTACATTTGAACCAATCTGTCACGCCCACGGGGGTTTTTGAGTCTATTTAAGCGGAAAATCGTGTGTATTTTTTTTTCTTTTAACCAGGTAATTTAAACCTCATCCCCGGTGCGTGCCAGACCGCCACATACACAAATTCTCCCTGTCCGCGGACAGAGTCTCCTTTGTATATGCACGGCGTCTCACTTACAACAACATACATCAAACACAAACCATCAACCATACAATAGACATTCAACATCAAGCGGAATAATAAAGCGGCATCAATGTTTTAGAAAGGATAAAACCAGCAGTTGCAAAACCCGTGCCCACACGACACTTCGTTTTGAGAAAACCTTTTCGAAGTCATTTGGTTTATCATGAAAACATGCCGCATACAAAAACATCACCAAAAGAACCAAACTATAAACGTACAACTCATCCACAGTGCTAAATAATACATGTCCACGATTATTACTACCCACAAGCAAATTAACTAAATGCGTAAAAGAAATGAGATAATGATAATAACCAAGTGTCCTGACTACGGCCCTCGCGACGCAGTCTCGACAAACTCCCGGCTAACGCCTCTTGTAGCGCCTGTCACGGAGTGGGTAATGTCAGTGACAAACAAAGTAGATGTCTAATAACAATAAGGAATAAGGAGCGAACCGGAAACACCAAAACCATTTCGCTACAACCCTGCACATGTTAAGCTGGGCACCAACCCCAGAATTATCAATTAAATTGGGCACCAACCCCAGATTATCTGTCGGAGAGACTAAAGTCTCCCCTCGTGCACAAGTACCTACTTTGATGCATTTACCCCTTCCACGGTGCTGGTGTGCTATTCCCAGCGGGCGCGAAGGGGTCCTCACGGCACCCACACTTTTGTGAGGAACACGGGTCATACAAGACCACTCTTCCGGAAAAGTACACCCATGCGGAGGCCAATCCGCCTGTGTACGTGCAGCATCCCAAAACAGATTTGCCGAGATCGGCGTGTCATGAACAATGCGACCGCAGCCGCTTCAATTGTTAGATAAAAACACGATTATGCGAAAGGTTAAACTGTCCATCTACTTTGTTAGATAAATTGAGAGCACTTTAATGACGATAGATGCACTTACTGCACTGGCTGTATTTACAGCAACCGTACCCACCTATTTGGAGAGAGATCGGAACACCCGAATCTTTCGCGCACCCCCGCTGCGCGTCTGGACCTAAAGAAAGTCCGCACGGATAACTATAGTCAAAAGCGTGTACTAACATCTGAAAACACAAGACCCACTTTACTCTTTTCGACGGGAAAGTCCAACAAAACTCAATCCTCAATCGGTAGCCCACTCGGGACGTCCCTGGTTAGACCAAGAAGGCCCCGACGGCGGAAATGATGAGAAAAGAGACCCGACGGCACGCCCCCGACGATTTCGTCGAGGCGCGGAGCGTCGGCAAAATTAGCACCCGACCTAATAAAATAATGACCAAGAAGGTCCCAGGTGGCCATGCCAAGAAAGCCACGGAAATAACGATCCCAACGGCGAAAACGGCGTTCAAAACGGTGGAAAAACGGACAAAAACGGAGCTACCGATCTTTGGGCTGTCGGGTGGTGCACAGGAGCAACCGTGGACCGGGTTTACGGCATCAGGCGGCGGCGGCATGCGCCGAGTGCACACAGGAAGCGTGCACCAGGCGGGATGGGCCGGGCCGCGCACGGTGCTGGCGCGCGCCGGGTTCACGCATTCGGCCGCGGCGTCGCGCACCGGGTGCACGCCCAGCGCGTGCACCGTGCTGGACGGGCCGGGCCGGCGCACGGATTTGTGCGCCGGTTCTTGGCCTTCGATGTTGCAGGCGTGCACCGGGTGCACGCCTGGACCCGTGGACCGCGCTGTACGGAAAAGCACAGCAACTTCCCGTTTCGCGATTTCTTCTCCGTTTGCGCTCCCGTTTCGCGGTTTCTTCTCCGTTTTCGCTCCCGTGCGACTCCGGCGAAGACCCCGCGACCATGGTAACGGCGGCGGCGGCCTCCCGTTTAAAAACGGCGGCGGCGGCCTCCCGTTAACCCACTATGTTCCAACGAAACATCCCAAAAATCTCCGAATAAAAACACGATAATTCTAACGACTAAACCAACGATCGACGAACAACCAAAACGTCGGTCGGGGGTCCGATAACAAGAACTCGATTAAAGACCACCAAGAACTCAACGAAAGAGATGACGGAAAACTCCCAAATAATTTAAATAAATTATTTTACTAACCGAAGATCGACGGGAAGGTTGTCCGGTCGCGTTCTTGCCTTCGGTTCGGTGTCCGGGAAGATCGGGCTCCTTCTCTTTCTCCTTTCCCTTTCTTCCGGCTAGGGTTCCGTCTTTTCTTTTTTTTTTTTTTTTTTTCCTTCTCTCCGATTAGGGTTTTTATTTTCTTTTCTTTTCCTTTCCGATACTCAGGATCCCTTATATAGTCGTACTTTACCTTTAATTAATTCCTCTTTAATTCGTACGTAAGAGAATTAATTAATTTTCCGTCTGGGATAATTAATTAACTAATTAATTATCCCCCACGAGATAAACCACCTTATCTCTAACGGGTGCAAGATATTTAGCACGGATTCCGATGCACGACTAATTACCATATCACTTTGGGTCCCGTTCAGGGGGTTCCCGATATCGGATTTCAGATCCGATCGCGCCGTCGGCTTTCTTTTTCCGCGCTCTATCGCAGAAAAATACTAGCATCTCACAATGGCCAACTTCAAGAATTGAATAATTTTATTTCACTTAAAGGCTTAAATGACTATACCTAAGTCAAAAATACCCCCGAAAGGCCGGATCACTACACCACTCACACTTTATAAAAAGTTTCGTCCCGAAACTTAAGTACAAACCCCACTAATCAATTCGGGGAAACATTCCCTCATCTTCGATTCCAGTTCCCACGTCGCCTCGCGCTCTTCGTGGTTGCTCCACTGGACCTTCACATAGGGGATAGTTCGATTGCGCAACTTCTTGTCCTCTCTCGCCAAAATCCGCACCGGCGTCTCCTCGACGCTTAAATCCTCTCGCAACTCGATGGTGGAGGCATCCAAGGCATGAGAGGGATCAGCTAGGTATCTCCGGAGCATTGAGACATGGAATACGTTATGGACTCGTTCGAGATTCGGCGGCAGAGCTAATCGGTACGCCACCGGTCCTATGCGTTCTAGGATCTCGAACGGTCCTACGTACCTCGGGCTTAACTTTCCTTTTATGCCGAAGCGTCGGTTCCCCTTGGAGGGCGAAACTCGGAGCATCACATGTTCACCCACCATGAACTCTAGGTCTCTGCGTCTGTTGTCCGCGTAGCTTTTCTGTCTGCTCTGGGCGGTCTGTAGTCTTTGTCTAATCAACCGCACCTTTGCTTCGGTCTCCTCCACCAAATCTGGCCCCAGAATCTTACGCTCACCCAGGTCGTCCCAGCATATTGGAGACCGACAGCGGCGCCCGTACAGGGCCTCGTATGGTGCCATCTGAATGCTGGCCTGGTAACTGTTATTATAGGCAAATTCCACTAGGGGCAAACACTGTGCCCATCCTTCGCCCAGGTCTAAAACGCATGCCCGAAGCATGTCCTCCACAATTTGTATCACCCGCTCTGATTGTCCGTCGGTCTGCGGGTGAAAAGCCGTACTGAAGTGCAACTTGGTTCCCATTGCTCGCTGCAGGCTCTGCCAAAAGTTTGACACAAATCGTGTGTCCCTGTCCGACGTGATGGACGTCGGCACCCCATGCAACCTTACTATCTCGTTGATGTAGGTTTGCGCCAGTCGTTCCCGCGCCCACGTCGTGTGTATGGGCAGAAAGTGGGCCGATTTCGTCAGACGGTCCACGATTACCCATATTGCATCGTGTCCCTGTGACGATCTCGGGAACCCGGTCACAAAATCCATGGTAATCATGTCCCACTTCCACACGGGTACCTGTAAGGGTTGCAATTTTCCTGCTGGACGCTGGTGCTCGGCCTTCACTCGTTGGCACACCAGGCAGTGTGCCACAAACCGAGTCACGTCTCCCTTCATTTTGGGCCACCAGAAGGTCTGATTGACGTCCTTGTACATCTTCGTTCCCCCGGGATGCGCTGTATATGGAGCGGTATGCGCCTCCCGCAGGATTTCCTCTTTGAGTTCCGGTAGATCCGGCACGCAGATTCGTCCCCGAAATCGTATCGTGCCGTCGGAGTTTACTGCGAAGTCTCCTCCTTGGTCGGCAGTCACTCTACTTCGCACCAGCTGGAGTTGGTCATCAGTTGACTGCCCCTCGAGAATTCTGTCAAGCAGGGTAGGTCTGACCACCAGTGTCAGAAGTCGTTCGACTGTACCCGCCGGCACTACCTCTAGTCTTAGTTGCGAAAATTCCGCAATCAGACTATCTTGTTGGGTGATGGCACCTACCCCTGCTTTCTCGGCCTGCCCCTTACGGCTCAGGGCGTCGGCCACCACATTTGCCTTTCCCGGGTGGTAGTGGATCGTTAAATCGTAATCCTTCAATAGCTCGAGCCATCGTCTTTGTCGCAAATTTAACTCCTTTTGGGTGAAAAGATACTTAAGACTTTTATGATCCGAGTACACATTGCAGTGTGCCCCGTACAGGTAGTGTCTCCAAAGCTTGAGGACGAACACAACCGCTGCGAGTTCCAAATCGTGCACGGGGTAGTTTCGCTCGTATTCTTTGAGCTGCCTTGACGCATAGGCTATAACCTTCCCCCGTTGCATGAGCACTCCACCCAGTCCGTTTCGCGACGCATCGCAATACACTTCATAATCCTCCCCTGGTTCCGGCAGGGCGAGGATCGGAGCTCGCGTCAATCTATCCTTGAGCTCCTCGAAGCTCCTCTGACATTTGTCCGTCCAGATGAACTTTTCCCCCTTTTTAGTCAAGCGGTTTAAGGGGGCGGCTATCCTGGAGAAATCCTTCACGAAGCGCCGGTAGTACCCGGCTAACCCCAGGAAGCTTCGAATCTCCGTTACCGTCGTCGGTTGGGTCCAGTCCGTCACCGAATCTATCTTCTTCGGGTCGACTGCGACCCCAGCCGCCGAGATTACATGTCCCAAGAAGCCAACCTCTCGGAGCCAAAACTCACACTTTTTGAGTTTGGCGTAGAGTTTCTGTTCCCGTAGGGTCTGGAGGACGGTGCGCAGATGTTCTTCATGTTCCTCATCTGTACGGGAATAGATGAGGATATCGTCGATGAAGACCACCACGAATAAATCCAGAAAGGGTTTGAACACCCTGTTCATCATGTCCATGAACACTGCCGGGGCATTCGTGAGCCCGAACGGCATTACAGTAAATTCGTAATGACCGTAGCGAGTCCGAAAAGCCGTTTTGGGGATGTCCTCCCCCTTTACTTGGACCTGATGATAGCCCGACTGCAGGTTAATCTTTGAAAACACCGTCGCCCCCTGTAATTGGTCGAAAAGGTCGTCGATCCTTGGTAGGGGGTACTTGTTCTTAACGGTGACCTTATTTATCTCCCGGTAGTCGATACACAACCGGAGACTTCCGTCCTTCTTTCTCACAAACAGGACGGGCGCGCCCCAGGGCGACGCGCTAGGTCTGATGAAGCCCTTATCCAAAAGGTCCTCCAACTGTGCCTTGAGTTCCTTCAACTCCGCGAAGGCCATCCTGTACGGTGCCTTGGTGATGGGTTTGGTGCCGGGAAGTAGTTCAATGGGAAAGTCGACTTCTCGTTCCGGCGGCGCTCCGGGGAGCTCTGCCGGAAATACGCCCAGAAATTCCCTTACCACGGGAATTTCGGAAGGTGAGGGAACGGGTCGGGTGGCTAAATCTACTGAGGCTAGATAGGCCACGCACCCGCCCTCCATTAACTTCCTAGCTCGCGACGCGGAGATGATAGCCAAAAAGGAAGTGCTTTTACATAGCAAGTACACATTTTCTGGAAATCCCGGCTTCTGTAGTTGCACCTGGCGCTTCTCACAGTCGATGACCGCCTGATACTCGGTAAGCCAGTCCATGCCCAAAACCACGTCGTATTCCTTTAGCGGTATGACCACCAGGTCCCAGGGGCACGACAACCTTCCCAGTCTTATTGAACAAGAGGGTACTAGGCCAGTTGCCGCGATTGGCCCCCCGGGGGTCTGGACGGTCAGTAAGACATCAAGGGGACTACTCTCTAGCAGATGTGTTTGTGCAAAAGTGCGGGAAATAAAGGAGCGAGTCGCCCCGGTGTCAAACAGGGTTCGTGCCCGGAAATTAGAAACGGAGGTAATACCTGCGACCGCCTCCTCTTGCAGTGTCGCTCCATGTTGTCCCATGGAGTAGAGCCTCCCTCCTGGTTGTGGTCGCGATTCTCCTTCTGCCCTTGGCGCCGGAGGGTGTGGAGGCATCCCCGTTGATGCTCTACCCCGTCCTGGTGGCTGTGCCGTCGGGGTGGAGGCTGTGGAAGATGCCGCTCCAGTGTTCAGGGGACAGTTGAATCGGAGATGCCCTGGTTTGCCGCAGCGGTAACAGTGGTCCTGTCTCTTAGTGCATTCCGTCACTGGATGCGATGCTCCGCAAATAACGCATGGCTTGTTTGCTGGTCGCGGCTTTCCAATAGGTGCACTCTTGCTTCCTTGTTGCGTCTTGGGGTACTTTGGGGGTCGGCTCCCACCGGACGGACCCCCTCCCGGGTAAGTCTATGTCCGCTTCCTCTCCCGGTTATTTTCTGATCCCTCCCGTCGAGCTCGTGTGATAGCGAACCCCCGCTCCACTATGGTGGCCCTATCCACCACTTCCCTGAACGTTCGCAGGTCTGCTGCCTGAACCATCTCGAAGATGTCGCTCCGTAACCCGTCCACAAAAAGACGGGCCTTGTGAGGTTCATCTCGTATAACAACGGGACGCAGTTAACCAATCTTACAAACTCCCTTTGATATTCCATGACCGAGCGGTTCCCTTGTCTAATGTTCTTCAGGTCGTCTTCCAGTTGTCGCTTGACGCTATTGGAGAAGAAAGCGTCAAAAAGTTCCTCTCTAAAGGCCGTCCATGTCGGTAGCGGGTCGTTTGTAGTTGGATCCGGGCGTACCGTCTTCCACCAGATGCGTGCATTCCCCTCGAGGAAGTGGACGGCTAGTGGAACCCGCTCGTGTTCCTCCATCAGTAGGTCCTCGAAGAGTTTTTCCATGGTATCCACCCATTTCTCGACGACCCATGGATCGGTCGTCTCTCCCTCAAAAATGGGAGGGTCATGCTTCTTGAACCCAGCCAATTCGTCCTGACCCTTTCTCGCGTCGTTCGTTGCTCCGTGTTCCCTTCTACCGCGGCGGACCCCCCCGAGAGTAGGGGTCGTTCCGGCCTCCCCTGCTGTCGCTCCCATCACGGGCCCCGTGGTCGTCGGAGTAGATACGTCCCTTGGGGATGGGGGCTGTTCCGTCGTCGTACCACCCGTCCCTTGCGGTCCCGTAGTGGGTGCGGTGGTTTCGGGCGGAGGGGTTGGATCGCGCTCGGCTGGCGCGGTTGCCTGTCGCTGCGTCAGGTGACGAACCTGCTCCGTCAGCGTCGCTAGTTGCCCGGCCATTTCCCGCAGTTGTTGTCGGAGGAGCTGGTTCTCTGCGGTGGTCGGGGTCACTTTGTCTGCGTCCGCATTCTCGGTGGACGATCTAGTCCGGGCCATCGTCCGCTATAGACAAAGAAACCACGTTAACCCTAAGGTTATAACCATAATACCCTGTCTTATGATTACGCCTACATTACGTCCCCTTTTTCCCGTACTCTCACATACTACGCACTTATACCTTGGTTATCTCAAGTCTAATTTGCTTGTGGTACCCTGCACTTTGGATGTGGATCACGTCTACTATGGTTATGGTTGTTTTCTCTGATACCATTTAATCTGTCACGCCCCCGGGGGTTTTTGAGTCTATTAAGCGGAAAATCGTGTGTATTTTTTTTTCTTTTAACCAGGTAATTTAAACCTCATCCCCGGTGCGTGCCAGACCGCCACATACACAAATTCTCCCTGTCCGCGGACAGAGTCTCCTTTGTATATGCACGGCGTCTCACTTACAACAACATACATCAAACACCAACCATCAACCATACAATAGACATTCAACATCAAGCGGAATAATAAAGCGGCATCAATGTTTTAGAAAGGATAAAACCAGCAGTTGCAAAACCCGTGCCCACACGACACTTCGTTTTGAGAAAACCTTTTCGAAGTCATTTGGTTTATCATGAAAACATGCCGCATACAAAAACATCACCAAAAGAACCAAACTATAAACGTACAACTCATCCACAGTGCTAAATAATACATGTCCACGATTATTACTACCCACAAGCAAATAACTAAATGCGTAAAAGAAATGAGATAATGATAATAACCAAGTGTCCTGACTACGGCCCTCGCGACGCAGTCTCGACAAACTCCCGGCTAACGCCTCTCGTAGCGCCTGTCACGGAGTGGGTAATGTCAGTGACAAACAAAGTAGATGTCTAATAACAATAAGGAATAAGGAGCGAACCGGAAACACCAAAACCATTTCGCTACAACCCTGCACATGTTTAAGCTGGGCACCAACCCCAGAATTATCAATTAAATTGGGCACCAACCCCAGATTATCTGTCGGAGAGACTAAAGTCTCCCCTCGTGCACAAGTACCTACTTTGATGCATTTACCCCTTCCACGGTGCTGGTGTGCTATTCCCAGCGGGCGCGAAGGGGTCCTCACGGCACCCACACTTTTGTGAGGAACACGGGTCATACAAGACCCACTCTTCCGGAAAAGTACACCCTGCGGAGGCCAATCCGCCTGTGTACGTGCAGCATCCCAAAACAGATTTGCCGAGATCGGCGTGTCATGAATAATGCGACCGCAGCCGCTTCAATTGTTAGATAAAAACACGATTATGCGAAAGGTTAAACTGTCCATCTACTTTGTTAGATAAATTGAGAGCACTTTAATGACGATAGATGCACTTACTGCACTGGCTGTTATTTACAGCAACCGTACCCACCTATTTGGAGAGAGATCGGAACACCCGAATCTTTCGCGCACCACCCGCTGCGCGTCTGGACCTAAAGAAAGTCCGCACGGATACTATAGTCAAAAAGCGTGTACTAACATCTGAAAACACAAGACCCACTTTACTCTTTTCGACGGTAAAGCCCAACAAAACTCAATCCTCAATCGGTAGCCACTCGGGACGTCCCTGGTTAAACCAAGAAGGCCCCGACAGGCGGAAAGGATGATGACCAGAGAAACCCGACGGCACGCCCGACTATTTCGTCGAGCGCGGAAGCGTGCAGGCAAAATTAGCACCCGACCAATAAAATAGACCAAGAATTTCCCATTTTCCCATGCCCAAGACAGCCACGGAAATACGATCCCAACGGCGAAAACAGGCGTTTCAAACGGTGGACAACGGACAAAACGGAGCTACCGATC
>CM055061.1:28993965-29053910 GCA_029204045.2 Tillandsia leiboldiana
TCCTGTGTCGGGGTGGCATCGTGCTCACCTGCAGCCAACATCAAACATCAGGACAGAACCAAAACAATATTCGACCAAATCTAGCGAAAGTCAAAGGCATGTCCCCCTTCCTGTAGCACTATGTTGTCTGCAGCCAACATAGTCGCCACCGAGAGAAGACATGTCAATCACTCATCCCATCCTTGGGTGATTTAAGGACTCAATCAGGACTCTCGCTGTAGGTTTTATGGATCCCCCAAGATCTAAATAGGTACTATCAAACAACTAGAGGAGGGGGTGAATAGGTGATACTTATAAAACCAATCTCAGTGCAAAATAAAAACCAATGCAGAAAATAAAAATAGCACACCGAGATTTACGTGGAAACTCAATCCAGGAGAAAAACCACGGGACCAACACGCAATAACAATCCACTAAGAAAATGAAGAATAACAAGGTGATTACCGACTCCACGGACACTCGAACCCTCCTTCAACTTCTTCGGACCTTGCGCTCACCGATTGCACGTCCACTGCACACGTTCGAATCCACGAACGCCACTCGAATCACGAGCACACGTTTCGAATCCACGAAACGCCTTCAACACATCGAATCCACGATGCTACATCGAATCCACGATGCTACATCGAATCCACGATGCAAATGAAAAAGCTTCGATGGTGATCCTTTGCTTAGATTATCATTGAAGAACCGTAGAAGGAATCCTAAGCAAAGACTAGATCATTCGACAAAAGATAGATCTTGGAAGAAACGTCGAATTGACCTAAAAGAGGCTATAAAGAAGAACGATAAAAACTAGCCTCTAGGGTTGCTCTCAAGTGTTTTATTAATTAATCGGTAGTTCTTGAGAAACCCTAAGTGTCTATTTATATTTTAGAAAACCTTTGGAAAAAGATAAGCATCAAAAACTGACTTAACAGATTTTTTCCGCCCGACGGTCCGGACTGGATTGGCTGATCCGGATTGGATTGGCTGATCCGGACTGTCGTCTTTTTTCAGCAATTCCTGAAAAAACAAGGTTCGGGGTCCGGATGGAATCCACGGTCCGGACTGTTCATGCAATCCTGCAAATTCCACGTTCGGGGTCCAGACTGAAATTCCAAGGTCCGGACTGGAATTGCGCATGAACTAATCTACGTTCGGGGTCCGGACTGTGATGCCCGATCCGGACTCTGAACAAGTAGTATGTTCAGTTTTGATTTTTAAGCAAGAAAACTTATCCAAGTATTTCTAAACTACACAAATGTATTCGGATCACCAAAATTATTTAGTTAAACGCACCTGATCAATCCGAATCCATTTTCCTTGAGATTGATGTATATGATCCACAATTCTTCAACTTCAATCTTCAAGACTCAAAACACTGAGTGTCAACTTGAGCTCTTGTTGAATTCTCTATGTCTTCAATTGCTGATTGACAATTTGATCACTTCAAGACTCCGACTAACTCACGAAATATGCCAACACAAAAAGCCGTAACAATCTCCCCCTTTGGCAATTTCGTGAGAGAAATCCAAAAATACATAAAACGCTCAAGACATCATCTTAAACCAAAAAATCGAAACTCAATGTCAACATCACCAAAACATTGACTTTCTTTGCGTGAAGATCCAATAAACAAAAATTACATTTGAACCAATCTGTCACGCCCACGGGGGTTTTTGAGTCTATTTAAGCGGAAAATCGTGTGTATTTTTTTTTCTTTTAACCAGGTAATTTAAACCTCATCCCGGTGCGTGCCAGACCGCCACATACACAAATTCTCCCTGCGCGGACAGAGTCTCCTTTGTATATGCACGGGTCTCACTTACAACAAACATACATCAAACACAACCATCAACCATACAATAGACATTCAACATCAAGCGGAATAATAAAGCGGCATCAATGTTTTAGAAAGGATAAAACCAGCAGTTGCAAACCCGTGCCCCACGACACTTCGTTTTGAGAAAACCTTTTCGAAGTCATTTGGTTTATCATGAAAACATGCCGCATACAAAAACATCACCAAAAGAACCAAACTATAAACGTACAACTCATCCACAGTGCTAAATAATACATGTCCACGTATTACTACCCACAAGCAAATTAACTAAATGCGTAAAAGAATGAGATAATGATATAACCAGTGTCCTGACTACGGCCCTCGCGACGCAGTCTCGACAAACTCCCGGCTAACGCCTCTTGTAGCCTGTCACGGAGTGGGTAATGTCAGTGACAAACAAAGTAGATGTCTAATAACAATAAGGAATAAGGAGCGAACCGGAAACACCAAAACCATTTCGCTACAACCCTGCACATGTTAAGCTGGGCACCAACCCCAGAATTATCAATTAAATTGGGCACCAACCCAGATTATCTGTCGGAGAGACTAAAGTCTCCCCTCGTGCACAAGTACCTACTTTGATGCATTACCCCTTCCACGGTGCTGGTGTGCTATTCCCAGCGGGCGCGAAGGGGTCCTCACGGCACCCACACTTTTGTGAGGAACACGGGTCATACAAGACCACTCTTCCGGAAAAGTACACCCATGCGGAGGCCAATCCGCCTGTGTACGTGCAGCATCCCAAAACAGATTTGCCGAGATCGGCGTGTCATGAACAATGCGACCGCAGCCGCTTCAATTGTTAGATAAAAACACGATTATGCGAAAGGTTAAACTGTCCATCTACTTTGTTAGATAAATTGAGAGCACTTTAATGACGATAGATGCACTTACTGCACGCTGTATTTACAGCAACCGTACCCACCTATTTGGAGAGAGATCGGAACACCCGAATCTTTCGCGCACCCCGCTGCGCGTCTGGACCTAAAGAAAGTCCGCACGGATAACTATAGTCAAAAGCGTGTACTAACATCTGAAAACACAAGACCCACTTTACTCTTTCGACGGGAAAGTCCAACAAAACAATCCTCAATCGGTAGCCACTCGGGACGTCCCTGGTTAGACCAAGAAGGCCCGACGGCGGAAATGATGAGAAAAGAGACCCGACGGCACGCCCCCGACGATTTCGTCGAGGGCGCGAGCGTCGGCAAAATTAGCACCCGACCTAATAAAATAATGACCAAGAAGGTCCCAGGTGGCCATGCAAGAAAGCCACGGAAATAACGATCCCAACGGCGAAAACGGCGTTCAAAACGGTGGAAAAAACGGACAAAAACGGAGCTACCGATCTTTGGGCTGTCGGGTGGTGCACAGGAGCAACCGTGGACCGGGTTTACGGCATCAGGCGGCGGCGGCATGCGCGAGTGCACACAGGAAGCGTGCACCAGGCGGGATGGGCCGGGCGCGCACGGTGCTGGGCGGCGCGGGTTCACGCATTCGGCCGCGGCGTCGCGCACCGGGTGCACGCCCAGCGCGTGCACCGTGCTGGACGGGCCGGGCCGGCGCACGGATTGTGCGCCGGTTCTTGGCCTTCGATGTTGCAGGCGTGCACCGGGTGCACGCCTGGACCCGTGGACCGCGCTGTACGGAAAAGCACAGCAACTTCCCGTTTCGCGATTTTCTTCTCCGTTTGCGCTCCCGTTCGCGGTTTCTTCTCCGTTTTCGCTCCCGTGCGACTCCGGCGAAGACCCCGCGACCATGGTAACGGCGGCGGCGGCCTCCCGTTTAAAAACGGCGGCGGCGGCCTCCCGTTAACCCACTAGTTCCAACGAAACATCCCAAAAATCTCCGAATAAAAACACGATAATTCTAACGACTAAACCAACGATCGACGAACAACCAAAACGTCGGTCGGGGGTCCGATAACAAGAACTCGATTAAAGACCACCAAGAACTCAACGAAAGAGATGACGGAAAACTCCCAAATAATTTAAATAAATTATTTTACTAACCGAAGATCGACGGGAAGGTTGTCCGGTCGCGTTCTTGCCTTCGGTTCGGTGTCCGGGAAGATCGGGCTCCTTCTCTTTCCTCCTTTCCCTTTCTTCCGGCTAGGGTTCCGTCTTTTCTTTTTTTTTTTTTTTTTTTCCTTCTCTCCGATTAGGGTTTTTATTTTCTTTTCTTTTCCTTTCCGATACTCAGGATCCCTTATATAGTCGTACTTTACCTTTAATTAATTCCTCTTTAATTCGTACGTAAGAGAATTAATTAATTTTCCGTCTGGGATAATTAATTAACTAATTAATTATCCCCCACGAGATAAACCACCTTATCTCTAACGGGTGCAAGATATTTAGCACGGATTCCGATGCACGACTAAGTACCATATCACTTTGGGTCCCGTTCAGGGGGTTCCCGATATCGGATTTCAGATCCGATCGCGCCGTCGGCTTTCTTTTTCCGCGCTCTATCGCAGAAAAATACTAGCATCTCACAATGGCCAACTTCAAGAATTGAATAATTTTATTTCACTTAAAGGCTTAAATGACTATACCTAAGTCAAAATACCCCCGAAAGGCCGGATCACTACACCACTCACACTTTATAAAAAGTTTCGTCCCGAAACTTAAGTACAAACCCCACTAATCAATTCGGGGAAACATTCCCTCATCTTCGATTCCAGTTCCCACGTCGCCGCGCTCTTCGTGGTTGCTCCCACTGGACCTTCACATAGGGGATAGTTCGATTGCGCAACTTCTTGTCCTCTCTCGCCAAAATCCGCACCGGCGTCTCCTCGACGCTTAAATCCTCTCGCAACTCGATGGTGGAGGCATCCAAGGCATGAGAGGGGATCAGCTAGGTATCTCCGGAGCATTGAGACATGGAATACGTTATGGACTCGTTCGGATTCGGCGGCAGAGCTAATCGGTACGCCACCGGTCCTATGCGTTCTAGGATCTCGAACGGTCCTACGTACCTCGGGCTTAACTTTCCTTTTATGCCGAAGCGTCGGTTCCCCTTGGAGGGCGAAACTCGGAGCATCACATGTTCACCCACCATGAACTCTAGGTCTCTGCGTCTGTTGTCCGCGTAGCTTTTCTGTCTGCTCTGGGCGGTCTGTAGTCTTTGTCTAATCAACCGCACCTTTGCTTCGGTCTCCTCCACCAAATCTGGCCCCAGAATCTTACGCTCACCCAGGTCGTCCCAGCATATTGGAGACCGACAGCGGCGCCCGTACAGGGCCTCGTATGGTGCCATCTGAATGCTGGCCTGGTAACTGTTATTATAGGCAAATTCCACTAGGGGCAAACACTGTGCCCATCCTTCGCCCAGGTCTAAAACGCATGCCCGAAGCATGTCCTCCACAATTTGTATCACCCGCTCTGATTGTCCGTCGGTCTGCGGGTGAAAAGCCGTACTGAAGTGCAACTTGGTTCCCATTGCTCGCTGCAGGCTCTGCCAAAAGTTTGACACAAATCGTGTGTCCCTGTCCGACGTGATGGACGTCGGCACCCCATGCAACCTTACTATCTCGTTGATGTAGGTTTGCGCCAGTCGTTCCCGCGCCCACGTCGTGTGTATGGGCAGAAAGTGGGCCGATTTCGTCAGACGGTCCACGATTACCCATATTGCATCGTGTCCCTGTGACGATCTCGGGAACCCGGTCACAAAATCCATGGTAATCATGTCCCACTTCCACACGGGTACCTGTAAGGGTTGCAATTTTTCCTGCTGGACGCTGGTGCTTCGGCCTTCACTCGTTGGCACACCAGGCAGTGTGCCACAAACCGAGTCACGTCTCCCTTCATTTTGGGCCACCAGAAGGTCTGATTGACGTCCTTGTACATCTTCGTTCCCCCGGGATGCGCTGTATATGGAGCGGTATGCGCCTCCCGCAGGATTTCCTCTTTGAGTTCCGGTAGATCCGGCACGCAGATTCGTCCCCGAAATCGTATCGTGCCGTCGGAGTTTACTGCGAAGTCTCCTCCTTGGTCGGCAGTCACTCTACTTCGCACCAGCTGGAGTTGGTCATCAGTTGACTGCCCCTCGAGAATTCTGTCAAGCAGGGTAGGTCTGACCACCAGTGTCAGAAGTCGTTCGACTGTACCCGCCGGCACTACCTCTAGTCTTAGTTGCGAAAATTCCGCAATCAGACTATCTTGTTGGGTGATGGCACCTACCCCTGCTTTCCTCGGCCTGCCCCTTACGGCTCAGGGCGTCGGCCACCACATTTGCCTTTCCCGGGTGGTAGTGGATCGTTAAATCGTAATCCTTCAATAGCTCGAGCCATCGTCTTTGTCGCAAATTTAACTCCTTTGGGTGAAAAGATACTTAAGACTTTTATGATCCGAGTACACATTGCAGTGTGCCCCGTACAGGTAGTGTCTCCAAAGCTTGAGGACGAACACAACCGCTGCGAGTTCCAAATCGTGCACGGGGTAGTTTCGCTCGTATTCTTTGAGCTGCCTTGACGCATAGGCTATAACCTTCCCCCGTTGCATGAGCACTCCACCCAGTCCGTTTCGCGACGCATCGCAATACACTTCATAATCCTCCCCTGGTTCCGGCAGGGCGAGGATCGGAGCTCGCGTCAATCTATCCTTGAGCTCCTCGAAGCTCCTCTGACATTTGTCCGTCCAGATGAACTTTTCCCCCTTTTTAGTCAAGCGGTTTAAGGGGGCGGCTATCCTGGAGAAATCCTTCACGAAGCGCCGGTAGTACCCGGCTAACCCCAGGAAGCTTCGAATCTCCGTTACCGTCGTCGGTTGGGTCCAGTCCGTCACCGAATCTATCTTCTTCGGGTCGACTGCGACCCCAGCCGCCGAGATTACATGTCCCAAGAAGCCAACCTCTCGGAGCCAAAACTCACACTTTTTGAGTTTGGCGTAGAGTTTCTGTTCCCGTAGGGTCTGGAGGACGGTGCGCAGATGTTCTTCATGTTCCTCATCTGTACGGGAATAGATGAGGATATCGTCGATGAAGACCACCACGAATAAATCCAGAAAGGGTTTGAACACCCTGTTCATCATGTCCATGAACACTGCCGGGGCATTCGTGAGCCCGAACGGCATTACAGTAAATTCGTAATGACCGTAGCGAGTCCGAAAAAGCCGTTTTGGGGATGTCCTCCCCCTTTACTTGGACCTGATGATAGCCCGACTGCAGGTTAATCTTTGAAAACACCGTCGCCCCCTGTAATTGGTCGAAAAGGTCGTCGATCCTTGGTAGGGGGTACTTGTTCTTAACGGTGACCTTATTTATCTCCCGGTAGTCGATACACAACCGGAGACTTCCGTCCTTCTTTCTCACAAACAGGACGGGCGCGCCCCAGGGCGACGCGCTAGGTCTGATGAAGCCCTTATCCAAAAGGTCCTCCAACTGTGCCTTGAGTTCCTTCAACTCCGCGAAGGCCATCCTGTACGGTGCCTTGGTGATGGGTTTGGTGCCGGGAAGTAGTTCAATGGGAAAGTCGACTTCTCGTTCCGGCGGCGCTCCGGGGAGCTCTGCCGGAAATACGCCCAGAAATTCCCTTACCACGGGAATTTCGGAAGGTGAGGGAACGGGTCGGGTGGCTAAATCTACTGAGGCTAGATAGGCCACGCACCCGCCCTCCATTAACTTCCTAGCTCGCGACGCGGAGATGATAGCCAAAAAGGAAGTGCTTTTACATAGCAAGTACACATTTTCTGGAAATCCCGGCTTCTGTAGTTGCACCTGGCGCTTCTCACAGTCGATGACCGCCTGATACTCGGTAAGCCAGTCCATGCCCAAAACCACGTCGTATTCCTTTAGCGGTATGACCACCAGGTCCCAGGGGCACGACAACCTTCCCAGTCTTATTGAACAAGAGGGTACTAGGCCAGTTGCCGCGATTGGCCCCCCGGGGGTCTGGACGGTCAGTAAGACATCAAGGGGACTACTCTCTAGCAGATGTGTTTGTGCAAAAGTGCGGGAAATAAAGGAGCGAGTCGCCCCGGTGTCAAACAGGGTTCGTGCCCGGAAATTAGAAACGGAGGTAATACCTGCGACCGCCTCCTCTTGCAGTGTCGCTCCATGTTGTCCCATGGAGTAGAGCCTCCCTCCTGGTTGTGGTCGCGATTCTCCTTCTGCCCTTGGCGCCGGAGGGTGTGGAGGCATCCCCGTTGATGCTCTACCCCGTCCTGGTGGCTGTGCCGTCGGGGTGGAGGCTGTGGAAGATGCCGCTCCAGTGTTCAGGGGACAGTTGAATCGGAGATGCCCTGGTTTGCCGCAGCGGTAACAGTGGTCCTGTCTCTTAGTGCATTCCGTCACTGGATGCGATGCTCCGCAAATAACGCATGGCTTGTTTGCTGGTCGCGGCTTTCCAATAGGTGCACTCTTGCTTCCTTGTTGCGTCTTGGGGTACTTTGGGGGTCGGCTCCCACCGGACGGACCCCCTCCCGGGTAAGTCTATGTCCGCTTCCTCTCCCGGTTATTTTCTGATCCCTCCCGTCGAGCTCGTGTGATAGCGAACCCCCGCTCCACTATGGTGGCCCTATCCACCACTTCCCTGAACGTTCGCAGGTCTGCTGCCTGAACCATCTCGAAGATGTCGCTCCGTAACCCGTCCACAAAAAGACGGGCCTTGTGAGGTTCATCTCGTATAACAAACGGGACGCAGTTAACCAATCTTACAAACTCCCTTTGATATTCCATGACCGAGCGGTTCCCTTGTCTAATGTTCTTCAGGTCGTCTTCCAGTTGTCGCTTGACGCTATTGGAGAAGAAAGCGTCAAAAAGTTCCTCTCTAAAGGCCGTCCATGTCGGTAGCGGGTCGTTTGTAGTTGGATCCGGGCGTACCGTCTTCCACCAGATGCGTGCATTCCCCTCGAGGAAGTGGACGGCTAGTGGAACCCGCTCGTGTTCCTCCATCAGTAGGTCCTCGAAGAGTTTTTCCATGGTATCCACCCATTTCTCGACGACCCATGGATCGGTCGTCTCTCCCTCAAAAATGGGAGGGTCATGCTTCTTGAACCCAGCCAAATTCGTCCTGACCCTTTCTCGCGTCGTTCGTTGCTCCGTGTTCCCTTCTACCGCGGCGGACCCCCCCGAGAGTAGGGGTCGTTCCGGCCTCCCCTGCTGTCGCTCCCATCACGGGCCCCGTGGTCGTCGGAGTAGATACGTCCCTTGGGGATGGGGGCTGTTCCGTCGTCGTACCACCCGTCCCTTGCGGTCCCGTAGTGGGTGCGGTGGTTTCGGGCGGAGGGGTTGGATCGCGCTCGGCTGGCGCGGTTGCCTGTCGCTGCGTCAGGTGACGAACCTGCTCCGTCAGCGTCGCTAGTTGCCCGGCCATTTCCCGCAGTTGTTGTCGGAGGAGCTGGTTCTCTGCGGTGGTCGGGGTCACTTTGTCTGCGTCCGCATTCTCGGTGGACGATCTAGTCCGGGCCATCGTCCGCTATAGACAAAGAAACCACGTTAACCCTAAGGTTATAACCATAATACCCTGTCTTATGATTACGCCTACATTACGTCCCCTTTTTCCCGTACTCTCACATACTACGCACTTATACCTTGGTTATCTCAAGTCTAATTTGCTTGTGGTACCCTGCACTTTGGATGTGGATCACGTCTACTATGGTTATGGTTGTTTTCTCTGATACCATTTAATCTGTCACGCCCCCGGGGGTTTTTGAGTCTATTTAAGCGGAAAATCGTGTGTATTTTTTTTTCTTTTAACCAGGTAATTTAAACCTCATCCCCGGTGCGTGCCAGACCGCCACATACACAAATTCTCCCTGTCCGCGGACAGAGTCTCCTTTGTATATGCACGGCGTCTCACTTACAACAACATACATCAAACACCAACCATCAACCATACAATAGACATTCAACATCAAGCGGAATAATAAAGCGGCATCAATGTTTTAGAAAGGATAAAACCAGCAGTTGCAAAACCCGTGCCCACACGACACTTCGTTTTGAGAAAACCTTTTCGAAGTCATTTGGTTTATCATGAAAACATGCCGCATACAAAAACATCACCAAAAGAACCAAACTATAAACGTACAACTCATCCACAGTGCTAAATAATACATGTCCACGATTATTACTACCCACAAGCAAATTAACTAAATGCGTAAAAGAAATGAGATAATGATAATAACCAAGTGTCCTGACTACGGCCCTCGCGACGCAGTCTCGACAAACTCCCGGCTAACGCCTCTCGTAGCGCCTGTCACGGAGTGGGTAATGTCAGTGACAAACAAAGTAGATGTCTAATAACAATAAGGAATAAGGAGCGAACCGGAAACACCAAAACCATTTCGCTACAACCCTGCACATGTTAAGCTGGGCACCAACCCCAGAATTATCAATTAAATTGGGCACCAACCCCAGATTATCTGTCGGAGAGACTAAAGTCTCCCCTCGTGCACAAGTACCTACTTTGATGCATTTACCCCTTCCACGGTGCTGGTGTGCTATTCCCAGCGGGCGCGAAGGGGTCCTCACGGCACCCACACTTTTGTGAGGAACACGGGTCATACAAGACCACTCTTCCGGAAAAGTACACCCATGCGGAGGCCAATCCGCCTGTGTACGTGCAGCATCCCAAAACAGATTTGCCGAGATCGGCGTGTCATGAATAATGCGACCGCAGCCGCTTCAATTGTTAGATAAAAACACGATTATGCGAAAGGTTAAACTGTCCATCTACTTTGTTAGATAAATTGAGAGCACTTTAATGACGATAGATGCACTTACTGCACTGGCTGTATTTACAGCAACCGTACCCACCTATTTGGAGAGAGATCGGAACACCCGAATCTTTCGCGCACCCCCGCTGCGCGTCTGGACCTAAAGAAAGTCCGCACGGATAACTATAGTCAAAAGCGTGTACTAACATCTGAAAACACAAGACCCACTTTACTCTTTTCGACGGGAAAGCCCAACAAAACTCAATCCTCAATCGGTAGCCCACTCGGGACGTCCCTGGTTAGACCAAGAAGGCCCCGACGGCGGAAATGATGAGAAAAGAGACCCGACGGCACGCCCCCGACGATTTCGTCGAGGCGCGGAGCGTCGGCAAAATTAGCACCCGACCTAATAAAATAATGACCAAGAAGGTCCCAGGTGGCCATGCCAAGAAAGCCACGGAAATAACGATCCCAACGGCGAAAACGGCGTTCAAAACGGTGGAAAAACGGACAAAAACGGAGCTACCGATCTTTGGGCTGTCGGGTGGTGCACAGGAGCAACCGTGGACCGGGTTTACGGCATCAGGCGGCGGCGGCATGCGCCGAGTGCACACAGGAAGCGTGCACCAGGCGGGACGGGCCGGGCCGCGCACGGTGCTGGCGCGCGCCGGGTTCACGCATTCGGCCGCGGCGTCGCGCACCGGGTGCACGCCCAGCGCGTGCACCGTGCTGGACGGGCCGGGCCGGCGCACGGATTTGTGCGCCGGTTCTTGGCCTTCGATGTTGCAGGCGTGCACCGGGTGCACGCCTGGACCCGTGGACCGCGCTGTACGGAAAAGCACAGCAACTTCCCGTTTCGCGATTTCTTCTCCGTTTGCGCTCCCGTTTCGCGGTTTCTTCTCCGTTTTCGCTCCCGTGCGACTCCGGCGAAGACCCCGCGACCATGGTAACGGCGGCGGCGGCCTCCCGTTTAAAAACGGCGGTGGCGGCCTCCCGTTAACCCACTATGTTCCAACGAAACATCCCAAAAATCTCCGAATAAAAACACGATAATTCTAACGACTAAACCAACGATCGACGAACAACCAAAACGTCGGTCGGAGGTCCGATAACAAGAACTCGATTAAAGACCACCAAGAACTCAACGAAAGAGATGACGGAAAACTCCCAAATAATTTAAATAAATTATTTTACTAACCGAAGATCGACGGGAAGGTTGTCCGGTCGCGTTCTTGCCTTCGGTTCGGTGTCCGGGAAGATCGGGCTCCTTCTCTTTCTCCTTTCCCTTTCTTCCGGCTAGGGTTCCGTCTTTTCTTTTTTTTTTTTTTTTTTCCTTCTCTCCGATTAGGGTTTTTATTTTCTTTTCTTTTCCTTTCCGATACTCAGGATCCCTTATATAGTCGTACTTTACCTTTAATTAATTCCTCTTTAATTCGTACGTAAGAGAATTAATTAATTTTCCGTCTGGGATAATTAATTAACTAATTAATTATCCCCCACGAGATAAACCACCTTATCTCTAACGGGTGCAAGATATTTAGCACGGATTCCGATGCACGACTAATTACCATATCACTTTGGGTCCCGTTCAGGGGGTTCCCGATATCGGATTTCAGATCCGATCGCGCCGTCGGCTTTCTTTTTCCGCGCTCTATCGCAGAAAAATACTAGCATCTCACAATGGCCAACTTCAAGAATTGAATAATTTTATTTCACTTAAAGGCTTAAATGACTATACCTAAGTCAAAAATACCCCCGAAAGGCCGGATCACTACACAATCTTAGAACAAACTCTATGACTTAGGACTTGGAGTCTTAAAGTGATGTAGATCCTGTAAAACAAAACTCCAAACAAATGAAAAGTCAGTTGTCAGAAATTAAAGTTATATCCTACATTTGATTCGTCCTTTTGGTTCTTTTTGTTTTTCGGCTCCTTTTTGATCATCTCTTTTCTTTTTCTCCCCCTATCTTGAGCATCTCTGTTCTCCCCCCATCTCTGTTCTCCCCCTATTTCTGTTCTCCCCCTTTTTGTCACAAATTGTCAAATAGTGAATATAGGCAAAAAGAAATCACTAACAGCATTAGTTCATAGAGAAAGAGAGATAAAAGCTCAGTTCCGGTATATAACAAAAACGCAGATTTCGTACCGGTCCTCGAAGGCAAAAATCACAAAAAAAAATCTTGAAACCAATCCAAAATTTGAAATCTTTCAAATACCGATTTGCATTCCATCAAGAAAACAATTTAAGTGCTTGAAAATAATATGAGATCACATAGATGTCATTCAATCCAATTAATTTTACAAAAATTAAAAAGATTTACTCCGAAATCATGAAAAACAAAGATAAGACATTATAAACCGTTTTTCATATTATATACGTCAAACACAAGTCATCAAAAATAATCTTGAGATCCAAAGTCTATCAAGATGTAACGGATTTACAAAGATGACTTACAGAGATTTCCAAATGACATCAATTTGATTTCTACCCTTTCAAATTTGAGATAAGCACTAAAATACCTAAGGGTGGCTCTTTGAGCATCTTTTAACTATCCCACCTTATACCAACCAGGAGATTGTTCAAAATAAGAACTTTGAATATGAATCTCCGAATGCTTCAACTAAAAATTTTTAAAAATATTTTTCAAGCATCAAAACATGTGGTAGCTTCACACACAGACCGGACGACCGGGGTGGCAGCTCTTTCCATCATGTGGTGGTAGTTTTCACACTCCTTTCGGATGTAACTCTTTCCACATCTTTTGCAATTCATTTCATTACCCTTGCAAGAAAATGCAATCTCTTATGTAAAAGAATTAAATCCCAAATTTTAGTCTATCGGTTGTCTCATGTTTATCACAATGAATTCACACAACCGAGATAGGTTAAGCATCTAAAGGTTACACATGATTACCAAAATTTGATGTATATAACTATCAAAAACTCCTATAATGAAGTATCTTCAAGAATTATGATTATAGAGTAAAGTTGATAATTCATATAAAATTAAATTGGAGTGATTGAAAGTGAAACCCTTTTTATTCAATGCACTTGTTCGTTAAAACCCTTTTGTTCAAAAACAAAACATAAAAGCGAAGAGCATTGAAAACATGTAATGCAGAGATTCAGAAAAATATGAAAGAAAAACCAATCAAAGCATTACATACAGTCATAAGCTATTTAGAACTTAAGACAAGGAAAGATATCACCTTTTCGAATCCAAAATCGTCGGATTTTGGGTTGTCTTGATTCATTGTGGTTGGGAGATGATAGCTTTGACTGTTGATCCACCTTAGGTCTTTGCCTCGCAATGATCCACTTGTATGATTGATGTTGTGGCTCGAACCTTTGGTGGTTTGAGTGAACTCCTTTGACTTGATGAGTCTTTTGATTCCGTTGAGTTCGCTCCGTAGATGAAGTTGCCGAAGAATTCCTCTTTCTCTTTTTCGGGCATGTCTTCATCAAGTGTCCTTCAAGTCCACATTGGTGACAAGTTCTTCCTTTCAATTTAGTTGTGGAACTTGAATCCTTCACAGTTTGGTTCCTTTTAAATCCCAAACCAACCTTGTTTGTTTGACCTAATCCGGACATACAATCAAGTTTCTTTGAACCGTTTGAAAGCCTTTGTATGTCGGATTTAAGTTGATGAACTTGCTTGGTCAAAGCTTGGTTGGTGACATGAATTTTCTCAAACTATTTTTCTAGAAAATCAATCTTGTTAATGTGGGAATTAACGATCGTTTCTGATTGATTTATCTTTTCTTGGAGGATTTTATTATTATCCAATAAAAGCTCTCGTTCCTCCTCAAGATCATAAAGTTTGATATTTAAAGCATGATTCTCGTCTTGAATCTCAAGTCGTTGCTTCCTCAACTTCTTAATATGCTTGGCCATCTTCTTTGATTCCGTAAGAAGTTGTTGATATGCCTCAACGAGTTCTTCTTCGTCCGTCTCCCCCTCACTTGATGACTCTCCATCGGATGTTGATGTTTCATGCAAAATCAAAGGAATAGAGTCAGTGATTAATGATGATAAGCAAACATTAGAAGAGGGAATTTGAGAGTCATGAAAGGAACCGACTTTTTCCTCTTTACTTGAGGTCGATTCATTAGAAGTAGAATCGTCCCAAGTTTTCGCTTGCAAAGCCTTCTTTTTATATGATTTCGGAGAAGGACAATCCGTTGAAATATGGCCGTAGCCTTTGCATCTATAACATTGGATTTTCCCTTCGAATTCATCTTTTTCCTTAGAAGGTTTTGCAAAGCTTTTGAGGTTAGAGGATTTAGAACTCGATGATCCTTTAGATGGTTTCGAGGATGAAGATCCATCGGTTCGATTCTTCCAAAACTTCCGACGAAATTTCTTTACGATCCACGCCAATTGTTCTTCAAAATCGGCAAAAGAGATTTCATCGTCGGAACTTGATTCGCTATCTTCTTCCTTTGTTGATTTGAATGCAATACCTGTAAACTTAGAAGAAGACTTGGAAGAAACTTTTAGTAGGAAAAGTCATTTCATAAGTTTGCAAAGCACCTACTAATTCCTCTACTCTCATCTCATCCGGATGACTAACGGTTTCAATGGCGGTAACCTTTGCCCTAAACCGTTCCGGAAGAGTCCGAAGTATCTTTCTTACAACTCTCGACTCCGGGATCTTTTCTCCTAAATTAGCACAAGTATTGATTACATCTTGAAGTCTAGTGTAATAATCTGTAAACAATTCATGCTCATCCATATGAATAGAGTCAAATTGACTAGTAAGCATCTGGAGCTTTTGAATTTTTACTAGATTAGTACCCTCATGTGTAATTTTGAGAATATCCCAAATCTCCTTTGCAGTTTCACACGCGGAAATTCGTATGAACTCAGCTGAGGAAAGAGAATTAAATAAAGCGTTCATACCTTTCCCATTGTAAGAAGATCTTTCGAATTCCTCTTTGGACCATCTAGAGCGAGGTTTTGGGGTAGTAGAATTTCCTACTTCCACAACAGGATGCACCCAACCGTATTCCACGGATTGCCATACCCGCTCATCAATTGCGATGAGAAAAGCTCTCATCCGCTGTGATGACCTGGATCTCTACAGAGCTGTGGTAGAGTCATTGGTGACATCTGGGGAGCCTGTACTGTGTGTTGGAGGTGTTTGTGCACCAATTGGACACAAGTGGCGGACTTCGGGCTTATTGGATCACGTGGGTGATCAGTGGACTCCGTCGGATCCTTAGAAGTGGTTTCGCGCGAAGCGGATATTAAAAATGGACTCAGCGCGAAGTTTGGACCAAGGAACACCTTTCCGGATGCCTTCGGCAAATTTTGGAGTTGGAATTTGGCAAAATGGACATCAAATTCGAATTCTGCCCGCGAAAATGGTTAAAATGGACTACCCACTTGTTATTTTTGAGCACCGGTTACTGTTCATGCCGGAACAGTGATTCCGGCGCCGGCGGACAGCGCCGGCGGCGGCGGAGCGCGGCGGAACAGCCGCGGGCAGCGCGGCGGGCAGAGGCGCGGGCCGCCCGGTCCACGCGGCAGGCGTGCACCGGGGGGGCTGGACGCGTTGCGGCTAGGGAGTGGGCCGGTTCGCGGGGCGCGGTCTACGGAGAGCGCGGGGCGCACGGTGGACCGGGGTGGACACGTGGCGGCTGGTGGTTGGTGCGGTGTAGTGTGCTCGGTGCACCGAACGGGTGCGGGTGGCCTCGGGGCGCGTGCCCGGCAGGGTTGGCAGGCGGCGCTGGCAGGTGGCACGTGGGCGCGACCGCGGTTTCCCGCGCGTTGGGGGCGCCACGCATCGGCGATGTGGTGGGCCACGTGGCGCAAGGCGATAGGGCAGCGCGGCTGTCCGCTGTTCGGGGGCGACGTGGAGGCCCAGGAGCGATTCGGGCGCGCACAGTGTTGGGCCGGGCCCAACACTGTAGTTGCCCGAAATCCCGAGCGCCCAGAAATTGGGACTTAATGGGAATTTTTGGATTTGTTTCCAGCTTGTATTTGAAGGCCATGTTCAGGTCCGAATATCTTCTTCCCTGTTCATCCTTTCGCTGTGCAACCTTCACAAGAAATCCTCCTCTCCCATAGCCGGTTCCATCTGCAGATTTCCAGATTTTTCGGTGGCACGCATCCCAAGGTTTCTATTTTTATGGCGCGGCGCGACGCTCGTTCGTTTGTGATCTTCTACGTAGCATTTTGGTGCGAGAACTCCGCCGGCTTACTCCGACCATCGTTTTCGTCGATTCTTGCGCCGTTGGACTCACGACAGGTAGGGCTTTGATCTTCGTGTTTTGAGCTCCTCATCATTTCGAGTTTATCTTGGATTTCCCCGAGCTTCCATTTGACCCTTTTTCTTGGGCGGAGTTTTGGACAGCACTGTGGTATTTTGGCCATATCTTTGCGCAAATGCATTGGATTGGGGTGATTCAATAGGCGTTTTGCATCTACACATCACGAGGAATATCTCCAAATTTTCTTGGAATTTTTTGCATATTTCTCGATGGTGAGAAGCCTCTGTTTACAGGAAGTTGAGCTACAGTTTTTGCGATTTGTTTATTTCGGGGTGGTTCCCTTGTCGGATTTGTTTCTCAGCGTAGGAAACTTGGATTTGAGCGTGCAGGTACTCGTTTCGACGGGTTCGTCGCGAGGATCGTGACAGTATTTTTCTTGGAATTTTCCGAGCATTTTTCGCAGGTGAAAACAAGGAAACATTGGACTGTGTATTTGGGCAGATTTTATTGGGGCATTGTAAGATTATTTATGTATGTTCTTTTGGGGAATTTTGTACAGTGATCGCGGTGGCTTATCGGCTTGGGCGAGAGCACTATTTGGACTTGGAATTAGCGATCGAGGTGGATGGTTGTTGTTTACCTCTATTTTGATATGCTCACTAGGAATATTAGAGTGATCCCTTTATTTGGACATGCATGCTTAAAGTAATATAAAATTGTGAGCCTATCATATGGAAATTACTATTGTGGATATCTGATAGTGGTTGGGACTTATACATGTTGGTATGGATGGAATGTTAGCACTTAACCTTGCATATGGAATGGAACATTTAATTGGGACCATATGATTTATCCTGTTAGTGGTATTACTTGAGGATAGATGGCATGCATAGGTGGATGATTTAGGTGAGGGAAAATTGTGAATTTTAAACATGTGTGGTTGGACAACGATTTAGCATGATGGTTATATCTATGCGGAGCTATTGATGTATATACATGTGGAGCCATTATTTGTCACACTATCTTTATCTTTCATGAGGACATATGCATGCTTGTATGGACATCTAGATAGGCCATCTTTTATCGCTACACTTTCATGCTGGAACTTGACTTAGGAGAAACCTTGTTTGCTTCTTTTCTCATTTTCGTTAGTCAGGTGGTTCTTGTTGCTCGGGTTTGAGCAGGGGTTTGGGATAGTGTAGCCGGGGCCTGGATTGTGGATTATGGGTTTTGGCGGCGACCGCGGATATTGGGCGGTTGACCGGATGTCGATTATAGGACATCGGTCATAGGGCATGATTATAGAGTAGAGGGTTTTGTGGCAACCGCGGATAGTAGGCGGTTGACCAGATGTCGGATGTGGGACATGATTGTGATTGTGGGTTATTCCCGCGACCGCGAATATTGTGCGGTTGACCGAAGGTCGGTTGTGAGACTTGGTTGTTGATTGTGAGGTATTGCGGCAATCGCGGATATTGGGCGATTGACCGGATGGTTACTTTTGCATCTGATTGGGAATCAGTTTTCTTTTAGTGGAGGGTTGTGTTCCACTGGGGCATTATTGTTGTGATCCAATCTTGCTTTTGTTACTTATCTCACCGGCGCGGTTATTGCCCGGTGATGCTTTCCTCGAGTGGGTCGCTCCCCTCGAGTTCCCCTCCGGAGGCCGGGGCCAGACAGTTATGGACAGTTTTTCTATCACATCGGCGCGGCTTATTTGCCCGATGATAAGGGCGGCAGCAGGAACTTTGCTATCACATCGGCACGGCTTACTTGCCCGATGATGCGGGCGGTACAGATTGGGTTCATCTGGGACGGTTTGTTATTATTGCATACGGTTATTTCAGTCTAGGACTGTATATTAGAGGCATAGTAGTGGTAGATTTCCCTTTTTCAGCGGTTTCATTTCTTACCACTCTTCTTTCCTTTTTGCCTCTGGTAGACCTAGTGGGTGTGTCAGAATTTGAGGTTTTACCCACTAGGGGAGGCTACTGGTTTACTAGTAGTTCTCACCCCCATTCTTCTTTCCTCTTTTTCTTCTTCCTTGTTTTGCAGTGTCTTCTGCGGGTGCTGTTGGGCTTTCAGCGGCGGGTCGAGGAGGGAGGACGACTGAGTAGATAGATCTCGAGGCAGGATGAGCGAGTTAGCCGGACTGTTGGTGTACCCAGGATTCCTCAGACGGTTGTAATTTTACATTTGGGACTGGCTTTTGCCAGCAGATTGTATTTATTTTGGTGAGCTGGGAGAGACTGATGTATCATTTATACAGATGTATTGTATTTTATTTCCAGCTTCAGTCTGAGATGTATTAGATTTTAGTTCAGCTCTGTTTTTATTGTTCTTTTATTGTTATCTCTTATATCTGAGCAGGTTTGACGCTTCGTGTACACGGGAAATACCGTGTGCACGGCGGATCTGTAGACGGGCCCGTGTTCTGGTTTACACCCGGGGCGTGACAGATTAGGTGGTATCAGAGCTTAGGGATAGGTCAGTTGGGACTTAGGAAACCATAGGCTTTTCGGCGGACCCTAGGATGTTAGTGCGTGAGAGACGCGACATTTTGCGAAAGTCGGTGATTTGTTTGTTTGACTCTTCCTGTGAGTGAAGAGGGATCGACATATCCTATTTTTGTGGGACAGTTATGTTGGCTGCAGACAACATAAAGTTACAAAAATAGAGGGATGTCTTTGACTTTCGCTAGATTGGGTCGAGTGTTTGGGGTGTGCTGATTTGCGGTTTTGTCGTGGTGAGCGGTGTCTCCGCGATGTTGGGCCCTGACCCGGGTGCACCTTGGTGCGGCAGTTGGGTCTGAGCTGGTTGTTTCGGGCCGGATACCCAGATTGGAGTCTGAGAGCTCCGGACCCGAAGGGTAGGTGTGTTGGAGGCAGATCAGTGGAGAGGTGACACAGTTGTCGGAGCGGTGACACAGTTGTCGGATCAGCGCAGTGGCACAGTTGTCGGAGCGGTGACACAGTTGTCGGATCAGCGCAGTGGCACAGTTGTCGGATCAGCGCAGTGGCACAGTTGTCGGAGCGGTGACACAGTTGTCGGATCAGCGCAGTGGCACTGTTGTCGGCCCAGCGCAGTGGCACAGTTGTCGGAGTAGCGAGTAGCCCCCTCCGTCCCGATGTTTAGTGTTGGGGCACCGAGGCAGGGTGGATAGTTGACAGCGGGTAAGCTGTGGGATTGCGACGATCGAGTGAGCCAGTTTTGGCGGATGAGTCATCCCGATTTGTGGGATTGAGTATGGAGCGTGGCATTGTGGTTCCTTTGGATTGGGATCTACCGCTTGAGGCGAGTTCTGATTGAGGTGCTTGGCGCTGGGTGATGGAGGACAGATCAGTCGGAGGAGGCATTCCCGACTCCTTTTTCCAGGATAGTGGATTTTTGAGACTGTCGGAGCACATAGGTTACAGTGGTCGGTGTGGTGGAAGGTTTGAGTTGTTCCAGACTTTTGGGTTCGTATCTCCTTGATACGGGAGAATTCCCTTTTTGGTGGGTGGTGCTCTTGCTTCATTGCTTGGGTTAGGGGGTAGGATGGTCACCTCGCGCACGGGAGGCTTATTTTCCCGATCGCGCTTAGCATGTGGAGGAGAGTTGTTGGTCCTGCCCGGTGCAGCTTGAGTCCTGAATTTTACCGGTAGACCTGATGGTCTTGGCTCAGCTGAGGGATGTTGTTTTGGTACTTGTTGGGCTGGCTGGTTCGGTTTCCTTTCGCGGCAGATGATTATGCCGCGAGGACAGTTTTCTTGGGGAGCCAGGCCCGGAGGTGTTGGTGTACTTGGGTTGCTTGAGGGTTATCTTCGCCTCTATAGTTTTGACTTCGGGAGCGAGGCGGGTGTTTCGCAGTGGATGAGTAAACTTTTGGCTGGTATGGTTGAGGGACCTACGGCGGCGCTGGGACTCGGTGATACCCCCTTTGGTTGCGAGTTCCCAGCTGTTCTCCTATCGGAGTGGTCTTGCATGTCACTAGTTTGAGAGTTGAGGACACAACTCCAGGATTCGATGTTTTGGAAATTTTGTCAAGCCAAGTGTGTCGCCTTTGGGGGCGCCGGTGCTATTCGAGTGTGGATGGTTGGTTCACTTCGGCTTTGTGTGGATCCCCGGGAATTTGATGAAGTGACCATTCGGAGCTAGCACCATTGTCGAGCATCGAGGATTTGATTTACCAGCTGTAAGGGTCCCGGGTCTTCCTGAAGGTTGATTTGCAATCTGGTTTTCTCGACTGCATATGGTTGTGTGTTGATGCCGGAGAGTTGGGGAATTGCTTCTACACACCGACGGTTTAAAGATTAGAGATCAGAGTGTACGTGATCAGTTGGGGGACTTATATTGGATACCTTGGGAGTACAGAGGTATTGGGATCAAGCTTTTGTGTCCATGGACTTGTGGTTGGATTATCGTGGCCCTGGGAGGAGCGGATGCCTGTACCGATGCAGTCTACTTGGTAGCTCGAGCGGTTAGCCCAGCTATACTTAGATGAGGTGGTGCGGTTTTCTGGAATGCCCGCCTCTACTTTGTTCTAGTTAGAGACCCGAGGGTTGTATCGCGTCTCTGGAGGAGGTATTAGACAGCCTTGGGAGCTTGAGTGGTGGATGATTGGATATTTACCCCCTCGACTTGTTGAGGTTCCGGATTGAGGAATAACTTTAGTTTCGAGGACGAAACTTTCTTTTAGTGGGGGAGGATGTGATGACGTGGATCTCTGCAGAGCTGTGGTAGATTCATTGGTGACATCTGGGGAGCCTGTACTGTGTGTTGGAGGTGTTTGTGCACCAATTGGACACAAGTGGCGGACTTCGGGCTTATTGGATCACGTGGGTGATCAGTGGACTCCGTCGGATCATTAGAAGTGGTTTCGCGCGAAGCGGATATTAAAAATGGACTCAGCGCGAAGTTTGGACCAAGGAACACCTTTCCGGATGCCTTCGACAAATTTTGGAGTTGGAATTTGGCAAAATGGACATCAAATTCGGATTCAGCGCGCGAAAACGGTTAAAATGGACTACCGACTTGTTATTTTTGAGCACCGGTTACTGTTCATGCCGGAACAGTGATTCCGGCGCCGGCGGAGCGCGGCGGAGCAGCCGCGGGCAGCGCGGCGGGCAGAGGCGCGGGCCGCCCGGTCCACGCGGTAGGCGTGCACCGGGGGGGCTGGACGCGTGGCGGCTAGGGAGTGGGCCGGTCCGCAGGGCGCGGTCTACGGAGAGCGCGGGGTGCACGGTGGACCGGCGTGGACACGTGGCGGCTGGTGATTGGTGCGGTGTAGCGCGCTCGGTGCACCGAACAGGTGCGGGTGGCCTCGGGGCGCGTGCCCGGCAGGGTTGGCAGGCGGCGCTAGCAGGCGGCACGTGGGCGCGACCGCGGTTTCCCGCTCGTTGGGGGCGCCACGCGTCGGTGATGTGGTGGGCCTCGTGGCGCAAGGCGATAGGGCAGCGCGACTGTCCGCTGTTCGGGGGCGACGTGGAGGCCTACTGGCGATTCGGGCGCGTACAGTGTTGGGCCGGGCCCAACACTGTAGCCGCCCGAAATCCCGAGCGCCCGGAAATTGTGACTTAATGGGAATTTTTGGATTTGTTTCCAGCTTGTATTTGAAGGCCCTGTTCAGGTCCGATTATCTTCTTCCCTGTTCATCCTTTCACTGTGCAACCTTCACAAGAAATCCTCCTCTCCCAGAGCCGGTTCCATCTGCAGATTTCCAGATTTTTCGGCAGCACGCATCCCAAGGTTTCAATTTTTACGGCGCGGCGCGACGCTCGTTCGTTTGTGATCTTCTTCGTCGCATTTTGGTGCGAGGACTCCCCCGGCTTACTCCGACTACCGTTTTCGTCGATTCTTGTGCCGTTGGACTCACGACAGGTAGGGCTTTGATCTTTGTGTTTTGAGCTCCTCCTCATTTCGATTTCATCTTGGTGTTCCCTGAGCTTCCATTTGACCCTTTTTCTTGGGCGGAGTTTTGGACAGCACTGTGCTATTTCAGCCATATCTTTGCACACAGGCATCGGATTGGGGTGATTCAAAAGGAGTTTTGCATCTAAACATCACGAGGAATATCCCCAAATTTTCTTGGAATTTTCTGAATATTTCTCGAAGGTGAGAAATCTCTGTTTACAGGAAGTTGAGCTACAGTTTTTGCGATTTGTTTATTTCGGGGTGGTTCCCTTGTCGGATTTGTTTCTCAGCGTAGGAAAATCGGATTTGAGCGTGCAGGTACTCGTTTCGACGGGTTCGTCGCGAGGATCATGACAGTATTTTTCTTGGAATTTTCCGAGCATTTTTCGCAGGTGAAAACAGGGAAACATTAGACTGTGTATTTGGGCAGATTTTATTGGGGCATTGTAAGATTATTTATGTATGTTCTTTTGGGGAATTTTGTACAGTGATCGCGGCGGCTTATCGGCTTGGGCGAGAGCACTATTTGGACTTGGAATTAGCGATCGAGGTGGGTGGTTGTTGTTTACCTCTATTTTGACATGCTCACTAGGAATATTAGAGTGATCCCTTTATTTGGACATGCATGCTTAAAGTAATATAAAATTGTGAGCCTATCATATGGAAATTACTATTGTGGATATCTGATAGTTGTTGGGACTTATACATGTTGGTATGGATGGAATGTTAGCACTTAACCTTGCATGTGGAATGGAACATTTAATTGGGACCATATGATTTATCCTGTTAGTGGTATTACTTGAGGATAGATGACATGCATAGGTGGATGATTTAGGTGACGAAAAATTGTGAATTTTAAACATGTGTGGTTGGACAACGATTTAGCATGATGGTTATATCTATGTGGAGCTATTGATGGATATACATGTGGAGCCATTATTTGTCACACTATCTTTATCTTTCATGAGGACATATGCATGCTTGTATGGACATCTAGATAGGCCATCTTTTATCGCTACACTTTTATGCTGGAACTTGACTTAGGAGAAACCTTGTTTGCTTCTTTTCTCCTTTTCGTTAGTCAGGTGGTTCTTGTTGCTCGGATTTGAGCAGGGGTTTGGGATAGTGTAGCCAGGGCCTGGATTGTGGATTATGGGTTTTTGCGGCGACCGCAGATATTGGGCGGTTGACCGGATGTCGGTTATAGGACATCGGTGATAGGGCATGATTATGGACTAGAGGGTTTTGTGGCAACCGCGGATAGTAGGCGGTTGACCAGATGTCGGATGTGGGACATGATTGTGATTGTGGGTTATTCTGGCGACCGCGGATATTGGGCGGTTGACCGGAGGTCGGTTGTGAGACTTGGTTGTTGATTGTGGGGTATTGCGGCAATCGCGGATATTGGGTGATTGACCGGATGGTTACTTTTGCATCTGATTGGGAATCAGTTTTCTTTTAGTGGAGGGTTGTGTTCCACTGGGGCTTTATAGTTGTGATCCAATCCTGCTTTTGTCACTTATCTCACCGGCGCGGTTATTGTCCGGTGATGCTTTCCTCGTGTGGGTCACTCCCCTCGAGTGCCCCTCCGGAGGCCGGGGCCAGACAGTTATGGACAGTTTTGCTATCACATCGGCGCGACTTATTTGCCCGATGATGAGGGCGGCAGCAGGAACTTTGCTATCACATCGGCGCGGCTTACTTGCCCGATGATGAGGGCGGTACAGATTGGGTTCATCTGGGACGGTTGGTTATTGTTGCATACGGTTATTCCAGTCTAGGACTGTATATTAGAGGCATAGTAGTGGTAGATTTCCCTTTTTCAGCAGTTTCATTTCTTACCACTCTTCTTTTCTTTTTGCCTCTGGTAGACCTAGTGGGTGTGTCAGAATTTGAGGTTTTACCCACTAGGGGAGGCTACTGGTTTACTAGTAGTTCTCATCCCCATTCTTCTTTCCTCATTTTCTTCTTCCTTGTTTTGCAGTGTCTTCTGCGGGTGCTGCTGGGCTTTCAGCGGCGGGTCGAGGAGAGAGGACGGCTGAGTAGATAGATGTGACACCCCCGGAATTTGGATTAGTCCTCTATATAAATGATATAATAGGACTAAATCTCTAACCCGGCTATAGCATTTTGGATGGTAGCAAGATCCAAGAGGAACATGAGAGTTAAGCGTGCTAGAGCTAGAGTAGTTCTAGGATGGGTGACCCCCTGGGAAGTGGGGCGTCACAGTTGGTATCAGAGCCATTTACCAGCCGAAAATGTGAGATGAGTCTCGGCTGAGCCAGGGTTATATAGCGGGTAGAGCGAGGCTCCCCGGCTAATGACCGTTGTGAGTGGAGTGAGGCTCCTCACAAGGTCGGCTAAGGCTAGCGAGACGAGTCTCACATCGCCTGGTGCTTGTGAGTGTGCTTGAGCCTGACGTGGACGTCAGGGCTTAAAGGGGGGAAGAATGTGACACCCCCGGAATTTGGATTAGTCCTCTATATAAATGATATAATAGGACTAAATCTTTAACCCGGCTATAGCATTTTGGATGGTAGCAAGATCCAAGAGGAACATGAGAGTTAAGCGTGCTAGAGCTAGAGTAGTTCTAGGATGGGTGACCCCCTGGGAAGTGGGGCGTCACAATAGATCTCGAGGCAGGATGAGCGAGTTAGCTGGACTGTTGGTGTACCCAGGATTCCTCAGACGGTTGTACTTTTACATTTGGGACTGGCTTTTGCCAGCAGGTTGTATTTATTTTGGTGAGCTGGGAGAGACTGATGTATCATTTATACAGATGTATTGTATTTTATTTCCAGCTTCAGTCTGAGATGTATTAGATTTTAGTTCAGCTCTGTTTTTATTGTTCTTTTATTGTTATCTCTTATATCTGAGCAGGTTTGGCGCTTCGTGTACACGGGAAATACCGTGTGCACGACTGATCTGTAGACCGGCCCGGGTTCTGGTTTACACCCGGGGCGTGACAGATTAGGTGGTATCAGAGCTTAGGGATAGGTCAGTTGGGACTTAGGAAACCATAGGCTTTTCGGCGGACCCTAGGATGTTAGTGCGTGAGAGACGCGACATTTTGCGAAAGTCGGTGATTTATTTGTTTGACTCTTCCTGTGAGTGAAGAGGGATCGACATATCCTATTTTTGTGGGACAGTTATGTTGGCTGCAGACAACATAAAGTTACAAAAATAGAGGGATGCCTTTGACTTTCGCTAGATTGGGTCGAGTGTTTGGGGTGTGCTGATTTGCGGTTTTGTCGTGGTGAGCGGTGCCTCCCCGACGTTGGGCCCTGACCCGGGTGCACCTTGGTGCGGCAGTTGGGTCTGAGCTGGTTGTTTCGGGCCGGATACCCAGATTGGAGTCTGAGAGCTCCGGACCCGAAGGGTAGGTGTGTTGGAGGCAGATCAGTGGAGAGGTGACACAGTTGTCGGAGCGGTGACACAGTTGTCGGATCAGCGCAGTGGCACAGTTGTCGGAGCGGTGACACAGTTGTCGGATCAGCGCAGTGGCACAGTTGTCGGCCCAGCGCAGTGGCACAGTTGTCGGAGTAGCGAGTAGCCCCCTCCGTCCCGATGTTTAGTGTTGGGGCACCGAGGCAGGGTGGATAGTTGACAGCGGGTAAGCTGTGGGATTGCGACGATCGAGTGAGCCAGTTTTGGCGGATGAGTCATCCCGATTTGTGTGATTGAGTATGGAGCGTGGCATTGTGGTTCCTTTGGATTGGGATCTACCGCCTGAGGCGAGTTCTGATTGAGGTGCTTGGCGCCGGGTGATGGAGGACAGATCAGTCGGAGGAGGCATTCCCGACTCCTTTTTCCAGGATAGTCGATTTTTGAGACTGTCAGAGCACATAGGTTACAGCGGTCGGTGTGGTGGTAGGTTCGTATCTTCTTGATACGGGAGAATTCCCTTTTTGGTGGGTAGTGCTCTTGCTTCATTGCTTGGGTTAGGGGGCAGGATGGTCACCTCGCGCACGGGAGGCTTATTTTCCCAATCGCGCTTAGCATGTGGAGGAGAGTTGTTGGTCCTGCCCGGTGCAGCTTGAATCCTGAATTTTACCGGTAGACCTGATGGTCTTGGCTCAGCTGAGGGATGTTGTTTTGGTACTTGTTGGGCTGGCTGGTTCGGTTTCCTTTCGCGGCGGATGATTATGCCGCGACGACAGTTTTCTTGGGGAGCCAGGCCCGGAGGTGTTGGTGTACTTGGGTTGCTTGAGGGTTATCTTCGCCTCTATAGTTTTGACTTCGGGAGCGAGGCGGGTGTTTCGTAGTGGATGAGTAAACTTTTGGCTGGTATGGTTTAGGGACCTACGGCGGCGCTGGGACTCGGTGATACCCCCTTTGGTTGCGAGTTCCCAACTATTCTCCTATCGGAGTGGTCTTGCATGTCACTAGTTTGAGAATTGAGGACACAACTCCAGGATTCGATGTTTTGGAAATTTTGTCAAGCCAAGTGTGTCGCCTTTGGGGGCGCCGGTGCTATTCGAGTGTGGATGGTTGGTTCACTTCGGCTTTGTGTGGATCCCCGGGAATTTGATGAAGTGACCATCCGGAGCTAGCACCATTGTCGAGCATGGAGGATTTGATTTACCAGCTGTAAGGGTCCCGGGTCTTCCTGAAGGTTGATTTGCAATCTGGTTTTCTCGACTGTATATGGCTGTGTGTTGATGCCGGAGAGTTGGGGAATTGCTTCTACACCCCGACGGTTTAAAGATTAGAGATCGAGTGTACGTGATCAGTTGGGGGACTTATATTGGATACCTTGGGAGTACAGAGGTATTGGGATCAAGCTTTTGTGTCCATGGACTTGTGGTTGGATTATCATGGCCCTCGGAGGAGCGGATGCCTCTACCGATGCAGGCTACTTGGTAGCTCGAGCGGTTAGCCCAGCTATACTTGGATGAGGTGGTGCGGTTTTCTGGAATGCCCGCCTCTACTTTGTTCTAGTTAGAGACCCGAGGGTTGTATCGCGTCTCTGGAGGAGGTATTAGACAGCCTTGGGAGCTTGAGTGGTGGATGATTGGATATTTACCCCCTCGACTTGTTGAGGTTCCGGATTGAGGAATAACTTTAGTTTCGAGGACGAAACTTTCTTTTAGTGGGGGAGGATGTGATGACCTGGATCTCTGCAGAGCTGTGGTAGAGTCATTGGTGACATCTGGGGAGCCTGTACTGTGTGTTGGAGGTGTTTGTGCACCAATTGGACACAAGTGGCGGACTTCGGGCTTATTGGATCACGTGGGTGATCAGTGGACTCCGTCGGATCCTTAGAAGTGGTTTCGCGCGAAGCGGATATTAAAAATGGACTCAGCGTGAAGTTTGGACCAAGGAACACCTTTCCGGATGCCTTCCGTAAATTTTGGAGTTGGAATTTGGCAAAATGGACATCAAATTCGGATTCAGCGCGCGAAAACGGTTAAAATGGACTGCCCACTTGTTATTTTTGAGCACCGGTTACTGTACATGCCGGAACAGTGATTCCGGCGCCGGCGGGCAGCGCCAGCGCCGACGGAGCGCGGTGGAGCAGCCGCGGGCAGCGCGGCGGGCAGAGGCGCGGGCCGCCCAGTCCACGCGGCAGGCGTGCACCGGGGGGCTGGACGCGTGGCGGCTAGGGATTGGGCCATTCCGCGGGGTGGACACGTGGCGGCTGGTGGTTGGTGCGGTGTAGCGCGCTCGGTGCACCGAACAGGTGCGGGTGTCCTCGGGGCGCGTGCCCGGCAGGGTTGGCAGGCGGCGCTGGCAGGCGGCACGTGGGCGCGACCGCGGTTTCCCGCGCGTTGGGGGCGCCACGCGTCGGCGATGTGGTGGGCCACGTGGCGCAAGGCGATAGGGCAGCGCGGCTGTCCGCTGTTCGGGGGCGACGTGGAGGCCCAGGAGCGATTCGGGCGCGCACAGTGTTGGGCCGGGCCCAACACTGTAGCTTGTATTTGAAGGCCCTATTCAGGTCCGAATATCTTCTTCCCTGTTCATCCTTTCACTGTGCAACCTTCACAAGAAATCCTCCTCTCCCAGAGCCGGTACCATCCGCAGATTTCCAGATTTTTTGGGGGCACGCATCCCAAGGTTTCTATTTTTACGGCGCGGCGCGACGCTCGTTCGTTTGTGATCTTGTTCCTCGTATTTTGGTGCGAGGACTCCCCCGGCTTACTCCGACCACCGTTTTCGTCGATTCTTGCGCCGTTGGACTCACGACAGGTAGGGCTTTGATCTTCGTGTTTTGAGCTCCTCCTCATTTCGAGTTTATCTTGGAGTTCCCTGAGCTTCCATTTGACCCTTTTTCTTGGGCGGAGTTTTGGACAGCACTGTGGTATTTCGGCCATATCTTTGCGCACAGGCATCAGATTGGGGTGATTCAAAAGGCGTTTTGCATTTGCACATCACGAGGAATATTCCCAAATTTTCTTGGAATTTTCTGAATATTTCTCGAAGGTGAGAAATCTCTGTTTACAGGAAGTTGAGCTATAGTTTTTGCGATTTCTTTATTTCGGGGTGGTTCCCTTGTCGGATTTTTTCTCAGCGTAGGAAACTCGGATTTGAGCGTGCAGATACTCGTTTCGACGGGTTCGTCGCGAGGATCGTGACAGTATTTTTCCTGGAATTTTCCGAGCATTTTTCGCAGGTGAAAACAGGGAAACATTGGACTGTGTATTTGGGCAGATTTTATTGGGGCATTGTAAGATTATTTATGTATGTTCTTTTGGGGAATTTTGTACAGTGATCGCGGCGGCTTATCGGCTTGGGCGAGAGCACTATTTGGACTTGGAATTAGCGATCGAGGTGGGTGGTTGTTGTTTACCTCTATTTTGACATGCTCACTAGGAATATTAGAGTGATCCCTTTATTTGGACATGCATGCTTAAAGTAATATAAAATTGTGAGCCTATCATATGGAAATTACTATTGTGGATATCTGATAGTGGTTGGGACTAATACATGTTGGTATGGATGGAATGTTAGCACTTAACCTTGCATGTGGAATGGAACATTTAATTGGGACCATATGATTTATCCTGTTAGTGGTATTACTTGAGGATAGATGACATGCATAGGTGGATGATTTAGGTGAGGGAAAATTGTGAATTTTAAACATGTGTGGTTGGACAACGATTTAGCATGATGGTTATATCTATGCGGAGCTATTGATGGATACACATGTGGAGCCATTATTTGTCACACTATCTTTATCTTTCATGAGGACATATGCATGCTTGTATGGACATCTAGATAGGCCATCTTTTATCGCTACACTTTCATGCTGGAACTTGACTTAGGAGAAACCTTGTTTTCTTCTTTTCTCCTTTTCGTTAGTCAGGTGGTTCTTGTTGCTCGGGTTTGAGCAGGGGTTTGGGATAGTGTAGTCGGGGCCTAGATTGTGGATTATGGGTTTTGGCGGCGACCGCGGATATTGGGCGGTTGACTGGATGTCGGTTATAGGACATCGGTGATAGGGCATGATTATGGACTTGAGGGTTTTGTGGCAACCGCGGATAGTAGGCGGTTGACCAGATGTCGGATGTGGGACATGATTGTGATTGTGGGTTATTCCGGCGACCGCGGATATTGGGCGGTTGACCGGAGGTCGGTTGTGAGACTTGGTTGTTGATTGTGGGGTATTGCGGCAATCGCGGATATTGGGCGATTGACCGGATGGTTACTTTTGCATCTGATTGGGAATCAGTTTTCTTTTAGTGGAGAGTTGTGTTCCACTGGGGCTTTATAGTTGTGATCCAATCCTGCTTTTGTTACTTATCTCACCGGCGCGGTTATTGCCCGGTGATGCTTTCCTCGTGTGGGTCGCTCCCCTCGAGTTCCCCTCCGGAGGCCGGGGCCAGATAGTTATGGACAGTTTTGCTATCACATCGGCGCGGCTTATTTGCCCGATGATGAGGGCGGCAGCAGGAACTTTGCTATCACATCGGCGCAGCTTACTTGCCCGATGATGAGGGCGGTACAGATTGGGTTCATCTGGGACGGTTGGTTATTGTTGCATACTATTATTCCAGTCTAGGACTGTATATTAGAGGCATAGTAGTGGTAGAGTTCCATTTTTCAACGGTTTCATTTCTTACCACTCTTCTTTCCTTTTTGCCTCTGGTAGACCTAGTGGGTGTGTCAGAATTTGAGGTTTTACCCACTAGGGGAGGCTACTGGTTTACTAGTAGTTCTCACCCCATTTCTTCTTTCCTCTTTTTCTTCTTCCTTGTTTTGCAGTGTCTTCTGCGGGTGCTGCTGGGCTTTCAGCGGCGGGTCGAGGAGAGAGGACGGCTGAGTAGATAGATCTCGAGGCAGGATGAGCGAGTTAGCTGGACTGTTGGTGTACCTAGGATTCCTTAGACGGTTGTACTTTTACATTTGGAACTGGCTTTTGCCAGCAGGTTGTATTTATTTTGGTGAGCTGGGCGAGACTGATGTATCATTTATACAGATTTATTGTATTTTATTTCCAGCTTCAGTCTGAGATGTATTAGATTTTAGTTCAGCTCTTTTTTATTGTTCTTTTATTGTTATCTCTTATATCTGAGCAGGTTTGGCGCTTCGTGTACACGGGAAATACCGTGTGCACGGCGGATCTGTAGACGGGCCCGGGTTCTGGTTTACACCTGGGGCGTGACATCCGCACTTTCCAATAAGCATAATTAGTCCCATCAAAAAGAGGAGGTCTATAAATATTACCACTTTCACCCGACATGATAGATAAACCTAAAACCCGCTCCGATACCAATTGTATGTTTTTATGGATCCCCAAAGATCTAAATAGGTACTATCAAACAACTAGAGGGGGGGTGAATAGGTGTAATACTTATAAAACCAATCTCAGTGCAAAATAAAAACTAATGCGGAAAATAAAAAATAGCACACTGAGATTTACGTGGAAACTCCAATCCAGGAGAAAAACCACGGGACCAACACGCAATAACATTCCACTAAGAAAATGAAGAATAACAAGGTGATTACCGACTCCACGGACTCGACCCCTCCTTCAACTTCTTCGGACCTTGCGCTCACCGATTGCACGTCCACTGCACACGTTCGAATCCACGAACGCCACTCGAATCCACGAGCACACGTTTCGAATCCACGAAACTCCTTCAACACATCGAATCCACGATGCTACGTCGAATCCACGACGCAAACTTGATAAAAGCTTCGATGGTGATCCTTTGCTTAGATTATCATTGAAGAACCGTAGAAGGAATCTCTAAGCAAAGACTAGATCAATTCGACAAAAGATAGATCTTGGAAGAACCGTCGAATTGACCTAAAAGAGGCTATAAAGAAGAACGATAAAAACCTAGCCTCTAGGGTTGCTCTCAAGTGTTTTATTAATTAATCGGTAGTTCTTGAGAAACCCTAAGTGTCTATTTATAGTTTAGAAACCTTTGGAAAAAGATAAGCATCAAAAACTGACTTAACAGATTTTTTCCCGCACGACGGTCCGGACTGGATTGGCTGATCCGGACTGTCGTCTTTTTTTCAGCAATTCCTGAAAAAACAAGGTTCGGGGTCCGGACTGGAATCCACGGTCCGGACTGTTCATGCAATTCCTGCAAATTCCACGTTCGGGGTCCGGACTGAAATTCCAAGGTCCGGACTGGAATTGCGCATGAACTAATCTACGTTCGGGGTCCGGACTGTGATGCCCGATCCGGACTCTGAACAAGTAGTATGTCCAGTTTTTGATTTTTAAGCAAAGAAAATTTATCCAAGTGTTTCTAAACTACACAAATGTATTCGGATCACCAAAATTATTTAGTTAAACGCACCTGATCAATCCGAATCCATTTTTCTTGAGATTGATGTATATGATCCACAATTCTTCAACTTCAATCTTCAATACTCAAAACACTGAGTGTCAACTTGAGCTCTTGTTGAATCTTCTCTAAGTCTTCGATTGCTGATTGACAATTTGATCACTTCAAGACTCCGACTCAACTCACGAAATATGCCAACACAAAAAGCCGTAACACTCGCTAACAATCACGGCTCTCATGTGAGTCATCCTAGGGTCCAACCACAAGCCTAGGGTTTCTAAACCCACAATGACCTACATCCTAGGCTCTGATACCACTCTAATCTGTCACGCCCCGGGGTCGAAACTACGACTCCGGGCTCGTCAACAGATCCGCCGCCCATACGGTGAACCTCGTATAGACGAAACATCTAACCTGCAAAAAGAAGGATACTATAGCTATACAGATATCAGAGCTGAAAAATAAATTACTGAAATAAAATAATACAACTGTCCAAGATGTACAAGTTTGAACCTCACTACATAAGTCTCTCAAAATACAACTCTCAACAGTAACAAGCCACTAAAAGTCTAACAGACTGTACAAAAAGTTCCAAACTAAAATGGGGTACAGCTATACTTAGATGACGGGTAGGGCACTAGCTCGCGACTCCCTTACCTCGATCAGCCACAGAGGGAACAGCAACTCCCGCAGAAGGCTCTGCAAAAACAAGGAGAGGAAAAAAAGAAAGGGGAAAACCCCCAGCGGGTGTGAGAACTACAACCAACAGTAGTTCTCAGTGGGTACCGCCACCAAGACCGATGGTCTGCCCACTAAGTCTACTAGAGGCATAAAGTAACAAATGTAATACTGAAAGGAAAGAGCTAGAAAATAACTCTACAGCTACTATGCCTCTATCTAAATGCTCAAGAAATGGAACAGATGGAAACATGATGCATCTACTAACTCTCGAATACAGTCACCCAATCTACACTGACTACCACATAGGGTCTAGTCAAACCTGCGCCCACCTACTGCCGCACATCCACAAGAGGATGGGTCTACCGTAGGGTGTCCATGACTGCCAAAATTGGCCCAACCAGAGGGACTGCGTCGACAAGTCGCGATAGCAAATTAACAGGCCCAACTCCGGAGTGGCACTCGAGGGGCGCGACCCCACCGAGGAAAGTATCCGCGCATCTCTGTCGAGCTCAATATGGCTCATGCTGGCTATGGTCCAATCCATGATCGACAAGATCGATTGTACCCGAATCACCTCTCTAACTCACTAACAAGAAACACTCGAACAGCTAGGACCGCTGTCAACCCAACGGCTCCCAGAAAGAATATCAACTCGACATGCAACTCACTAGCCGGGTATACTCCACAACCGGCAACAATGAAGGGTTCGAGAACCCCGTAGGATAAAAACCTACAACCCAAATCAAACAAGAACAGGCTCTGGGCATAGCCCCTCGTTGTTCTCGACCCAGAGAAAAAGGTAGCCCTTAGAACCCAGACCACTCGAATCATCTCGAGTGGGAAAGTTTATAGGAAAAAGGTGACATTTATTACCGAAAGCTATTTTTCACTCAACCCACGCGGGGTGAGGACTAAAAATAGTTCCGTTTTGAAAACCATCTTGATTTGAGAAAAATCCATTTTTAATGATTTTTAGTTCTTTTTAGGAAAACAGTTTAAAAACGAGTTTTATACCCAAACCTCGAAGGGCTAATGCCTTCGTCCAATCAAACAAGACCAGACTCCGGCGGCCCTTCGATGCTTGGAAGAAAACATTGGTTGACTAAAATCATGTGTGTGTCCAAAAAGGGTTCTGGGTTCAAGGTCCTGCTATCATGTTAAAGAATTTGTTTTGGCGTATTTCGTGAAAGTGGTTAAGCCTTGAAGATTGAAGATGAAGAAGTTTGAATCATATACCTCGATCTCAAGTAAGAAGAATTCAAAAGGATCACGTACGTTTAACTAAATATTTTTGGTGATCCGAATACTTCTTATAGTGTAGAAACACTTGGATGGATTTTTAATCGCATAAAAATCAAAAACTGGACATGTTATATGTTCAGGATCCGGAACAGGCAATTACAGTCCGGACCTCGAACATAGGGTAGTTCATGCGCAAATCCAGTCCGAAACACATCTGTTCAGTCCGAACCCCGAACGTGGATTTTGCAGAAACTGCATGAACAGTCCGGACCGTGGATCTTCAGTCCGGACCCCGAACGTATGTTTTTCTGGAAATAGTCTGTCTTGCTACGACAGTCCGGACCGCAGTATTCCAGTCCGGACCGTCGTCCTGAAAAATTTCAGATAAGGTTAGTTTTTGATTCTTATCCTCTTCCAATAGTTTCTAACCTATAAATAAACCCTACGATTCATGTTTTAGGGTAATCCAACAGAATCCAAAAATAAGTTTTATCTCTGGGAAATGAACGAGAAAAATTAACGGAGATAAACTTATTAATCCACATATAGAGAAGAAAGGAAATAACTAGATTTAATTCTATGTTTCTTCATCTATATTAATTAATTTGATTCTAGGTTTTTATACTCAGAATTTGAGTAGAATCAAATTAATGAATACTTAGATGGTATTTCCGATCTATCTTTGATCTAAGTATTCGGCGGATCATCACCACCCAAAAACAACGATTTCTCCCAAAATCGCTGCGTGGACTCGCGTGGCCTTGTGGATTCAAGGTGCTACCGCTCTCGTGGATTCGGAGCGAGGTGCGTTCGTAGATTCGAGATGTGCTACTGGGTGAAGACCGTGGATTCGGTCAGACGTCGTGGACTCGACGTTGGACACCGTGGATTCGGCGTTGGACGCAAATCGTGGAATCGAGGCGTATTGCGGAGCGAACGGAGAAGATCAACTAGGAGCGTATGGAAAAAGGTTGAGTCGTCTGTGAGTACGTTATATCACCTTTGTACGTGTTATAATTCTAGTGGATTTCACCGTGTTATCGGTCCCGTGGTTTTTTACTCCTGGTTTTGGAGTTTTCCACGTAAAAATCTTGTGTGTTATTTTTCATTTCCCCATTGGGTTTTATTACGCAAAGATTTTTGACTGTTTATTGTTTATACCTATTCACCCCCCTCTAGGTGTTTTTTCCCCTATTTAGATCCATATTATACATAACCCATCAATTGGTATCAGAGCGGGAATAGGGTTGTAAACAATGGTTGAAGGTGGAAACATCAACATACCCCCGTTCTTCGATGGAACAAACTATGCCTATTGGAAAGTACGGATGAAAGCATTTTTAATTTCCATTGACGAACGGGTGTGGCAATCAATCGAGTTAGGATGGTCAAATCCAACCGAAATTATTGCTGATGTTCGCACCATCAAACCTAGGTCGAAATGGACCGAGGAAGAGATCGACTCATCTTCTTACAATGGCAAAGGAATTAACGCCTTATTTAATGCTTTGTCTCAAACTGAGTTCTTTCGCGTCTCGGCATGTGAGACTGCGAAAGAAATCTTGGATGTTCTACAAGTTACACATGAGGGAACTAACCTTGTGAAGATTCAAAAACTGCAAATGCTTACGAGCAAGTTTGACTCTATTTTCATGGCAGAAAATGAATCGTTCACAGAATACTATACACGATTGCAAGACATCGTGAATTCATGTGCTAACTTGGGAGAGAAAATTCCAGAATTTAAAATTGTAAGAAAGATTTTAAGGACACTTCCCGAAAGATTTCGTTCCAAGGTTACGGCCATTGAAACAATTAAACACCCGGACGAAATCCGTGTAGAAGAATTAGTTGGTTCATTACAAACTTATGAAATGACATTTCCTGCTAACTATTCTTCTGGAAAAGCATCCTCTTCTAAGTCTTCAGGTTTTGCGTTGAAAACAACAAAAGAAGAAGACGCGGATTCATCCTCCTCAGACGACGACGAGAACCTATCTATGGAGGATTTCGAGAAGCAACTTGCTCTCTTGACCAGAAAATTTTGCCGAAACTTTCGAAGGGGTAATTCAAGTAAAACTTCATCCTTTGTAAAGTCAAAGTAAAGCAAAGGTTCTTCGAGCTACAAGTCAAGAAAGCAAGAGAGCTTTTCAAAGGATAAGAAAAGCTCGGAGGGACAAGTCCAATACTTCAAGTGCCGAGGATACGGCCATATCTCAACGGAGTGTCCCAATAAGAATCCGTCGAAGAAGAAAGCGATGCAAGCCGTCACTTGGGATGACACCTCAACGTCAAATGAGTCATCTTCCAGTGATGAAGAAAACAACGCAACAGCATTCCACGCGTCCACATCTTCACCCTTCGTGTGCTTTATGGCAAGTACATCCGATTCCTTGTCCAACTCCTCCCAAGTTGAAAAGAATGCAACGGACAATGAATCGAGCAACTCCGAAGGTGAAGACTTTGCTTTTGCCTACCATAAACTTTTGAGGGATTCAAAGAAACTGGCAAAGCAAAACAAGGGGTTGAGAGGGAGATTGCAGGAGCTAGAAGAAGAAGTAAAAAGGGCAATTTCTCTCTCAACTGGTCTTGAAGTGGAAAGGGATAACCTGATCAAAGCAAATGCTTCACTTCAAGAGAAAAATGAGCATTTCGAGAAAGAATATGTAAAAATGGTTGATAAAGCAAATTACTTCTTGAAGCTCTACTCCGAGGCTCGACAAGAAAAAATGGAGATGACGAAGACCATTTTCCAACTCAAGGATGACTTAAAGCGATTTTCTTCTGGAAGGAGTAAGTTGGATAAGATGCTTGGTCTCGGTCAAACAAACCGATTCGGCCTCGGATACAGTCGAACTGGAGACAGTCCTAGTTCGAGTCAGACAGTTTTTGTGCCCTAGTCGGTATCTCCTCCTCCGACGACGGAATTCAATGCATACAACGACAACAACCTTACCTCACCTACTTCGCGATAGTCAAGTTCAAAGGTATGTTTTCGTTGTGGTTTTGCAGGGTACATAAGAAGGAATTGCAAGATTGGAGCGAAACGATCAATTCAAGCACCTCTTACAACAACTACCAACAACGCATTCATTCCCCGGAAATCAAAGGAGATTTTTTCAAAGGAAAAGAATGTTTGTAGTTCACCCCACAAGACGACGACGTCAAGGAAAAGCGATGAATCAATCAAGACGCTTTCACCAAGGAGAATAACTTCACGAACATTGCCAACGCAGTCCAAAAAAGGTTTGGGTGCGCAAAGGTGAAATCTTCCCTTGTCTTGTTGTTCATACTTCATTGCATGCTTATGACAACTCGTCTTGGTATCTGGATAGTTGATGTTCCCGTCACATGACCGGTGACAAAAACAGTTTTCAAACTTTAGAGAAAATCTCCGCAGGACATGTTGTTTTCGGAGACGGTCATTCTTCTAAAATTATTAGAAAAGGAACAATCACTATTCCAGAAGGCCCGGTTTTGAACAATGTCTTATTTGTTGAAGGCCTTAAGACTAACCTCATTAGCATAAGTCAACTTTGTGACAGTGGTTTTTCAGTTAAATTTTCTTCTACAGAATGTGTTGTAACTGATAAGGACCATGCATTCTTTTTAAAAGGGGTTAGATCTGAAAATAATTGCTATGTTGTTTCGAACAAAATTTCTGAAAAGTGTAACCTAGTTTCTTTAGATATTGAAACTCTTTGGCATGAAAGACTAGGTCACATAAACTTTAAAGAACTAGCAAGGATTTCTAATAAAGACGTGGTTAAGGGGGTTCCTAAACTTTCATTTAAAGATAACATTGTGTGTGGAGGTTGTCAAAAGGAAAAACAATCAAGGGCTGCACACAAGAACTTGAACCACGTTGGCACCAAACGGCCTTTAGAATTACTGCACATGGATTTAATGGGGCCGACTCGTCAACCATCTTTGGGAGGTAAATGGTACATTTTTCTTTTGGTTGATGATTTCTCTAGATATTCATGGGTAACATTTTTAAAAGAGAAAGCGGATACTTTCGACTCTTTTCATGAGGTTTGTCATCGTATTATGATTGAAAGAAATGAAAAGATCGTTCGTGTTCGAAGTGATAGAGTTGGAGAATTCATAAATTTTAAATTCATTTATTTTTGCACTTCCAACGACATAAAACATGAATTCTCAGCACACTATACACCTCAGCAGAATGGTGTAGTCGAGCGCAAAAACAGGGTTGTACAAGAGATGGCTCGTGTTATGCTTCATAGCCGGAATTTACTGTTATATTTTTGGGCTGAAGCTGTGAACACCGCTGTCTATGTAATTAATCGAGTGTATTTGCGCCCGGGAACTTTAAATACACCATATGAGCTGTGGTTTTGTAGAAAACCAAATATCAAATATTTTCATAACTTTGGGAGTCGCTGTTACATTTTACGTGACCGCGAGAATCTTGGAAAATTCGACTCTCGAAGTGACGAAGGGATTTTCATGGGTTATTCTACAAATGGCAGAGCATATCGGGTATTTAACTTGGAATCTAAAACGATGGTAGAATCCATAAATGTTAAAGTAGATGAAGCTTTTCACTTTGCATCTGATAAATCTACCCCTGATATGTCTCTAGATGATGATACTCCTGTAAATGCATCTTCTCGTAATAACTCTTTCGATAAAGTTGATGCATCCAATGGTTCTTCTAGTTTATCTGATGTGCAGGAATCATCACACGCACCTCCGAGTACTCCGTTACCTCAAACGCTACGCATCTCCAAGGATCATCCGGAATCGAACATTATTGGAGACCCACAAGAAGGAGTCAGGACTCGGAGATAGTTGGTTTGTGGAGTCGCATGTTACGTCTCCATGGTAGAACCAAAGAACATAGATGAAGCTCTTCAGGATGACTACTGGATTGATGCAATGCAGGAAGAGCTCCATCAGTTCGAAAGAAACAAAGTCTGGGAACTAACGAAGCCACCAAAGCAACACAACGTGATTGGTACTAAATGGATTTTCAAGAACAAGAAAAACGAGGATGGTACCATCATCAGGAACAAAACACGCCTAGTTGCTCAGGGCTATTCACAAATTGAAGGAATAGACTTTGATGAGACGTTCGCCCTGGTAGCTCGACTCGAGTCGATTAGAATTTTGTTCACAATTCCTTGTCATTTTAAAATCAAACTCTTTCAAATGGACGTTAAGAGCGCGTTCTTAAATGGGTTTTCAAACGAGGAAGTTTATGTGGCTCAACCGAAAGGTTTTGTAGACTATAAACAACCTAACCATATTTTTCGTTTGAAAAAGGCTCTTTACGGTCTAAAACAAGCACCGCGAGCATGGTACGAAAGGCTAACAAAGCACCTATTGGAAAAGGGCTACACTCGAGGGGGAGCAGACCGGACTTTCTTTGTGAAGCATTATCAGGATAACTTCATTGTGGCACAAATCTATGTCGATGACATTGTATTTGGGGCAACAAGAGACAATGATGCTTCTAAATTCACGGAAACCATGGAAAGCGAATTTGAGATGTCTATGATAGGCGAACTGACATACTTTCTTGGATTGCAAGTGAAACAAAATGATGAAGGCATCCATTTGTGTCAATCCAAGTATGCAAGGGAGTTGGTGAAGAAATTCGATTTAAAAAACTCTAAAGTTTTTCCGACTCCTATGGGAACTAGCAATAAGGGATTAGGAAGTGAATCTCTTAGTGAAAGTGTAGACGAGAAGCTTTATTGCGCATGATTGGAAGTCTACTCTATCTCATGGCTAGTCGCCCGGATATATCCTTTAGTGTTGGGATCTGGGTGAGATATCAGTCAGCACCAAAGGAGGTTCACCTGAAAGCGGTGAAAAGTATCATCCGGTACGTCAAAGGAACACTGAATTTCATAATTTGGTATCCTATGGGAAGAACGCTTGACATTATAGGATATTCAGATGCCGATTGGGCAGGATCTGTGGATGATCGGAAGAGTAGGAGTGGTGCATGTTTTTATCTTGGCCACTACCTTATTGCATGGCATAGTAAAAAGCAAAACTGCATTGCAATCTCGACTGCCGAAGCGGAATATAACTCAGCGGGTAGTTGTTCAACTCAACTCATTTGGATGAAAAGCGTGTTGAGCGATTTCCGAATTTCAGCAACTTCGGTAACAATTCTTTGTGACAACACTAGTGCTATAAATATTTCAAAAAATCCTGTGTTGCACTCAAGAACAAAACACATTGAACTTAGATATCATTTTCTAAGAGAGCTAGTTGAATCGAATATTCTTCAAATTTCTTATATTTCAACTGAGGATCAATTAGCTGACTTTTTAACAAAACCTTTGGATCAAAAACGGTTTATTCATTTGCGTAAAGCAATTGGAATGCTTTCCTTGAAATAACACCTTTTGAAACATTGCTTAGATTAGATTTTGTTTTGTGTTTTTGTTCCTTGTTTATGTTTGTACATAGAACATTAATTGAGCATTAGTATAATTGACTTTACTTGCATCCCTTCATATATTTAGAAATTTATTATGCTTTGGATATCATAATAATTCATTTGATGCAATGATCATTTATTTCAATTAAACCATTTTTAATTGATCAAAGTCAATTTCTCTCTCAATGATCTCTTGGTATAGTCTTTATCATATTTGAAAATTGAGTTAAGTATGAAACTTGGGATCAGTTTTTAGTTGAATATCTTATATCTTATATAATTGATAGCCAATTGAGAGGGAGTTTATTAAATATTTATGCTCAAAAGATGTGGAAAGAGTTACATCCCAATGAGGAGTGTGAAAACTACCACCACATGGAGGAAAGAGCTACCACCTCTGTCGTCCGAGTACTGTGTGCAGCTACCACATGTATACCAAGCATGGTTTTTCAAGTTGATTAGATAAAATACTTTTTGGAATACTTGACTCTGTCAAATTCCAAGGTTGGTATAAGGTGGGGATTTTATTGAAAGATTCTCAAAGAGCCACTCCTTACTATAATTTGACTAGATATATTATCTAATTTATCTGGGATTTCAAACATCTATCGATCTTGGTGCTTCATTTTCTTTGCAAAATTAATGATTTGATAAACGCATTACTCATAAGATCATAGTGGATGTTTTTGAACTTGATCAACTTTAAAGGTTTTAATTTTTATAAATTTTCATTTCATTTCTTGGACATTATTGATGGATTTAGTATAATCTATTTCTTTGGACATGTCTACAATGAGCACAATAACGCAAGCAAAAACCAAAGAAATAGATTATGCTAAATCTATCAATAATGTCTAAGAAATGAAATGAAAATTTATAAAAATTAAAACCTTTAAAGTTGATCAAGTTCAAATACATTCACTATGATCTTATGAGTAATGCGTTTATCAAATCATTAATCTTGCAAAGAAAATGAAGCACCAAGATCAATAGATGTTTGAAATCCCAGATAAATTATATAATATATCTAGTCAAATTATAGTAAGGAGTGGCTCTTTGAGCATCTTTCAATAAAATCCCCACCTTATACCAACCTTGGAATTTGATAGAGTCAAGTATTCCAAAAAGCATTTTATCTAATCAACTTGAAAAACCATGCTTGGTATACATGTGGTAGCAGCACACAGTACTCGGACGACAGAGGTGGTAGCTCTTTCCTCCATGTGGTGGTAGTTTTCACACTCCTCATTGGGATGTAACTCTTTCCACATCTTTTGAGCATAAATATTTAATAAACTCTCCCTCAATTGGCTATCAATTATATAAGATATAAGGTATTCAACTAAAAATTGATCCCAAGTTTCATACTTAACTCAATTTTCAAATATGATAAAGACTATACCAAGAGATCATTGAGAGAGAAATTGACTTTGATCAATTAAAACTGGTTTAATTGAAATAAATGATCATTGCATCAAATGAATTATGATGATATCCAAAGCATAATAAATTTCTAAATATATGAAGGGATGCAAGTAAAGTCAATTATACTAATGCTCAATTAATGTTCTATGTACAAACATAAACAAGGAACAAAAACACAAAACAAAACCTAATCTAGGCAATGTTTCAAAAGGTGTTATCTCAAGGAAAACATTCCAATTGCTTTACGCAAATGAATAAACCGTTTTTGGTCCAAAGGTTTTGTTAAAAAGTCAGCTAATTGATTCTCAGTTGAAATATAACAAATTTGAAGAATATTCGATTCAACTAGCTCTCATAGAAAATGATATCTAACTTTAATGTGTTTTGTTCTTGAGTGCAACACAGGATTTTTTGAAATATTTATAGCACTAGTGTTGTCACAAAGAATTGTTACCGAAGTTGCTGAAATTCGGAAGTCGCTCAACACGCTTTTCATCCAAATGAGTTGAGTTGAACAACTACCCGCTGAGATATATTCCGCTTCGGCAGTCGAGAGTGCAATGCAGTTGTGCTTTTTACTATGCCATGCAACAAGGCAGTGGCCAAGATAAAAACATGCACCACTGGTACTCTTCCGATCATCCACAGATCCTGCCCAATCGGCATCTGAATATCCTATAATGTCAAGTGTTGTTCCCATAGGATACCAAATTCCGAAATTCAATGTTCCTTTGACGTACCGGATGATCCTTTTCCCCGCTTTCAGGTGAACCTCCTTTGGTGCTGACTGATATCTCGTGCAGATCCCAACACTAAAGGATATATCCGGGCGATTAGCCGTGAGATAGAGTAGACTTCCAATCATGCTGCGATAAAGCTTCTCGTCTACACTTTCACTAAGAGATTCACTTCCTAATCCCTTATTGCTAGTTCCCATAGGAGTCGGAAAAACTTTAGAGTTTTCTAAATCGAATTTCTTCACCAACTCCCTTGCATACTTGGATTGACACAAATGGATGCCTTCATCATTTTGTTTCACTTGTAATCCAAGAAAGTATGTCAGTTCGCCCATCATAGACATCTCAAATTCGCTTTCCATGGTTTCCGCGAATTTAGAAGCATCATTGTCTCTTGTTGCCCCAAATACAATGTCATCGACATAGATTTGTGCCAAAATGAAGTTATCCTGATAATGCTTCACAAAGAGAGTCCGGTCTGCTCCCCCTCGAGTGTAGCCCTTTTCCAATAGGTGCTTTGTTAGCCTTTCGTACCATGCTCGCGGTGCTTGTTTTAGACTGTAAAGAGCATTTTTCAAACGAAAAATATGGTCAGGTTGTTTATAGTCTACAAAACCTTTCGGTTGAGCCACATAAACTTCCTCGTTTAAAAACCCATTTAAGAACGCGCTCTTAACGTCCATTTGAAAGAGTTTGATTTTAAAATGACAAGCAATTGCGAACAAAATTCTAATCGACTCGAGTCGAGCTACCGGCGCGAACGTCTCATCAAAGTCTATTCCTTCAATTTGTGAATAACCCTGAGCAACTAGGCGTGCTTTGTTCCTGATGATGGTACCATCCTCGTTTTTCTTGTTCTTGAAAATCCATTTAGTACCAATCTCATGAAAAGAGTCGAAAGTATCCGCTTTCTCTTTTAAAAATATTACCCATGAATATCTAGAGAAATCATCAACCAAAATAAAATGTACCATTTACCTCCCAAAGATGGTTGATGAGTCGGCCCCATTAAATCCATGTGCAGTAATTCTAAAGGCCGTTTGGTGCCAACGTGGTTCAAGTTCTTGTGTCCAGCCCTTGATTGTTTTCCCTTTTGACAACCTCCACACACAATGTTATCTTTAAATGAAAGTTTAGGAACCCCCTTATGTCACGCCCCGGGGTCGAAACTGCGACCCGGGCGCTAACAGATCCGCCATCTGTACGGAAACTGCCGTACAGACGCAGCGTCTAGCCTGCAAAAGACAAAACTACAGCTACACAGATATCAGAGCGGATAAAAAGCTGTACTATAAAATTTTTCTCAACTACAAAGCTGCCACAACACATAGCCTATCTCCCAAAATCAGATGATACAAAAAGAAGTGCACCTATACAACATCTACAAATCCAAATGGGAGATAGCTAAACAGGAAACATAACCAACTCCCACAATCCGGGATGGTACATCTACCTCTCTCTAAAGTAACAATGCTGGTAGGGAACTATCACGCGACTCCCTGTCCTCGGTCCGTCCAGTCAAGCACAGCAGGAACGGAAGAAAGCCTCAGCAACCTGTCACCGACAGAGGGTGTGAGAACTACATCCTACAGTAGTTCTCAGTGGGTACCGTCTCCAAGAACCACGGTCTGCCCACTAAGTCTACCAGAGGCATAAGATAGAGAAAAGACTGATAATAAGATAAATAAGCTGGAAAAGAATCTACAGCTATCATGCCTCTATCTACTATGCTCAATAAGAAGAGACTATGGATGATGGAATGCAGTCACTCACTGCTGACAATATGTCACAAGTACTAAGCCCAAGACGCTCTACTATGACACAAGCTACGCCATCACTCTCTCAGTGTATCTCGAATCTCAGCGACTGCCCACCCGGGTCCAGTCGAGTCAAGCCTGCGCCCCCTGGTGTATCACCCAGGGTGTCCAAACGGACAAACTCGATATCTCACACAGTGACCCCATGGTAGCACGGCCAGGGGTATCAAGCGACCTCTAGTACATTAACTAGGCGCATCATCGAAGCCTCGTCAGGCTCGGTATCATCATCGCAGCCTCATCAGGCTCGGAATCATCAACGCACCCGGGGCGTGGTTCGAGGGGTGCGACCCCACCGAACTCAAGTATCTCATCAGTATCACTGTCTCACAAGTGGCTCCTGCAGGCTGTGGTCCTCGATCAAACAGATCGGTATCTCGATGCTCAAAGCACAAACTCAGTCGGAGAACCCTCCACGACTCAATCTCACAACACTGACCCACTCAAAGAAAGTACTACACAGCTGGGACCACCGACTCTCCCACGGCTCCCACAACACAACTCCACTGAACTCAACACTCAACTCACGGCCGGAGCTACTCCACGGCCAGATCTACGAAGGGTCCGAAACCCAGGGAGACTAACATCTACGTCCCCAAGAGAGAAAGCAGCCCTTAGAACCCAGATCACTCGAATCCGCTCGGGTGGATAAGTTATAAGAAACCATGTCATTTATTTCAGAAAATCATTCGATCTGAGAGAAAGCCATCTTTATAATGATTTTTAGTCTTTTTAGGAAAACCCTTTGAAATCAAGTTTTATGCCCAAGCCTCGAAGAGCTGATGCCTTCGTCCCAACGGACGAGAACAGACTCAGACAACCTTGCGAGGCTTGGAAGAAACATTGGCTGACTAAAATCATGTATTTATCCAAAAAGGTTCTGGGTTCAAGGTCCTGCTAACACACGTGCACCACGATCCCAACCTGGTGGTGACGAGAAGAACAGTGGAAAGGAAAACCCCCGGGACCACCGTTTATCTGAAACGGCTCCCCAAAATGCTAACACTGGCCTAACCCAGCCACCAGACCCCAACTCGGCCCCCCGGGCCCGAGTGCAACACCCATCCCCAACACTCTGACCACTCAGCCCACTGCCCGGGCGAGGAAACACTAAGTCCCGAAGGATAAGAAAAAGTGCGGGATGTCTAAAGCATAAAGGAACCTAGCCCAAATTAAGGTTCACAAATGGTCTGGTCAAACTCCTGCACATAGACGGGGGTTGCTAGTTAAGTTCCAAGAAAACACTTAAACTAGCATGCAATCCTAACACATTAGAATTAGAAGGAAGTCCGTAGACTGGAGAGAAAAACCAACCCACCTCAGAAAGCCACCAATTGCTCGTCGACACTTGCAATTGGCTCATCGGCTTACCTGGCCTCCAAGGGGTCCGCACAGCAACACGAAGCCCGATGCAGAAACCGCACGCGAAACGGAGCACGCGGCGACCAACCACACGACCGCGCGCTCCGCGGAAGCTAAAACCGCACCGCAAGCTGCCAGAAGCGAAGAAATCACAAAATCAAACAAAAATGGTCAAAGCCGAGCATCCGACGGCGAAAAACAGCCTCCGTCGGCGAAAACAGCCTCCGTCAGCGAAAAATCAGCGCCCGACGGCGGAAAAAACAAGCCCGTCGGCGAAAACCAGCGCCCGACGGCGAAAACAGCCCCGTCGGCGCAAAAACTGCTCAAAAACAGCTTGCGAAAAAACCAGCAAAAACTGCGCAAACTGCTCGCGAAATCTGCCCGAAAAACGCGCTAAACCGCTCGCAAACTGCTCGCGAAAAACGGCGAAAAACTGCGCAAAAACAGCGAGCGAAACAGCGGAACCGCTTGCGAAACTGCTCGCACCTGCTCGCGAAAAACGGCGAAAAACTCCGCAAAAACAGCGAGCGAAACAGCGAACCGCTTGCGAAACTGCTCGCAACCTGCTCGCGAAAAACGGCGAAAAACTGCGCAAAAACAGCGAGCGAAACAGCGGAACCGCTTGCGAAACTGCTCGCAACCTGCTCGCGAAAAACGGCGAAAACTGCGCAAAACAGCGAGCGAAAACAGCGGCCGACGGCGGCCCACGGCTCCGACGGCGAAAACACGGCGAAAACCCGCGAAAGACAGCGGCCGACGGTGGGAAACAACGGTTGACGGCGAAAAAACGGTGCCGGCACGCAAACCGAGGCGCCACCGCTGTCCCGGGAGCACGCCGAGCGGCGAAAAACCAGCCGCGCGACGAGGGAGGCCCGCCGCACGGCGCCCAACCAAGCAGCGCCGCGCCGCGACCTGCTGCGCGGTGCCGGAGCGCACCGCGCAGCGCTGCGCACAGCGCCCAGCGGCGCTGCGCGCGGTGCCCAGCGGCTGCTGCGCGCGGCCCGCGCGCAGCCCACTGCGCTGCGCGCGGGCCGCGCGCCTGCGCAGGCCCGCGCGCGGCCCCGCGCGGCCCGCGCGGCCCGCGCAGGCCCCGCGCGCGGCCCCTGCCGCGCGCCCCTGCGCGCGGCCCTGCCGCGCGCGCCGCCTGCGCGCGGCCAGAAGGTGCCGCGCGCACGCGCACGGCCCTGCCGCCGCGCGCCTGCGCTGGCAGGAGGTGCCGCGCGCACCTGCGCGCGGCCAAGATGTCCGCGCGCGCACCTGCGCGCGGCCCTGCCGCGCGTGCCCGCGCGCGGCCAGGCAGCGCCGCGCGCACCTGCGCGCGGCCCTGCCGCGCGCGCCTGCGCGCGGCCAGGCAGGGCCTGCCGCGCGCGCCTGCGCGCGGCCCGGCAGCGCCGCGTGCGCCTGCGCGCGCGGCCAGGCAGGGCCTGCCGCGCGCGCCTGCGGCGGCCCCGGCAGCGCCGCGTGCAGCACTTTGCTGCACGCGGCGCCGCGCCCAGCGGCTCCTCGCCGCAGGGTGCTGCCAACAGCAGCACCCTGGCGCCGCGCGTGCGCCGTTGCGCGCGCGCGCGCGCCGCCGGCGACGGCAAAAAATCGGAAAAGGCCCCGATAAATCCGAAAAACCCCAACACATCCAATTAATCCAAAAAAAACCGATTCAGCATTTTAAACCCAATAAAATTCCTCAAAGCTCCAAAAACTCCAAAAACCCAAAAATCTGCATAAACCTCCAAAAATCCCAAAATTTAGAATTTTACATACCTTGTCGTCGCACGTCGCACGCCCACGAGCTTCGCACGGCCTCCAAGGCGAGTCCAAAAATCCAAGATCGGCTCAAAACTCCTCTTCTTCCTTTTCTTTTTCCTTTCCTCTCCTCTCTTTTCCTTTCTTTCTTCTCTTTTTTTCCTTTCTTTCTCTTTTCCTTTCTTTCACTGCTGCAGAGGGAGGCTGGGGCCCTTATATAAAGCATAAAGCTTTATTATTAATTAACTTAATTAATTAATTCCAATAATTCCAACTCCAACTCACTTTTTGCCTTCGGGCTCTCCGCCGCCGCCCGGAACCTCCCGAACTCCGCTGTAAATCGAAATACACGCGCTCACAGCTTTTTTCTCTTCAAAAAGCTCATCCGTTGAGGCGGGTGCTCAAATCAATTACCGGCTCCAAAATTGCCAGTTCCAACTCACTTTTTGCCTCCGGGTCCTCCGCGTCAGTCCGGAACCTCCCGAACCTCGCTGTAAATCAAAAGTACACGTGTCCACAGCTTTTTCTCCTCAAAAGCTTATCCGTTGAGTCGGGGTGCAATTACCAGGTCAAATTACCGGCTCCAAAATGCCATTTCCGACTCACTTTTTGCCTCCGGTCCTCCGCGTCAGTCCGGAACCTCCCGAACCTCGCTGTAACTTAAAAGTACACGTGTCTACAGCTTTTCTCTTCAAAAAGCTTATCCGTTGAGTCGGGGTGCTCAAATCAATTACCGGCTCCAAAATTGCCAGTTCCGACTCACTTTTGCCTCCGGGTCCTCCGCGTCAGTCCGGAACCTCCCGAACCTCGCTGTAAATCAAAAGTACACGTGTCCACAGCTTTTTCTCCTCAAAAAGCTTATCCGTTGAGTCGGGGTGCTCAAATCAATTACCGGCTCCAAAATTGCCAGTTCCGACTCACTTTTTGCCTCCGGGTCCTCCGCGTCAGTCCGGATCCTCCCGAACCTCGCTGTAATATGAAAGTACACCTGTTCCAAGTGTTCCTGAATTTCCGGCGATCCACGGTGAAGTCGGAAATTCCCAATCTCATCCTCAATCGGCCTACAAAGCCCGGAAAACCCCGATTCGAGCTGGAGCTTCCGCGTTGATCCGAATCAACCCGGCATCAACTGTAAACTCAAATGCGACATGCTCGAGGCAACTCTCTGCTCCAAGTCATCTGTGTGGTCGGCGCGCTATCCAAAGCCCCGGTACTTTACACCTTAACCACGTCTTTATTAGAAATCCTTGCTAGTTCTTTAAAGTTTATGTGACCTAGTCTTTCATGCCAAAGTGTTTCAATATCTAAAGAAACTAGGTTACACTTTTCAGAAATTTTATTCGAAACAACATAGCAATTGTTTTCAGATCTAACCCCTTTTAAAAAAATACATGGTCCTTATCAGTTACACACATTCTTAGAAGAAAATTTGACTGAAAGACCACTGTCACAAAGTTGACTTATGCTAATGAGGTTAGTCTTAAGCTTCAACAAAAATAGACATTGTCAAAACCGGGCCTTCGGAATAGTGATTGTTCATTTTCCAATAATTTTAGAAGAACACCGTCTCCAAAACAACATGTCCTGCGGAGATTTTCTCTAATTTTGATATGTTTTTGTGAGGACCTGGATCCCCACGTCGAGATTACTGGATCATCTACAGCTCCCGGAGGCCTATGTGGCGTGTTGGTGGTATTTGTGCCCCAATTGGACATTAGTGTTGGGCTCAGCGTGTTTAATGGATCACGTGGGTGATCATTGGACTCCGTCGGATCGTTAGAAGTGGTTTCGCGCGCCAAGGATATTTAAATTGGACTCAGTGCGAAGTTTGGACCAAGGATTACCTTTCCGGATGCCTTCGGCAAATTTTGGAGTTGGAATTTGGCAAATTGGACTTCGGATTTGGATTCAGCGCGCGAAAACGGTTTAAAACGGACTACCCACTTGTTATTTTTGGACTCTGGACACTGTTCACGCCGGAACAGTGTTTCCGGCGGCGGCGGCAGGCGGCGGGGGAGCGGCCGCAGGCGGCGCGGCGGACGGAGGCGCGGGCCGCCCGGTCCACGCGGCAGGCGTGCACCGGGGGCTGGACGCGTGGCGGCCCGGGAGTGGGCCGGTCCGCGGGGCGCGGTCTACGGGGGTGCGGGGCGCACGGTGGACCGGGGTGGACACGTGGCAGCATCTTAGAGGTGGGTTCACAGCGGTTGGTCTACGCAGTTTCGGGATGGCTCGTGGTTTACGGTGCACCGGCTTGGACACGTGGCAGGTTCGCATTGGTTCGGTCCACAGGATTTCGTGCACCGGGTTCACTAGGCAGTGGCTTGACACGTGGCGTTCTCCGATTGGTGGGGCTACTGTGCGCGGCAGGGTGGCAGGCGGCGGCGTCAGGCGCACGTGGGCGCGGTCGGGCGGATTCCCGCGCTTGGGGAGGACACGTGTCGTCGTCCGCGGTGGCCACGCGGGCGACGGGTACGGCTGGAGCGGCTGTCGCCTGTTTGGCGGGCGACGTGGAGGCCTGGATGGGATTCGGGCGGCTACAGTGTTCGGCGCGGGGGGGTTTCGGGCTGCTACAGTGCGCGCCCGAAAACTCCCAGCGCCCCGAAAGGGGACTTATCGGTATTTTCCCAATTGTTTCTGCTGCCTATAAAAGGCGATCCGAGCTCCCTTTCTTCCCTTTTTCCGCCATTTCCAAGCCTCATCTCGCCTGGGTGTCTTCAACAAAGATGATCCCGAGTTTGGATGCATCTTTCTGCAAAGTTTTGGGATTTTTGGTGGCACGCTTATCGAGGTTTCTATTTTTACGGCGCGGCGCGACGCTCGTTCGTTTGTGGTCTTCTTCGTCGCGTTTTGGTGCGAGGACTCTCCCGGCCTACCCCGAGCACCTTTTTCGGTGATTCTTGCGCCGTTGGCTTCACGACAGGTAGGGCTATGTTTCCCATGTTTACTGGTTTTTCCCATTCCGAGCTTTTCATGGGTCTTTCGGATCATCTTGTAACCCCTTTTTCTGGGCGGAGTTTTGGGACAGCGGTGCGGTATTTTGGCGATATCTTCGCGCACAGGCATCGGATTGGGGCGATTCAAGAGGCGATTTGCATCTACACATCACGAGGAATATGCCCAAATTTTCTTGGAATTTTCTGAATATTTCTCGAAGGTGAAGATTATCTGTGAACAGTAATTGTTGCTACAGTTTTTGAGTGTAGTTTGATTCGGGGTGGTTCCCTTGTCGGAATTGTTTCTCAGTGTAGGAAGCTCGGAATTGGACGTGCAGGTACTCGTTTCGAAGGTATCGACGCGAGGATTACTGTGGTATTTTTATTGGATTTTTCTGGGCACTTGCAGCAGGTGAAATATGCGCGGCTTTGGGACTGATTTTCAGATTGTGTATGTTTGGTTAGTTTTGGAATAAAAGTGTAATGTTGAGCGTTATTGTTGTGCCCAGGGGTGTCTTAGCTGTTTGAAGCCGAGGCTTGCGCGACTTGTACCATGGGTGATATGTTGGCAGATTTTGGACCGCGGGCGTCTACCCACTTCACCGACTTCAGGTTTGCCTTGGGTTAAGCGCTTCAGGTGGGTGAGCTTATTATCAGTAATTGTTTAAGGCAATGTTTATGTTGTGGCAAGTATAAGCCCACTTGTGGGGATGTCACCCCTCTATGACTGATGCATGCATGTGTAGGGTACATAGTCTATATTGGTAGTAGGTAAGCTTGTTATTGATATTGGTATAAATGTTGCAAGAATAGTATGTATGAGGTATACTGAGGACTTGCATGACTTGGACATCTATGTGATGATTAGTGTAAGCTTACCTAGGATAATGTTACCCTATGAGAATTATGTAACATGCCATGTTAGCACATAGCCTTTCTTGTGATGGATTATGCTTGGGACAGGATTTCGTAGCTATGTGCGGATTTGTACTCTGAGGAGTTATTATGATCATTCTATTGTTGAACCCTGAGTTGTGGACAGGTCTAGTTTTGAGATTCCGGCATGTTGTTTATTCCTAAAGGAACTATTATTATGCTTTACCCCCTTTATTTCCTTGAGGACATTTGCATGCTTGTATGGTCATGTAGTTAGGCCATCTTTTACTGCTGCACTACTTATTGGAACTTGACTTAGGAGAAACCATGCTTTTCTTTTCTCCATCTTGTTGGTCAGGTGGTCAGTGTTGCTCGGGTTCGAGCAGGGGGTTTGGGTAGTGTATAGTCGGGACTTCGTGTCTGGGACAGGTTGGTTTAGTTGTGGGGCTTTGCGGCAACCGCGGATATTGGGCGGTTGACCGGATGTTTCTCTATGCACCTGATTGGGTATCAGTTTTACTTAGTGGATGGAGTTTCCCACTTATCGTTTAGTTGCATCTGACTGAGGTCGGGTCTTTCTTAGTGGTTGAGTTTTTCCACTTTGATCTGATTGATGATCTAGTCCTGCTGTTTCGAGATACTGGTGATATTGATGACAGAGATGCTTTACTCGTGTGGGTAGCTCCCCTCGAGTGCCGCTCCGGAGTAGGCTTCAGACCGTGTTGGGTTCCGGTCAGACCGTGTTGGGTTCCGGTGAGACCGTGTTGGGTTCCGGTCAGACCGTGTTGGGTTCCGGTCATTTGGACAGAGCAGGCAGTGCCGGGTTTTATACCGGTTCATTCGATTGAGTTTATTTCGGTCAAATACTTTTATGGTTACACTCGTGCCTGGGGGCCGAGTGCAGACTGGTAGTTGAGTTTAGATCAGTGTTGGTATTGTTGAGAGCCGTCTGGTTGACGGTGGTCCCGAGTTGTTGCGAGTACTTTGACCGCTGTGTGAGAGGTTGAGCATCTTGATTCTATCCGTCTGAGAGAGAGCGTGGATTTTCACCATAGCCTGCATGATCCTCTACTCGATAGCGAGCTAGTCCGTTTGGACGCCCTACGTAATTCCTGCCCGTCTTTGGGAGGTGGTTGTAGGTGGATGCAGGTTGACTGGACCAGATGTGGCAGTCAGCTCGATTGGGTCGTTGGTGCACTTTATGTGCTAGTGGTTGCATACCACTGTTTGGTTCTCCCCTTTTAGCCTTTAGTGAGGGGCAGGGTAGCTGTTGAGAGTTTCCAGCGTACTCATTTCAGCCTTATGACTTGGGTCAGTTTTTGTCTCTTGAGGACTTGGTGGGCAGACCGTCGGGTCTGGCGGTGGTACCCACTGAGAACTCCCTTTTTGGTGTAGTTCTCACACCCTTTGGGGGTTCCCCCCTCTTTTTCTCTCCTCTCCTTTGTTTTGCAGAGTCTTAGCAGGTGTTGCCGACTCTGTGGTCGTTGATCGTGGCGAGGGAGTCGCGAGCTAGATCCCTACCCGGCGTTGGAGAGTAGCGGTACCCTTCTGAGGAGATCATCAGTAGATTAGCAGTTTCTTTTCCCCTTTGAGAGACTTGTAGTGAGGATATTTGTATTGAGAGACTGTACACTGTTGTATATAGTGGAGTTACCTCCCGCTGGGTTTAGAGCTTGTACTTGAGGATATTGTATTATTATTATTTTGGGAGGCAGACAGTGTTGTTTATTTCCAGTTGTACAGTGATTGATTTTAGTTACAGCAGATTTTCATTTATAGCTCTGATATCTGTTTAGTTATAGTACTTTTCTTGCAGGTAGGACGCTTCGCCTATGCAGGTTGGCATAGGTGGCGGATCTGTTTGGCGGGCCCGGGTCGCGGTTTCGACCCCGGGCGTGACAGATTAGAGTGGTATCAGAGCCTAGGTTGTAGGTCATGGTGGACTTAGAAACCCTAGGCTTTTGGTTTGACCCTTGGTGACTTCGTGAGAGTCGTGATTTTGCGAGAGTCCTGATTGAGTTTTATACCTCTCCCAAGGGACGGGAGGAGTGATTGGCATGTTTATTCTCCTAAGTAATTATGTTGGCTGCAGACAACATAATGCTGTGGAACGGGTGACATGCTTTAGACTTTCGCTGGATTGGGTCGAGTGTTGTTGTGTGCTGTTTTGTTGTTTCGTCGTGGCGAGCGGTGTCTCCCCGACGTTGGGTTTTGACCCGTGTGCATCCTGTCATGGCAGTTGAGCTTGAGCAGTTGGTTTTGGGCCGGATACCTGGATTGAGGTCAGAGAACCCCGGACCCAGATGACAGGATTGTCAGAGGCTTATCAGCGGCTGTGGGAGCAGCTGGTCTTGGTGACACAGTTGTCGGAGCACTGAGTAGCCCCCTCTGTGCCAATGTTTAGTGTCGAGGCACCGAGGCAGGGTGGATGGTTGACAGCTGGTGAGCTGTGGGACATGATCGACCTTCTGGGCCATATTTGGCAGATGAACCACCCCGACTCGTAAGATTGAGTTTGGAGCCGTTGGAGGCAGAGTCGCGGCTGGTGGTGATGGAGTGATTAATTGAGAGCCTCCCTGTGCTTGTGAGTGTATGCAGTTGTTGAACTGCGCACTCCAGATTCGAGGGACGAGGCGCATAGGATATATGAGACTGGGAGTGGATTGCGCCAGGACACCTTTCTGTTATTCAGTCCCTCCATTGTAGATTTAGACGCCTCGTTGGAGCAGGCACAGTGTATGGAACGCGGCATTGCAGTTCCTTTGGATAGGGATCTGTCGCCAGAGGTGAGTTCTGGATTTTGGGCGTTTGGCGCCGGATGATGGAGGACAGATCGGCCGGCAGGGGCATGACTAATTTTCTTTCTTGGATGGCGAATTCCCGAGATGTCAGAGGTCGAGTGGACCCCGAAGGCGACATCAGTATTTTATCAGAGTGGCGCAGCGATAGCATGGATTTGTTATCTGCGGAGGACCTTATTCGTCGCCTCATTGTGGTCAGAGACAGAGGTCGTGCTTCCTAGTGATAGCCCTGATTTTCAGGCAGATTGAGCAACAACCACTTGCTTTGAGCGGATGGATCTGTGCCGCCCGGTTGGAGGGCGCCACGGTAGATTGAGTGTCGCAGGTGGGATTTCACCACGGTAGTCGGAGTTAGAGCATGTTCCACTCTTACCTGGGTTAGAGGCAGATTTGTTACCACGTGCACTAGAGGTACAGGTTCCTGTTGTTGTTGTGCACGTGGAGGAGGCTTTTGGATCATGTCCAGTGCGGCCGAGAGACCGCGAGATGCCGGCAGAATTATTGGAATTATAGCAATTAGGTGTTTTGACCTTATGCTTGAGATGGTTGGGCACTATGCCACAGGATGTTCGACTGCGGCAAAAGAGGACTTGATCTTCGGCAAGACAGGCAATTGGAGGCTTGCTCGTTGAGGTTGTTAGAGCACTCTGGTTTTAGCGACAGGATGAGAGGTGCTTACGGCGGCACCGGGACTCGAGGATATCTCTGTTGCCTGCGAGATCCCGTGTGTGATTTCCCCTTAGTTGTTGGTAATGCCGCCGGTTAGGGAGATAGAGATTGCGTTTGACGTGGTTCGAGGAACCGCGCCACTCGGGACGGCACCTCATTGGATATCGCCGGTAGAGCTGAGAGAGAGCTGTTGCACAGTTGCAGGATCTGATGGATCGAGGGGTCTGTTTGACCTAGTGCCACGCCGTTGGTATACGGTGGTGATGCCACGTCGTTGATACACGACTGGGGATCCTTTTATGGTTCGAGTGTAGACAGGTCCGGGTGGTATCTATGACCTTTCGATGGAACTATACTCCGGCAGTTGGTGGATGATGCGAGCACCCACTTGGTGTTAGACAGCTGAGGACTTCGCCTAGGTGGCGTTTTGGACGCGGTGAGGGCATTATGAGTTGTTAGTGAGGCCAATGGAATGACGATTGCCCCGTGGATTTCAAGATCTGAGGAATAGTAGGTCCCGGTTGTACTTGGACGGACTGGGAGTGGTATTTTCCCCGTGATATTTTGATTTACTCCCAGAGTGATTTGGAGCACGAGGAGCGCTTTGTGGATGTGCTATCATGCCCGTGGGATGAAGCGGTATGCCAAGTTATTGAAGTACAAGATGTAGCTGCAGAAGCATACCTTCTTGGGTCGCTTTGTTCGAGCCGTAGGGGCGGCGGTGGAACCCGACCTATTGGATGTTATTCAAGTTGACTGAGACCGATTTTCATTCTTGAGGTGAGAAGCTTCTAGACTTGGCGGTGCCGAGAGAGCATGGCCAATGGATAATGTGTCTGATATTAGCGCCAATGCTAGTGTTTCCTGTGTTGGGAGATGGAATTGTGTGATTTAGTGATGCCTCCCATTGTGGCGGTGGAGTTACCGTGGGTGGATCTTCGGTCCACACTTTATTAGTCCAACCCTATGAGTGTTGTGGCAGGATGAACCGCTGTTTTGCAGGCAGCTTAGATTCCCCGGTTGAGCCTTCAGTACGCCCTTTATTCCCAGCTTGGATTGTTACCTGGGCGTAGGCCATGCCTGTTTGGCTATCAGTTTTGATTACTCAGCATCTTGAGTGGGATTTTCGCGGATGTTGTTGCTGATTTGGGATTTTTGACCGCGGGTTTGAGCCTCCGCTTTTTGATCGCCTTTCGAGCCAGTTTTCCCTCCCGTTCACTGACGGTTTGGTCCCCGTCAGGGCATCTTTTCGACCCGTGGGTCCGTTGGAGTTATGTTGGCTTGTTGAGTGTCCAACCGTGGCTTGAGATTGTGTCTCTTGAGGATCCCTTTTGAGGGTAGCTCGTGGTCGAGTAGGCCACTCGGGTGATTTTGGATCGGAAGTAACCGAGTGAAGACCCCAGCTTATTGGATCTTTTTCCTCATCGGATGAATTTGTGGGTATACTTTGGGTGATCCTGGTTGAGTAGACACCAGGAGGTGGTTTGGGGCGTGTTGCGCTGTGATTATTCTGTTTCCCCCGGCTCTTGATGGGGCCTCTGTATTGTTTCACGTCTCAGCTCAGGAGTGTTTTGCTTTTGGATCCCTCGCCCGTGATTGACTTGCCCTTCCGAGATCTGTGATTGTTGGAGTACGAGGGACGCCCGTTGCGATTTCTGGCTCGGGAGTTGAGAAAATCGCATGTCGGGCCATGCCGTACTTGTTGTTGTTGTTGTTGGGAAGTAATCACGGGGAGTGAGCGATGTTTTCGGGAGCTGGAGGCGTTATTGATGAATACCTACCCGTGGTATGTGGGACCCTTGGGGGATTTGAGTTAGTTTCGAGGACGAAACTTTTCTTAGTGGGGGAGGATGTGAGGACCTGGATCCCCACGTCGAGATTACTGGATCATCTACAGCTCCCGGAGGCCTATGTGGCGTGTTGGTGGTATTTGTGCCCCAATTGGACATTAGTGTTGGGCTCAGTTGTTAATGGATCACGTGGGTGATCATTGGACTCCGTCGGATCGTTAGAAGTGGTTTCGCGCGCCAGGATATTTAAATTGGACTCAGTGCGAAGTTTGGACCAAGGATTACCTTTCCGGATGCCTTCGGCAATTTTGGAGTTGGAATTTGGCAAATTGGACTTCGGATTTGGATTCAGCGCGCGAAAACGGTTAAAACGGACTACCCACTTGTTATTTTGGACTCTGGACACTGTTCACGCCGGAACAGTGTTTCCGGCGGCGGCGGCAGCGGCGGAGCGGCCGCAGCGGCGCGGCGGACGGAGGCGCGGGCCGCCCGGTCCACGCGGCAGGCGTGCACCGGGGGCTGGACGCGTGGCGGCCCGGGAGTGGGCCGGTCCGCGGGGCGCGGTCTACGGGGGAGTGCGGGGCGCACGGTGGACCGGGGGTGACACGTGGCAGCATCTAGAGGTGGGTTCACGGCGGTTGGTCTACGCAGTATTCGGGATGGCTCGTGGTTTACGGTGCACCGGGCTTGGACACGTGGCAGGTTCGCATTGGTTCGGTCCACAGGATTTCGTGCACCGGGTTCACTAGGCAGTGGCTTGACACGTGGCGTTCTCCGATTGGTGGGGCTACTGTGCGCGGCAGGGTGGCAGGCGGCGGCGTCAGGCGCACGTGGGCGCGGTCGGGCGGATTCCCGCGCTTGGGGAGGACACGTGTCTCGTCCGCGGGTGGCCACGCGGCGCGACGGGTACGGCTGGAGCGGCTGTCGCCTGTTTGGCGGGCGACGTGGAGGCCTGGATGGGATTCGGGCGGCTACAGTGTTCGGGCGCGGGGTTTCGGGCTGCTACAGTGCGCGCCCGAAAACTCCCAGCGCCCGGAAACGGGGACTTATTCGGTATTTTCCCAATTGTTTCTGCTGCCTATAAAAGGCGATCCGAGCTCCCTTTCTTCCCTTTTTCCGCCATTTCCAAGCCTCATCTCGCGCCTGGGTGTCTTCAACAAAGATGATCCCCGAGTTTGGATGCATCTTTCTGCAAAGTTTTGGGATTTTTGGTGGCACGCTTATCGAGGTTTCTATTTTTACGGCGCGGCGCGACGCTCGTTCGTTTGTGGTCTTCTTCGTCGCGTTTTGGTGCGAGGACTCTCCCGGCCTACCCCGAGCACCTTTTTCGGTGATTCTTGCGCCGTTGGCTTCACGACAGGTAGGGCTATGTTTCCCATGTTTACTGGTTTTTCCCATTCCGAGCTTTTCATGGGTCTTTCGGATCATCTTGTAACCCCTTTTTCTGGGCGGAGTTTTGGGACAGCGGTGCGGTATTTTGGCGATATCTTCGCGCACAGGCATCGGATTGGGGCGATTCAAGAGGCGATTTGCATCTACACATCACGAGGAATATGCCCAAATTTTCTTGGAATTTTCTGAATATTTCTCGAAGGTGAAGATTATCTGTGAACAGTAATTTTGCTACAGTTTTTGAGTGTAGTTTGATTCGGGGTGGTTCCCTTGTCGGAATTGTTTCTCAGTGTAGGAAGCTCGGAATTGGACGTGCAGGTACTCGTTTCGAAGGTATCGACGCGAGGATTACTGTGGTATTTTTATTGGATTTTTCGTGGCACTTGCAGCAGGTGAAATATGCGCGGCTTTGGGACTGATTTTCAGATTGTGTATGTTTGGTTAGTTTTGGAATAAAAGTGTAATGTTGAGCGTTATTGTTGTGCCCAGGGGTGTCTTTAGCTGTTTGAAGCCGAGGCTTGCGCGACTTGTACCATGGGTGTATGTTGGCAGATTTTGGACCGCGGGCGTCTACCCACTTCACCGACTTCAGGTTTGCCTTGGGTTAAGCGCTTCAGGTGGGTGAGCTTATTATCAGTAATTGTTTAAGGCAATGTTTATGTTGTGGCAAGTATAAGCCCACTTGTGGGGATGTCACCCCTCTATGACTGATGCATGCATGTGTAGGGTACATAGTTTATATTGGCTAGTAGGTAAGCTTGTTATTGATATTGGTATAAATGTTTGCAAGAATAGTATGTATGAGGTATACCGAGGACTTGCATGACTTGGACATCTATGTGATGATTAGTGTAAGCTTACCTAGGATAATGTTACCCTATGAGATTATGTAACATGCCATGTTAGCACATAGCCTTTCTTGTGATGGATTATGCTTGGGACAGGATTTCGTAGCTATGTGCGGATTTGTACTCTGAGGAGTTATTATGATCATTCTATTGTTGAACCTGAGTTGTGGACAGGTCTAGTTTTGAGATTCCGGCATGTTGTTTATTCCTAAAGGAACTATTATTATGCTTTACCCCCTTTATCCTTGAGGACATTTGCATGCTTGTATGGTCATGTAGTTAGGCCATCTTTTACTGCTGCACTACTTATGGAACTTGACTTAGGAGAAACCATGCTTTTCTTTTCTCCATCTTGTTGGTCAGGTGGTCAGTGTTGCTCGGGTTCGAGCAGGGGGTTGGGTAGTGTATATTCGGGACTTCGTGTCTGGGCAGGTTGGTTTAGTTGTGGGGCTTTGCGGCAACCGCGGATATTGGCGGTTGACCGGATGTTTCTCTATGCACCTGATTGGGTATCAGTTTTACTTAGTGGATGGAGTTTCCCACTTAGCGTTTAGTTGCATCTGACTGAGGTCGGGTCTTTCTTTAGTGGTTGAGTTTTTCCACTTTGATCTGATGATGATCTAGTCCTGCTGTTTCGAGATACTGGTGATATTGATGACAGAGATGCTTTACTCGTGTGGGTAGCTCCCCTCGAGTGCCGCTCCGGAGTAGGCTTCAGACCGTGTTGGGTTCCGGTCAGACCGTGTTGGGTTTCCGGTGAGACCGTGTTGGGTTCCGGTCAGACCGTGTTGGTTCCGGTCATTTGGACAAAAGAGCAGGCAGTGCCGGGTTTTTTATACCGGTTCATTCGATTGAGTTTATTTCGGTCAAATACTTTT
>CM055061.1:29054010-29187103 GCA_029204045.2 Tillandsia leiboldiana
GGGGAGGATGTGTGAGGACCTGGATCCCCACGACGAGATTACTAGTTCATCTACAGTCTCACCGGAGGCCTATGTGGCGTGTTGGTGGGATTTTGTGCCCCAATTGGACATTAGTGTTGGGTTAGTGTGTTAAATGTCAGCTTGGGTGATCGGTTGCTCCGTCGGAGCTCCAGAATGGTTTCGCGCTCGTCATGGATCGTAAATTGGCCCCCAGCGCGTAAGTTTGGATCAAGGAACATCTTCTCCGGATGCCTTCGGCAATTTTTAGAGTTGGAATTTGGCAAATTGACTTTCGGATTTGGATTCAGCGCGCGAAACCGATGAAAAGGACTATTCACTTGCCTTTTTACCGGAGTCCCGGGTGATTCGGCACGTTTTCGAGGCAATGTTACTGTTCCGGCACCAACGGCGGCGGCGGCGCGCGGCGGCCGGCAGCGGCGGAGCGCGGCGGAGCAAGGCTCTGGCGGTGCGCGTGCACGGGGGGGGTCTCCACCGCGGAGGCGTGCACACGGTCGCGGGGCCAGGTGGCGGTTCCCCGGTTTGGCCGGCGCAGCGGGCGCGGTCGCACGGGAAAGGCGGGTGTACGTTGACCTGTGGGGGGACACGTGGCGCACACCGTTGGCCTGTCCCACGTGCACCCGGTCCACGGTGCACCTGCGGGCGCCTCGGGAAGCATGCGCACAGGGCGCAGGCGGCGGGCGCAGAGCGCACGTGGGCCCGTTTACGGGGGTTCCCGCGAGCTTTGGTGCGCCACGTGTCGGCGTCTTGGGGCGCCCACGTGTCCGCGCGGGGAGCGGTCTTTGGTTGCTGTCGCCCGTTTGGCCGGACACGTGGAGGGCCCGGGGCGAATTCGGGCGGCTACATGCTTCGCTGGGAGCTCACGGGATTTCGGGCTTGCTACAGTGCGCCCCAAAATCCCCTGCGCCCGGAAATTGGGACATATCCGGATATTTCTTCAATTGTTTCTGCAGCCTATAAAAGCGATCCGAGCTCCTTCTTGTCCCCTTTTTTCCGCCATTTCCGAGCCTCCTCTCGCCTGGGTGCCTTCAGCAAAGATGATCCCCGAGTTTGGCTACAATCCTTCTGCAAAGTTTTGGGATTTTTGGTGGCACGCTTATCAAGGTTTCTATTTTTTTACGGCGCGGCGCGACGCTCGTCCTTTTGGGTTCCCCTTCGTCGCGTTTCGGTGCGCGAGCTCCCCCGGCCATACTCTGACCACCTTTTCCGTGCTTTTTCTTCGCCCCTGGATTCGCGAACGGACAGATCTACGATCTTGGTATTTTCACGCTTTCCCTCATTTCGTGCTTTTCGAGGTGTTTGTTCGAGCTTACTGTGAACCCACCATTTCTGTGAAGGAGATTGGACAGCGGCAATGGTATTTCGGCGTTATCTCCGCAAACCGGGCATCGTTTTGACGACGTGCTTATACACTTTTTTCATCTACTCGGCGCAGGAATATCACAGTATTTTTATTGGATTTTTCTGAGTTTTCCCGAAGGTATATGTTCTTCCCCTTATCTGTAATGGAATTACAGTTATGTTGCTGTGTGTTTTTGCGCACCTGTACTGTGGAATTTGTAACTCGGCCTACGGGGCTCGGAATTGGACGTGCAGGTACTCGTTTCGAAGGTATCGACGCGAGGATTACTGTGGTATTTTTATTGGATTTTTCTGGGCAATTTCGGCAGGTGAATTAAGCACGGCTTTGGGACTGATTTTCCTGACTGTGTATCTTGGTTAATTTGGGAATAAAAGTGTAATGTTGAGCCTTATTGTGTACCCAGGGGTGTTTTCAGTTGTTTGGAGCCAAGGCTTGCGCGACTTGTACCGAGGGTGTTATATTGGCAGATTTTGGACCCTGGGCGTCTACCCACTTCACCGACTTCAAGTTTGCCTTGGTTTAAGCGCTTAGGTGGGTAAGCTAATAGCAGTAACTATTTTAAGGCATTGAGTATTTTGTGCAAATATAAGCACACTTGTGGGGATGTCACCCCTCTATGACTGATGCATGCATGTTTAGGGTACATGGTTTATGTTGGTAAGTAGGTAAGCTTGATAATGATATTTTATAAATGATTGCAAGAATAGTATTTATGAGGTATATTGAGGACTTGCATGACTTGGACATCTATGTGATGACTAGGTAAGCTTACCTAGGATAACTTACCCTATGAGATTATGTAACATGCCATGTTAGCACATAGCCTTTCATGTGGTTGGTTTATGCTTTGGGACAGGATTCGTAGCTATGTGCGGATTTGTACTCTGAGGAGTTATTATAATCATTCTGTTGATGGACCCTGGATTGTGGACAGGTCTAGTTTTGGGATTCCGGCATGTTTTTTTATTCCTAAAGGAACTATTATTATGCTTTACCCCCCCCCCCCCCCCCCCCCCCCCATTTTTTTTCCTTGAGGACATTTGCATGCTTGTATGGTCATGTAGTTAGGCCATCTTTTACTGCTGCACTACTTATGGGAACTTGACTTAGGAGAAACCCATGCTTTTCCTTTCTCCGCCTTTGCTAGTCAAGTGGTCAGTGTTGCTCGGTTTCGAGCAGGGGCTGGATAGGGGTAGTCAGGACTTCGTGTCTGGGACAGGTTGCTTATTGTGGGGCTTTGCGGCAACCGCGGATATTGGGCGGTTGACCGGATGTTTCTCTATGCACCTGATTGGGTATCAGTTTTCTTTAGTGGATGGAGTTTCCCACTTATCGTTTAGTGCATCCGATTGAGGTCGGGTCTTTCCTTGGTGGTTGAGTTTTCCACTTTGATCAGATTGATGATCAAGTCCTGCCGTTTAGAGATACTGGTGACATTGATGACAGAGATGCTTTACTCGTGTGGGTAGCTCCCCTCGAGTGCCGCCCGGAGTAGGCTTCAGACCGTGTTGGGTTCCGGTCAGACCGTGTTGGGTTTCGGTCAGACCGTGTCGGGTGCGGTCAGACCGTTGTTGGTTCCGGTCATTTGGACAGTGAGATACTGAGTTCGGGAGATTGTGACAGAGCAGGCAGTACCGGGTTTTATACCGGTTCATTCGATTGAGTTTATTTCGTCAAATACTTTTATTGTTACACTCGTGCCCTGGGGTCCGAGGTGCAGACTGGTAGTTGAGTTTAGAGCAGTGCTAGTATTGTTAAGAGCCGTCTGGTTGACGGTGGGTCCCGTGTTGTTGCGAGTACTTTGGACCGCTGTGTGAGAGGTTGAGCACCATGATTCTATCCGTTCTGAGAGAGAGCGTGGATTTGACCATAACCTGCATGATCCTCTACTCGATAGCGAGCTAGTCGCGTTTGGACGCCCTACGTAATTCCTGCCCGTCAGCGGGAGGTGGTTGTAGGTGGGCGCAGGTTTGACTGGACCAGATGTGGCAGTCAGCTCGATTGGGTCGATGGTGCACTTCATGTGCTAGTGGTTGCATACCACTGTTGGTTCTCCCCTTTTTGGCCTTAGTTAGGGGCAGGGTAGCTGTCGAGAGTCTCCAGCCTACTCATTTCAGTCTTATGACTTGGGTGAGTTTTTGTCTCTTGAGGACTTGGTGGGGCAACCGTCGGGTCTGGCGGTGGTACCCACTGAGAACTCCCTTTTTGGTGTAGTTCTCACACCCTTTGGGGGTTTCCCCCCCCTTTTCCTCTCCTCTCCTTTGTTTTGCAGAGTCTTAGCGGTGTTGCCGGACTCTGCGGATGTTGATCGTGCGAGGGAGTCGCGAGCTAGATCCCTACCCGTCGTTGGAGAGTAGCGGTACCCTTCAGAGGAGATCATCAGTGCATTAGTTGTTTCTTTTTCCTCTTTTGAGAGACTATTGTAGTGAGGATATTTTGTATTGAGAGACTGTACACTGTTGTATATTGGAGTTACCTCCCGGTTGGGTTTAGAGCTTGTACTGGTGGATATTGTATTATTATTATTTTGGGAGGCAGACAGTGTTGTTTTATTTCCAGTTGTACAGTGATTGATTTTAGTTACAGCAGATTTTTATTTATAGCTCTGATATCTGTTTAGTTATAGTACTTTTCTTGCAGGTAGGACGCTTCGCCTATGCAGGTTGGCATAGGTGGCGGATCTGTTTGGCGGGCCCGGGTCGCAGTTTCGACCCCGGGGCGTGACAGAAACTGCCGCCCAGACGAAGCGTCTACCCTGCAAAAGATCTAAAGCTACACATATATCAGAGCTAAAAATAAAACTAGTAGCTAACAAAAATAAATCTCAGACAGCTGAAATAAATAATGGCTCCACTAATACATAAATCCTCAATACAGGTCCCTCAAAAGGAAAGTCAAATACAAACCTCACCCTCTCAGTACAAAAGTGGAAAGAAAAATGAAACTATCTGGGTACAACTACCTCAGACTCTCAATTCTGGTAAGGAACTAATCGGCCGCGTCCTCACCTTGATCTGCTGTCTCCGCACGAACCAAGCCGGAACAGCTGCCTCAAACCTGTCACCGCAGCGGGTGTGAGATCTACTGCAAAAGGCAGATCTCAGTGGGTACCGTCCCAATATCCACGGTATGCCCACTAAGTCTAACTGGAGGCAAACAGATAGGTATGCAGATAGATAGGTAGAGAGATAGATAATGGTAAGCTGAATAGAAAACTACAGCTAGGAGGTCTCAAACATACGGCTCAAAAAGAACTCTACCAATGATACGATATGCATATACTAACACTGCAAATAATATGCCTCAAGTACTATGCTCAAAGGGAAACTCATCAATGAACATGCTATGCCATCACTCTCTCAATGTCACCCAATCTCAATGACTGCCTCATAGGGTCCAGTCAAGCCTGTGCCAAACCTACTGCCACCTCATCCTCACTGGGACGGGACTTACGTAGGGCGTCCCACACGGACTATCACAAGCGAACTCTAGTGTATCAACTAGTCGCATCATCGCAGCCTCGTCAGGCTCGGTATCATCACACACACCCGGGTGGTAGCTCGAGGGGAGCGACCCCACCGAACTCAAGTATCTCATCTGTATCACTATCTCATAAGCGGCACATGCAGGCTATAGTCCACGATCAAACAGATCGGTATCACGAGCTCAAAAGCACAACTCAGTCGGAAAAGAACCTCGACTCAATATGAATAGCCCAAACACTCTCACAGCTATGACGGAGAACCCTCAACGACTCAATCTGATAATGCACGACCATGGCTGAGTCGGAAAACTCCACGACTCGATCTGCCAGAACCCCCAAATATCCTCAAGACTAAGTGGGAGAACTACCTCCACTACTAAATCATAAACACAACCCATGATCCCAACAAGGAAGAAGAACTCTCATGACACTAGAACTCGACAGACGATGCTCTAAAAATATCCTCCGGCCCTCTGGCGCGAGTACACAATCAGTTCGAACAATCTGGACCATTCATAAAGTTCTCAATAGTTAAAAAAAATCCTTTTGAAAATGGAGATTTACTTAAACCGGGGCAATAAAAATATATGAAGGTCCAGATGTAGCCTAAATCTCAAATGAACTTGCAGTCTAGTGTCAAATAACCTCTAGATCAAACTAAAAATGTCAGGGGCTCAAGAATGTCATTCTACAATTTTCTAGGCAACTATCAGATTTATCAATATATAAGAAAATTAGCTAATCATAATCCATACATGATAAATAAGCTAAACATGATCAATATGCTTACAGAAGCATTAGAGGGCATTCCATAAATTTTGGAGAAATTCCAACCCACCTGGAACGCATTCCGCATGCAATTGCTGAAGTCGGTAAAGTGCCGGAATCTCAAACTGACGAAATCTCGAAAAACGCCCCGCGCGTGCGCACACCGCCGCGAACTCGGGAAAAACGGTAGCTCAACTAAAAAATCTTGAGTCTTCTACCAATAATCCGGCGTACTCCAAACACTCCCCGGCCAACACTCAGCACAATAAGGGCCCAAGCATACTAAAAGCTCCAACTGCATAATAGAAAAAAAGCTCACAGGCTCACCCTCTTAATTCCATTTACACTCTCAAGTTGCATCTGTTTACATCAAGTCCATCAAAAATAAATCGCTTGCACTTAATACAAGTTTACATAACACCTTGAAATATAAACATCACACAACTGCCCAAATCCACTGCACCTACCCACTTCTCACATAACATGCTCTTATACATTCCAAAACCACAGCACACAATCACCAAAGATCCAGCATAATTAAGAGCTCCACAGGCACACCAATAATTAATATTCACATAACCATGATAACCCAACATTCCTCTTGCACCCCATAGGTTCACCCCAAATCATCTAAATTAAGCTCATCACCATTAGGTAAACACAGCGCACTTCCAGCACTATTACAATCCACAAAACCCAAACACCATTTACTAAATCATTAATTCATTCAACAAAAACCATCACAATTCACAGCTTCACACACACATCACAGCCCATCTGCTTCCAGGAATCACCATCAACAAAGTTCCATATGCACATCCAATAATTAGAGCTCACATACACACAATTAACTTAAATCCACCTACACCATAGAGCTGACATACACACATAGCTACCACTCACATCCTGTTTGCAAGTTCCACAACTCGTACATTAATAGCTCACAAAAGTCAGATATCCACCTACAGCTCCAAAATCTCGAGCCAACTGTAAACCTCATCACCATCATCAACACCAATACGGGCTCCAAAGATCCCCGTGTTCCATTGCTGCTGCAACAACAAAGGGAGAGAGAGAGAGACGAGAAATGATCAAAACCCGAAATAAAATTAGCTTCCAAAAGAAAAGGAACACGCAAAATCTGATAATCACAGCATCGGCGCGTGTGCACTTGGCCCCCGGCACCGGCCTCCACTCGCTCGCCGACGCACGCGGCAGCCGCGCCAATGCGTGCCGCGCCGCTGCTCCTCGCCGGCCGCGCTGCTGCAGCCGCTGTGCGGCGCCAGGCCCGCCGCGCACGCTGCCCTAGCGCACGCCGCGCGGCGCTTAGCGCCCGCCGCGCGCGCAAGGGGCAGCTGCGGCCTGCCGCGAGGCTCCCTGGGCCGCTGCGCGGCGCATGGGCTCGCCGTGTGGCGGCCCAGCCCGCTACACACGCAACCAGCGCGCTTGCTGGGCGCCCGCGCGCACAGCTACGCGGCCGCGCGCTGCCTGCGCAGCGCCCGCGCGGGGCCTGCGCAGCGCCCGCGCGCGCAGCTGCGCAGCGCGCTCTCGCCAGCGACGCCAACCGCAAGTCTCCTGCGGTGCTGCCATTCGCCCGAGCGCACAAGCGCTGCCTGCTGTCCGCCAACCGAGCAAGCGCACCACACCTACAGCAACTCCTCCATACCCAGCCAACACAAACACTCCAACTCCAAGGCAAAACCTCACAAGAAAAACAACAAAATAAAACCAGCCGAGCTCACCAAAAAAAAACTGCACGTACCTAGAGGGAGGGTCAACACACGCGCGCGCTCCGCTTGCACGACTCGGCTTCAAGGAGGTAGTCTCAACATCAAGGCTCACCATTCCAACTCCATTCCTTCTCTTCTTCTTCTTCTTGATCCCTTCTTTCTCTCTATCTTTCTTTTCCTCTGTTATCAACTAAGTCCTCTGTTTCCATTGGAAGGAGAAGAAGAGGTGGCTAGCTATTAATTAAGGTGGCAGGTTAATTAATGTGGTTGGTGAGCCAGCAATAAATGTACCTACAAAATATCTTATCCATCTAATTAAATTGCATTCACTAATTCACTCTTATTTCCACTAATTCCCTTTCTTCTCTTTTTATTCCTTTTTATTCCTTCCAGATCAAAACTAAGAGATGCCACCATTAAATTAAATTAATTAATTAATTAATTAATTAATTCTTTTTTAGCCAACTCCAAGTCACTTTTTGTCTTCGGGGTCTCCGCACCGGCCCGGAACCTCCCGAACTCCGCTGTAATCTGAAAATACACATGTCCAAAGCTCTTTCTCCTCAAAAAGCTCAATCGTGGAGCCGGTGTGCTCAAACCAAAAATCGACTCCAAAACTGCCAGTTTCAACTCACTTTTTACCCTCGGGTACTCCGCGTCAGTCCGGGATCTCCCGAACTCCGCTGTAAACATAAAATACACCTGTTCCAAGTATTTCCAAATTTTTCTGCACTCCACTGTGAAGTCGAGGCTTCCCCGAAGCCAATCCTCTAATGGCGGACAATGCCCGGAAAACCCCGAATCAACCTGGGGCTTCCGCGAAGATCCGAGTCGACCCGAACTCATCTGTAAACACATATGGGACACGCTCGAGGCAATCCTACGCACCACGCCATCTTGCGAGGTTGGTGCGCTATCCGAAATCCCGGTATTCTACAGATGGTGATAGATATATGTGAATGGTTGGTTGATTTATGTGAGGACTTGATGGGGTTATGTGAGAAGTGCTTGGTTGTTTATGTGAGAAGGACTTGGTTCATTTATTTGAGAACGGCTTATATGAGAGTAGTTGGTTTTGTTGATCCTTAATCTACAATGTGTGATGTTGGGCATAGATGTTGATTCATAACCTACTTATGTGAGAATAATGAGTTGATTGATCTTTGATCTAGCTTATGTGAAAATGGGTGTTGATGTTGGTTATTGATCTAGTTAATGTGATAATGACCTAGGCTTTTGAGATTGGATGTTGTTGGTAGATCCTATGTTCATCCTATGTAAGATCAATGAAGGTTGTTGGACCTTAAGCTGTTCATTGGTGATACTTGATTGAGTGTCCCTGTTTAAGTGATGTTAAATGATCTTGGGCTTATTCCTGTATGAATGTGAGGGTTGAGAAGCGTTGTACCATCTTATGTTATTTTTGATTAGGTGTGGCAATTCCTTATTTTCATACTTTGTGAACATCGTGTATGTGGTATTGGCAGGCATAGGCTATGTTGCACTTAATGTTCTTATGCAATCATCAATATTATGGAATAGCATGCTCTAATAAATGTAGAACATCGACACCTGTTTACTTTATATCATCTTGGAACATCTTCATGCTTGTATGGTCATCTAGATAGGCCACCTTTTTCTGCTACACTATCATGTTGGAGTTGACTTAGGAGAAACCATGTTTCTTGCTTTTCTCCTTTCATACTAGGCTAAGGGTATTTGTAGCTCGTGCGCGAGCAGGGGGTTTTGGGATAGTGTAGACAGACTCTTGGGATCTGGGACAGGCTGGCTTGAGGGCAGGGTATTGCGGCTACCGCGGACTTTGGGCGGTTGACCGGATGGTGACTTGTGCATCGGATTAGGGATGACAGGTCGGGTTCGATTTGGGGGATTTGTGGGATATTGCGGCGACCGCGGATTTTGGGCGGCCGACCGGGTATTTACAGTGCATCAGATTGGTGGGATCGGGCTTTCTTTAGTGGATGGGTTTTCCCACTTTGATCAGAGTCGTGATCCAGTCCTGCTAGTTTTGATACTTGTTACTGAGATATTTACTCGTGTGGGTCGCTCCCCTCGAGTGCCACTCCGGAGTGTGCGACAGACAGGCTTTGAGTCCGTGAGACTCCTTTTTGCATTGGTGTTATGCGTAGGCTGGCATACCCGATGCGGCAGGCAGAGCAGGCAGTACTAGTGTTTACTGGTGGTCGGATTGGGTTTATTCAGGCAGGCATTTATTTACTGATGCATACATTTAGCTATACTTCTTAGCACGGCATTTAGAGGCATACTAGTGGTAGCTTCCTCTTATCAGTATTTCTGTTTTTAGCTTACCACCTCTCTTATTCTTTTCCTGCCTCTGGTAGACTTAGTGGGTACGTCGGGGTTTGAGGCCTTACCCATAGGGGGAGGCTACTGGTTTTACTAGTGGTTCTCACCCCCATTGTTGTTTTTTTTCCTTTCCTCCCTTTGTTTTGCAGTGTCTGCTGCGGGAGTTGTGGATCTTCAGTTGACTGTTCGAGGCGAGGGAGTCACGAGATAGATCCCTACCAGTGTTGATTTCTACAGTGGGATAGATGTACCAACCCGGATTGTGGGTTTCACTGTACTCAGTTGTATCTTATTATTTTTTTTAGCTATCTCCCTTTTCGGATTTATAGATGTTGTATAGGTGGCTTTTACTTGTATTACAGTTTCTGTGGATCGGATTATTATACTATTATTTTTGGGAGATGGATATTGTACCTTTGTTTTTCAATTGTACAGTGATTCAGGGTTTTATTACAGCAGTTTTTCTTCAGCTCTGATATCTATTTAGCTGTTAGATGATACTTTGCAGGTTGGACGCTTCGCCTATGCGGGGTTTCGCATAGGTGGCGGATCTGTTGGCGAGCCCGGGTCGCAGTTTCGACCCCCGGGGCATGACACCACATCAATCACAAACTCTATCTCTCGATCTAGCGGCATAGAAGATAGCTATAGGGGGAACACATCCGGATACTCTCGGACAATAGGGATGTCCTCGAGCCCAGGCATCGCCGTAGGTACCTCTACTACAGTCGCTAAGAAAGCGATACAACCACGACTCAACATCTGTCGTGCTCTGGCGGAAGATATCGTCGCTGCAAACAGAGTACTCCGACATCCCCTCTAAATAAACTCCTCCTGACCAGGCTCACGAAGGGTCACAGTCCTCTCTCTACAATCGATGGTAGCATAATACTGAGTCAACCAATCCATACCCAACACTACATCGAAATCTCGGAGCTGACGAAGGACCAAAAGATCGATAGGCAAAATCCAGGGCCCTAACTACACTGGGCAGGACCAACAACACTCATCTACGTGCAACACGTGATGAGGTATCTAAACCTCACGAGCACAAGCTAACGGTTCTATCTCTAGCCAATGCAAAGATGCAAATGCCCTACTGATGAATGAATGTGATGCTCCGGTATCAAATAAAGCTCTAGTGCGAGTAGAGGAGATAAGAATAATACCTGCTACCACATGGCTAGCTACCCCGGAATCCTCAACCTGAGCGGCATAGACTCGCCCGCTCGGAGGTGGTCGCATGTCTGACTGTCGCGGCGAAGTGGCCCTATCCCCCCGGCCATAACCTATCGAAGCTCCGCCCGTCTGAAAGGGCGGAGGAGGAGTCGATGCTGACGAGGGTACTGGCGACTCTACTCCCGGACAAGTCGATGCTATGTGCCCTGACTGCCCACAGCGGAAACACCGGCCCTGCCGCTGATCACAAAACTGAGGTGCATGGGGTCCGCCGCAATTAACACATCTATCTGGGCGCCTCTGCTGCTGCTGCTGCTGCTGTCTAGGCGGCCGGAAACCCCCTGATCTCTACCTCCCCTGTCACGCCCCGGGGTCGAAACTGCGACCCGGGCTCGCCAACAGATCTGCCACCTATGCCAAACCCCGCATAGGTGAAGCGTCCTACCTGTAAGAAAAGTACTACAGCTAAACAGATATCAGAGCTATACCTGTCACGCCCCGGGGATTTGTTTTAGCGGAAACGATTCACAAAAGTCGAACCTTTGACGTACAAATTTTTTTCTTGTAAAAGAGAGCCCCTCTGCCCCGGTGCATGCCCAGACCCGCCACACATACAGAATCACTCTGTAAACGGACAGAGTCTCCCCTGTATGTGCACGGCGTGGCGTTCAGTACATGTTCCAACATACACAACCATTCAATCACAACAGTTATTAACATACAACCAGCATTCTAATCTATTTAAAACGTATGGCCGATTAATTTGGAAAGGATAAATCCACAGTTTGAAGAGGGCGCCTACCCGACGCTTACGTTTTGAAAGCGAGTTTCGAAATCAGCATAAATCCACATGGTTTTGAAAACGGTGCCCACCCGACACCCAAGTTTTGAAATCCATTTCGCAATCCATAAATCCACAGGGTTTTGAAACCAGTGCCCACACGACACTTAGATTTTAAAAGATGGTTTTCGCAATCTTTTCTTTGGCTTTTGCCTTTTTCGTTTTTAAATGGCCAACGGAAATAAAAGGAAGAGTATTGTATAAGAGGGTAACTAAATGCAATCCACACCGACATCCACGCCGACCCCACGAGGGTATCGCGAACCTCTCACATATCTACAATGTAAATGAAAGAAGAATAAAAGGAGAAATACAGTCCAGGGCCCCCCCCGGCGACCCAGCTGCTCCTGTCCCGTCCTCACCGCCGCCTACCTCTCCCCCCGACCGAACCCTGTCACGAAGTGGGAAGTCAGTGACGTAAAAATAGTAGAGCAGGAGAATATAATAGAACAAACCGTGAAGACAACCGGAGCAACCACCCTCTCAAGGTGGAGAGGTAACCTGTACAACTGTATCCTGTAATACCCGGCCACGTCGGACAACTAAACCGACGGCCCATACCGTACCTGCAGAAACCCGACCACGTCGGACAACTAAACCGACGGGTCGCACCGCTCGCACCTCGGCGCCTCAAACCCCACAACTAATAAGGGGCCCCACTACGTCACCTCGTGGGTATACACGGGTCATAGACCACTTTTCCGGAAAAGCGCACCCTTCGCGGTGGCCAAACCGCGGGTGCGCGTGTTGCAGCCTCGAGCACAGTAGCCACAATGCATGAACAAGAGTAAGATAATAACATGTGTAGTCAAGGTACTCTACTAACAAGTATAATCGAAGATAAAGCAACAACATGTAACATCAGGAGCATAATACACCGAACTACTAAAGTGCGGCGATTACATGTAGCATCTAAGATACGATAATAGGCGGCAGGTAAAGTGAAACGATCACATGTAATATCTAGAATAAACGGTCGTCGGAAATCGATGCTAATTAACACATTCAACCCACCTGTCGCTAGTAGAAAACCACGCTCGGCTCCCCGCGTCCCGGCGCGCTCCCCGAAGCTGCAAAAACGGGATCCCCGGGCGGGGAGATCAAGAACCTGTAAACGCGAAGTAAAGGAAAACCCCAACGCCAACCGGCCTCTGACGGCAGCGACCAAACCCCCCGCGCGCTGCCGTGCTGCCCGCGCCGCGCCTCCGTATGCGCGGGCGGCCCCGCGCGGTGCCCCCGCATGCGCGGGCTGCCCCGCGCGGCGCCCCGCATGCGGGTGCCCCGCGCGGCGCCCCGCATGCGGGTGCCCCGCGCGGCGCCCCCGCATGCGGGAGCCGCCCCGCGCGGCGCCCCGCATGCGGGAGCCCCGCGCGGCGCCCCGCATGCGGGAGCCCCGCGCGGCGCCCCGCATGCGGGAGCCCCGCGCGGCGCCCCCGCATGCACGGGCTGCCCCGCGTGGCGCCCCGCATGCGGGTGCCCCGCGCGGCGCCCCCGCATGCGCGGGCTGCCCCGCACGGCGCCCCGCATGCGGGTGCCCCGCGCGGCGCCCCCGCATGCGCGGGCCGCCCGGGCGGTGCCCCCGCGTGCGCAGGCTGCCCGCGCGGTGCCCCCGCATGCGCGGGCTGCCCCGCGCGGCGCCCCGCATGCGGGTGCCCCGCGCGGCGCCCCCGCATACGCGGGCGGCCCCGCGCGGTGCCCCCGTATGCGCTGGCTGCCCCGCGCGGCGCCCCGCATGCGGGTGCCCCGCATGCGGGTGCCCCGCGCGGCGCCCCCGCATGCACGGGCTGCCCGCGCGGTGCCCCCGCATGCGCGGGCTGCCCGCGCGGTGCCCCCGCAAGCGCGGGTTGCCCCGCGCGGCGCTTCGCGTGCGGGTGGCTCGCCCCTCTCCTTCCATCCCCGACGAATCAAGAACGCCCCCCTCCCCCTCGTTCGTAACGAGAAACGACAAGGAAAGAAAATGAAAGCACGGCTCACCTTGTTTTCGTCGGTACCGGGCGAAGGAGAGGGATCGTCCTTGTAGCGTTCGTCGGATCTTTGCGGGGAGGCGATCAATCTCTTCTCTTCCACGCCGGCCGATGGGAAGGGCGAGGGTTTTGGGGAACCGCTCCTCGTCCACGCTCGGATATCGTACGCCAAGGTGAGGGGAGGTGAGGTATATGAAAACCTAATTCCCGAGGCCGACTATTTAGTCGTTTGGGCGTAGTGGATTTTGGACCCCAAATTAAGATTAACCACTCGAGCGGCTGGGAAAAGGGGTGTTTAAATCCCATACCTCAACTGATCGACCAGAATCGATCTGATTGCGGACCAGAGTTCGGTCTGCCCCCGGTAATTGTGTATGTCACCTGGGCTGCGGTACCAACTTCCGGAATTTATTCTGGGAGATCCGGGGGTCGGAATCCGAAACCGATCGCACCGCCGGTCTCCGTTTCGTGAGCTTTATTAACCAAAAATACCCACGAGCCCCGATCATCTGTCCAGAAACAAGGAAAAGTTACCCTCGGACCCCTATTGTCAGCAGAATGGTTCAATAAAATTAATAGGAAGCCCGGAAAGGTAAGATAAAACCGAGGTTATCACACCACTCACCTCTAAAAACGAGTTTCGTCCTCGAAACTCAAACCCAGAAGGTGGTGAACAGGTTCGGGTAGTTCTCCCTCATTTTAGATTCTAGCTCCCAGGTTGCTTCTCGCTCCTCGTGGTCTTCTCATTTCTCTCTGGCACTAGGAGAGATTGCAGTTTTCCCACCGGCCGCTGATGTTCGTCCTTTATTCAGTGACTAACCCCACCAGCGAGCCACGCGTTGTGCTACGTGCCTTGTCAATTTAAGCCGCCAAAAGTCTGCTGTTGATCCGTCCAGCTGCGTCATCGCGGTTACCGGTATGTCTCCCGTGTGATCTTTACCGCTCCAGGCATCGACTGCTCCACTTGTCTTTCCGGAGTGCTCTTGATTGGACGCATCGTTTTCTAGAGTGGCTTGGTTGTAAAGGCCTTAACTCTTCTGACATTTAGCCGTCCCAAAAACAAGAGCCCACCCCGCGAGGCCCAACTCACACCTTTGGAGTTTGGCCTACACTCTCTGGTCCCTGAGAGTCTGCAAGGTCACCCGTAGACGCTCTTCGTCTGTACGCGAGTCGATCCAAGAAGGGTCTAAAAATTCTGTTCATCAAACCCAGGGACTCCGCTGGGGCGTTCGAATTCCCACCCCCCCCCCCCCCCCCCCCCCCGAAGCAATGGCACGCGAGGCGCCCAAGAATCCTTGGCGAAACCCGGTGGTAACCCTGTGTGGGAACTACCGGACCAACCGCCCTGATATTTCGGACAAACGACGGTTCGACCCGCCTGGCAGCCCTACCATCCCGTCTCTCTTGCTCAAAACTAACCCGAGTAGGCCTGCTCCTCGACTTGGAGTTCCCTGTTATGACGCCACTGGTTCGCGGACCACTTCTGATGGTGTTGAGCAGTCGGCAGCCAAAGTCTCGCGATTCGTCGAGGTACCTCGGTCCTACCACCAAACCCGGACCGACGGCCTGTAAAAGCCCACACTAACCCGACAACAAAGGAGGGGAAGAAATTATACTATTACCCTCACGAACTCCAGGTTGCGCCAACCAAACCCGGCGTGCTACAGCCTACAAGTAACCCTCCCTTGACAACCACGAACCCGCCCGTAAAACAACCCCCCCCCCCCAATGAGTGTGGGAACCGAAACGGTCACCGAAACGAAAGGTAGAGCTAAAGGCAGGAGGGCTCGCAAGGGTCTGGTAGGGGGGGGTTGCTCTGGTCCAAAGGGTGCTCCTATCTAGACAAGAGAAGGAAGGAAGGAAAAAAAAAAAAAAAAAAAAAAAAAAAAAAAACAATAAAATAAGTACCTGTCATTCCCTATTTTGGGACGACGCGTCGTCTGCCGGGGCGGCCGGGGAAGTCCGCCCACAACCCTTGGGCCAGCTTCGCACCGCGTGTTGGGGTAGGGGTTTGCTGTCTAAGGAGTCCGCGGATTGCTGGTCGCCAGGCGAGTCCTTTGCCTGCACGGGGGCCGCAGCGCTCTCTGTTCCTCTCTGCGGTGGTGGCGCGGCGGCGGAGGCAGGGGTTGGCCCCTGGGGGCAGGAGAGATAAGTGTGATCTGGCAAGCCGCACCGGTTACAGTAGTGGTACCTCCAAGTGCATTCCGTCACTGGGTGCGCGCCCTCGCAGATGACGCAGGACCCTGGTTGCACGTGCGCGCTTCCCTTGAGCCCTCGCTCGTCCTCCGGTGCTTGCTTCGGGCGTGGATTTGGCCGGCTCTCTGGATCGGTGCCCCCTTGAGGGGTGGGGGCAGCCGTTCCCTTAGGCTCAACGTGTCGCGGCGCCGGGGGTCTATTGACAGCCGGCTTCAGAGGGCACTCCTGACGCGTGTGGCCCGGCCCGCCAGACCGGAAGCAGTGTCCGTCCCGCCACGGGCAACTCGTCATGAGGTGTGCGTTGCCGCATATGACGCACGGCTTCGGTGGCCTAAGTCTCTCCTCCGTCATCTGCCCGAGGTTCTGCCCGGCTCTCGGGTGTTTGCTCGCCCGGCCCCACCGATGGGGGTCCCCGGCCGACTCGGGGTAAGAGTATTCCTGCCGGGCGCGCTCTACGTTGGTGTACACGGCCAAGTTAGCAGCCTCCTGGAAGATGGGAAGGCCCGTCGGTGGCATCCCGGGAGGGGCAGCGCCTCCGCTGCCGCCCCGGAATCGATCGACGCCCTCGAGTTCCTGTATCAGCAAGCTCAGGCGCTCCGCGAGAGTCAGCAGTTGCCCAGCCACGTCGCGCAGCTGGTTGCGGAGCAGGCAGTTGGCTTCGTCGGCAAGGTCCATTCCCGTCGCCGGTTGCTTGCTAAGTCGGCCCTCTATCTGTATACACACAAAGAAAGTCAGCTTTAGCCTTTGCTAATAAGCGACGGGACAACGAACCACTTAGCGAAAGAAAGAACTCAAACTCTCCCCCCCCCCCCGATCGCTCGCGTTCTACAGTCCTATGCCCTACCCATTTCATTCATGTGTAGGCAAGTGAGGTGTTCCCACGGATGTCGACACTAACTGTTGTGATTGAAATAAGTCTCTGATACCATTTAATCTGTCACGCCCCGGGGATTTGTTTTAGCGGAAACGATTCACAAAAGTCGAACCTTTGACGTACAAATTTTTTTCTTGTAAAAGAGAGCCCCTCTGCCCCGGCGAATGCCCAGACCCGCCACACATACAGGATCACTCTGTAAACGGACAGAGTCTCCCCTGTATGTGCACGGCGTTGCGTTCAGTACATGTTCCAACATACACAACCATTCAATCACAACAGTTATTAACATACAACCAGCATTCTAATCTATTTAAAACGTATGGCCGATTAATTTGGAAAGGATAAATCCACAGTTTGAAGAGGGCGCCTACCCGGCGCTTACGTTTTGAAAGCGAGTTTCGAAATCAGCATAAATCCACATGGTTTTGAAAACGGTGCCCACCCGACACCCAAGTTTTGAAATCCCTTTCGCAATCCATAAATCCACAGGGTTTTGAAACCAATGCCCACACGACACTTAGATTTTAAAAGATGGTTTTCGCAATCTTTTCTTTGGCTTTTGCCTTTTTCGTTTTTAAATGGCCAACGGAAATAAAAGGAAGAGTAATGTATAAGAGGGTAACTAAATGCAATCCACACCGACATCCACGCCGACCCCACGAGGGTATCGCGAACCTCTCACATATCTACAATGTAAATGAAAGAAGAATAAAAGGAGAAATACAGTCCAGGGCCCCCCCGGCGACCCAGCTGCTCCTGTCCCGTCCTCACCGCCGCCTACCTCTCCCCCCGACTGAACCCTGTCACGAAGTGGGAAGTCAGTGACGTAAAAATAGTAGAGCAGGAGAATATAATAGAACAAACTATGAAGACAACCGGAGCAACCACCCTCTCAAGGTGGAGAGGTAACCTGTACACCTGTATCCTGTAATACCCGGCCACGTCGGACAACTAAACCGACGGCCCATACCGTACCTGCAGAAACCCGACCACGTCGGACAACTAAACCGACGGGTCGCACCGCTCGCACCTCGGCGCCTCAAACCCCACAACTAATAAGGGGCCCCACTACGTCACCTCGTGGGTATACACGGGTCATAGAACACTTTTCCGGAAAAGCGCACCCTTCGCGGTGGCCAAACCGCGGGTGCGCGTGTTGCAGCCTCGAGCACAGTAGCTACAATTCATGAACAAGAGTAAGATAATAACATGTGCAGTCAAGGTACTCTACTAACAAGTATAATCGAAGATAAAGCAACAACATGTAACATCAGGAGCATAATACACCTAACTACTAAAGTGCGGCGATTACATGTAGCATCTAAGATACGATAATAGGCGGCAGGTAGAGTGAAATGATCACATGTAATATCTAGAATAAACGGTCGTCGGAAATCGATGCTAATTAACACATTCAACCCACCTGTCGCTAGTAGAAAACCACGCTCGGCTCCCCGCGTCCCGGCGCGCTCCCCGAAGCTGCAAAAACGGGATCCCCGGGCGGGGAGATCAAGAACCTGTAAACGCGAAGTAAAGGAAAACCCCAACGCCAACCGGCCTCTGACGGCAGCGACCAAACCCCACGCGCGCTGCGGTGCTGCCCGCGCGGCGCCCCCGTATGCGCGGGCGGCCCCGCGCGGTGCCCCCGCATGCGCGGGCTGCCCCGCACGGCGCCCCCGCATGCGCGGGCTGCCCGCGCGGTGCCCCCGCATGCGCGGGCTGCCCCGCGCGGCGCCCCGCATGCGGGTGCCCCGCGCGGCGCCCCCGCGTGCGCGGGCTGCCCGCGCGTGCACGGGCTGCCCCGCGCGGCGCCCCGCATGCGGGTGCCCCGCGCGGCGCCCCCGCATGCGCGGGCTGCCCCTCGCGGTGCCCCGCATGCGGGTGCCCCGCGCGGCGCCCCCGCGTGCGCGGGCTGCCCGCGCGGTGCCCCCGCATGCGCGGGCTGTCCCGCGCGGCGCCCCGCATGCGGGTGCCCCTCGCGGCGCCCCCGCATGCGCGGGCGGCCCCGCGCGGTGCCCCAGCATGTGCGGGCTGCCCCGCGCGGCGCCCCGCATGCGGGTGCCCCGCGCGGCACCCCGCATGCGGGTGCCCCGCGCGGCGCCCCCGCATGCGCGGGCTGCCCGCGCGGTGCCCCCGCAAGCGCGGGTTGCCCCGCGCGGCGCTCCGCGTGCGGGTGGCTCGCCCCTCTCCTTCCATCCCCGACGAATCAAGAAAGCCCCCCTCCCCCTCGTTCGTAACGAGAAACGACAAGGAAAGAAAATGAAAGCACGACTCACCTTATTTTCGTCGGTACCGGGCGAAGGAGAGGGATCGTCCTTGTAGCGTTCGTCGGATCTTTGCGAGGAGGGGATCAATCTCTTCTCTTCCACGCCGGCCGATAGGAAGGGCGAGGGTTTTGGGGAACCGCTCCTCGTCCACGCTCGGATATCGTACGCCAAGGTGAGGGGAGGCGAGGTATATGAAAACCTAATTCCCGAGGCCGACTATTTAGTCGTTTGGGCGTAGTGGATTTTGGACCCCAAATTAAGATTAACCACTCGAGCGGCTGGGAAAAGGGGTGTTTAAATCCCATACCTCAACTGATCGACCAGAATCGATCTGATTGCGGCCCAGAGTTCGGTCTGCCCCCGGTAATTGTGTATGTCACCTGGGCTGCGGTACCAACTTCCGGAATTTATTCTGGGAGATCCGGGGGTCGGAATCCGAAACCGATCGCACCGCCGGTCTCCATTTCGCGAGCTTTATTAACCAAAAATACCCGCGTGCCCCGATCATCTGTCCAGAAACAAGGAAAAGTTACCCTCGGACCCCTATTGTCAGCAGAACGGTTCAATAAAATTAATAGGAAGCCCGGAAAGGTAAGATAAAACCGCGGTTATCACAATACCATAAAAGTGCGGTAAAATTGAAACCATCCAACTATACAACTGGAATAATAACAATGTCCATCTCCCAAAATGATAATCATACAATATCCTCAAATACAAAACCCAGAACTCAACAGGGAGGTATCTCAAATAAAACATCAGTGTACAGGCTCTCAATACAGGTAATAACCTCACTACAATAATCTCTCAAAAGCAGAAATAAACTGATCTACTGACTGTACTCAGGATCTCCAATGTAGGGGTACCGCTACTCTCCACATGTTAAGGATTTTGTTTTGGCGTATTTCGTGAAAGTGTTTAAGTCTTGAAGATTGAATATGAAGAAGCTTGGATCATATACCTCAATCTCAAGAAAGAAGAATTGAAAAGGATCAGGTAGGTTTAACTAAACATTCTTGGTGATCCGAATACTTCTTATAATGTAGAAACACTTGGATGGATTTTTAATCGCATAAAAATCAAAAAACTGGACATGTTATATGTTCAGGATCCGGATCAGAGTACTACAGTCCGGACCCCGAACATAGGTTAGTTTATGCGCAAATCCAGTCCGGAACACACCTGTTTCAGTCCGGACCCCGAATGTGGAATTTGCAGAAATTGCATGAACAGTCCGGACCGTGGTTACTTCAGTCCGGACCCCGAACGTTGTTTTCTGGAAAAGTTCTGTTTATTGACGACAGTCCGGATCACACTTATTCCAGTCCGGACTGTCGACCCATTAATTTCCAAATAAGGTTAGTTTTTGATTCTTATCCTCTTCCAATGGTTTCTAACCTATAAGTAAACCCTAATTCTATCTTTTAGGGTAATCCACAATAAGTTTTTTATCTCCGTAAATGAACGAGGAAAATAAACGGATGAAAAACTTATAGATCCACATATAGAGAAGAAAGGAAATAACTAGATTTAATTCTATGTTTCTTCATCTATATTAATTAATTTGATTCTAGGTTTTCATACTCAGATTTTGAGTAGAATCAAATTAATGAATACTTAGATGAGATTTCCGATCTATCTTTGATCTAAGTATTCGGCGGATCATCACGACTAACAAAACAACGATTTTCCCCAAAATCGGTGCGTGGATTCGCGTGGCCTTGTGGATTCAAGGTGCTACCGCTCTCGTGGATTCAGAGCGAGGTACGATTCGTGTGATCGAAACGTACTATTTGGTGGAGACCGTGGATTCGGTCAGACGTCGTGGATTCGACGTTGGACGCCGTGGATTCGGCGTTGGACACACATCGTGGATTCGAGGCGCGTTGCGGAGCGAGCGGAGAAGATCTACTAGGAGCGTATGGAAAAAGGTTGAGTCGTGTGTGAGTACGTTATATCACCTTCGTACGTGTTTAATCTTAGTTGATTTCACCGTGTTATCGGTCCCGTGGTTTTTTACTCCTGTGATGGAGTTTTCCACGTAAAATCTCTGCGTGTTATTTATTTTTCCGCATTGGGTTTTATTACGCAAGGATTTTTGAGTGTTTATCGTTTACACCTATTCACCCTCCTCTAGGTATTTTTTTTCCTATTTAGATCCATATTATACATAACCCAACAAGTGGTATCAGAGCGGGAATAGGGTTGTAAACTGTAATGTACCAGATCTATGGTATATAAATAAATATAAATAAAAATGGTATGAAATACCATTTTTATGAAAGTTGGGGAAGTAAAGAATATTTGGAAGCGAGTTGGGCCCAAATCGGGATAAAATAAAGAGATCTAGAATTTTATTGGAGAAAGAGGGGCCCAGATTTTTAGTGGAAAATTCACAGTGTCGGAAAATTCCGAGAAAATTACGGGAGCTCCATAAATATGTTGTAAGGCCACAGTAAAAGTTTCGCGTCGATCGGATGCCCGGATTGTGAGAACGGGGTCCGCCAGCAATTTTTGATACGGCGAGGCTTTTGGTGACCCAGAAATGGCCAAACTCAGCAAAAATACTTGTAACATATTTCAAATGTAATTACAAGTGAGTTGGAAGCATTTCGAATCGACGCAAAAGCCGTTGAGTCGAAAAGTGAGTTGTGGTTGAGAAGCGAAGCCTCAAATTTGCAAAATTTGGACTCGTGTTCGCCGAGTTCGCAAAATGGCGAAATTCGGCGAGAAGACTTGTAACATGTTTTAAATATGATTACAGTCGAGTTCGGTGCGTTTCGGGTTGACGCAAAGGGCATCGGGTCGAAAAGTGACTTAAACCCCAAGGACTTAGCAAAATTCAGGAATTTCTGAAATTTGTGATCACGAAGCATTTTCGGAGCCCTGTTTCGGAGACTTAGAGTAGCCCAAAAATTTAAAAGAAATCGTGGGGTGTCTCACAAAAGTTTTCTGATTAAAAGGGGTGAAAAACCTAGGTGAGCGATTAAGGAAAAATTGGAGAACGAAGCGAAGAAAAATGCTTCGTGAATTCTGAAACTGCAGTTTTTGACAGTGCAGTTGATCGCGAAGCTTTTTCGGGGCTCTCTTTCGAGGGCTTAGGGTAGTCCAAAAATTTAAACAAAATCGTGGGAAGTTTAAGAAAAATTTGTAGAATAAAGGGAAGAAGAAAAATTTTATTTTCGATCTCCCAGTTGACGGCAAAGCGTGGTGAAAGAGGGATAACCGAAATTACTCACTGCAGTGAAAAAACTGCAGAGTTGAGAGGGCAATTAGGTAAAATGGGGTTTATTTGGGGGAGTTTTAGTAAAATCACCCTTCCCTCCACCTACTCCCCTGCAGATGAAGTAAATGCTCTCTCTCTCTCTCCCTCATTTGAAAAAAAAAAAAAAACAAGAGAACTCACTCTCTCTCTCTTTCCCTGTTGGAGCAAGAAACGAAAGGGAGTAGAAGAAGGAAGAAGAGGAAAAGAGAAAGAAGAAAGAAGAAGAAGAAGAAAGGAGAAGGAGGAAGGAGGAGAAAAGGTATTTACTCTCTCCCTCTCTCTCTTTCTCTTGGTGTGAAGGAAGTATCTCTCTCTTCCCTTTTTTTTGTTTTTCTCCTGCCATGCACACGGGGGGCTGCAGCCTTGCTGCTGCCAGCAGCAGCTGCACTAGATGCAGCTGCTGCCAGCAGCAGCCAGCATTGCTGCAGCTGTGGCTGCTGCTGCTGGAAGCAGCAGCAGCCACCCAAGCTGCAGCCTAGCATGCTGCTGCTTGGCTGCTGCTGCAGCCAAGCAGCAACCATTGCGTAGGCTGCATGAGCGGCTGCCTTGGGGGCAGCTGCTACCCCAGCTGCTGCTGCACAAGGCAGCAGCAGCTGCTGCCCCTGCTGCTGCTGCATAAGGCAGCAGCAGCTGCCGCAGGGTGCAGCAGGAACTGTTGCGTGGGCAGCAGCTATACATGCTGCTGCCCAGCAGCAGGAACAATTACAAGAGAAAGAAAAAAGAAAAGAAAAGAAAGAAAGGAAAGAAAAGAAAAGAAAAGAAAAGAAAGAAAGGAAAGAAAGGAAAGAAAAGAAGAAAAGAAGAACGATCAAAAATTTTCTCTCTTCTCTTTTCTCCAATGCGAAAAATGCAATTTCTCGATTTGCCAAATGCAAAATCGGTGAATTGGGGGAAATTGCTCAAATTGAGCTTTTCTCGAATTTTTGAGAGCATTTTGACCCCGGATCGAGTTGAGCAAGTTTCTTTTTGGCAATATGCCATGGGATGACTATTCTCCTCTCATTTTTATGAACCGATAAAAAATTAGCCTTTTGGTTGGGCAAAATGACCAAATATTATTCTCCTCTCAAAAATTGAGCTTTTCTCAAATTTTTGAGAGCATTTTGACCCCGAATCGAGTTGAGCAAGTTTCTTTTTGGCAATATGCCATGGGAGGATTATTCTCCTCTCATTTTTACGAACCAATCAAAAAATTAGCCTTTTGGTGGGGGAAAATGACCAAATAGGGATTTTTCCCTTTAAGTTGTCAAAAAGGGGTTAGTTTTACCGCCTTATGAATTTTAGTGAATCATGTAAAAGCAATGGCTTTATCTTTTGCTTTCCTTACAATGTAGGGAAGTCTCACGGATCCAAGGAGTTGAAATTGTCTCCTTCAAGGACCAAAAGAATACACCGAGGTGGGGAATTCTACCGAAAATGGGTGACCTCTCCACTTTTTCCTCTGCTTTTGATCTTGAAGCATGATAGTAGCCTGTTAGAGGCGTTGGGTAATTATGATTGAATTTTGCATGTGTAGATGGATATAGAAGAGAAGTAAACTTTTCTAATTATTAGAATAAGAGATAAACTTGCATGTGTAGAAGGATGCAGATAGAAAGGTGAATTTTTCTGAATTGCTAAATATGGATGATAATTGCTTGCGTAGATGTTAAACTTTATTGATGATTGAGATGGAAATAATTGCATGCGTGAAAAGGGGAATCAATTATTTTTTATCGGTGATCATGTTAGGGTATAGCCCTAGGAATCATGTGAAAGCATAAGGAAAAGGAATGCTAGTAGTAAGACTAGGAGAAAACCTAGACTCAGGGTTAATGAGTGGCATCAAACTTAGGGGTATATCCTAGGATTGAATGAGTGGCATTATCTTAGGAGATAACCTAAGGACATTGGATAGAGTGATCAACATAGAGTCAAGGACTCTAGGATGAGCATGATATAAGACTTAGGTAAAGGAAACCTAAGGTAAGTTAGTGAGTTGAGAATAGACTAGTCAACATAGAGTCAAGGAACTCTAGGTTAAACGTGATATGAAACTTAGGTAAGAGAACCTAAGGTGAACTAGTGGAGTTTATACTCACAGAAAATGGATTAGAGTTAAGATAACTCTATATGCAAGGTGCAACTGGTAAATAGAGATAATGTAACTCCAGGTTCGGCAAAGAAAAGAGTATGTGGCCACAAAGTTTAATGAATTAAACTGATAGCAAAGTGATCAACTTAGAGTTAAACTCTAAGGAAAAGTTTGTGTAATCACAAAGTCAAAAAGCTAAATAATACAACCCTAGAGTGGGTCATAAGGTGTCTGGGCAAATGGACAGCAACTTTAACTTCAATTCGAGTTAAATAAATGAAAGAGAATGATAAGAGTCCAAGAGACTCTCTATTTATCCTTATGGCAAGACCTAGGATAAGAGATATTAAATGCAAAAGGTAAAGTTTAATAGCAAGCTAAAAGCGGCTAAAAGAGCATATCGAGAATGTAAATGGCGCCTTCGAATTTGAGACTCGTCATTGTGGAGCAGGACTCCCTGGGTAGTGATCCATCGGACGAGGTACTTTCGAAAGGCTAAAAGTGAAAGTAAAGAGCTAAATGCTTAAAGAAAAGAGAAAGAGATTGCCAGTGGCAAAAAGGGAGCTACAAGCTCGTATAAGACAGAAAAGCAAGTGTTAAGAGCAAAGAGGCCAAGTGCTAAAGTAAAAGAAAAAGAAAAGAGAAAGAAAAAGAAAAGAGAAAGAAAAGAAAAGAAAAAGATAAAACGGGCGTACCTCCGGGGGCGAACGTACAACTGTCGGAGTTGGACAGGGTCCCTCTCCCGGGCAGCGACCCGTATGACAGGTTCTAGAGTACTCTTGTCAGAGTTGGGCAGTGACCCTATCGGGCAGTGTCCCGTATGACAAGTCCCCCCGGCAGGATGGGGTAACACTTGCGAGTGTTATCGGCAACCTTAGAAATCTTATCTGATGGTAGCAGGACTACCGGGCTGGGGCCCGTTGGATAAGAATTTCTGAGGGTTAACTTAAATTAAACCACCATAAGGTAAAGAATAGAAAGAACAGAGAGTGGCCAAGGTGGCCGGGTTAGTGTAACCCAGTATGCAGCGGCTTAGTAGCCGAGTTGGTGGTTAGTTGCCTAGTGTGGCTAGACAGAGTAGTGATGGATTGGTGAGTATACACAGATAGTGTAGTGGCCCGTGTATGCTTAGTAGCATTATGATATTGAGGATTTTAATTTCCTAGCACTATTATTATTGCTTCCATTGGACCAAGTGGTGTAGGACACTTTTTCTCGGTGGTTGAACCCACTGGGAACTCTGTCGTAGTTCTCACACCCCTTGGGTGACTCCCCCCCCACAGGTTCAGGTATGGGTGCAGCGATCGCGACGGTTCAGAGGCAGACGGTGAGGTATACGACAGGGGCAAGGGCCCAGCAGCATAGAGACCTAGAGGGTCTAGCAGAGGTATCCCATTTTTATATTTCTTGAGTGAACCTTGTATGGTGAGGAATTTATGTAAAAGAATTGTAATAATTTTATATTGCAAGTTCAGCAATGTAAAGTGTAATAAAGTAATGCATGGTTCACTCCTGTATCCTTTCATTTCCGCATTAACTAGTTGTTATTGAATGAAAGTTTTAAATTTGTAGTGATTTTTAGTACTCTGATATTGAGCTTCCGCATACACTTGTTGTGTTATTATGGATGTTACCGTTCCTTTCGGGTAGCAAAAGGGTCTTACCCGATTGGCGGGTCTGTTGGCGTGCCCGAACCGTACAAATTGGCGGACTCGGGGCGTGACCGATTAGAGTGGTATCAGAGCCTAGGAATAGTCCTAGGTGGTTAGCAAACCTTAGGGAGACCCTAGGGATTAGCACGAGAGAGTGTGTGGATTGTTGGGCAAAAGCATTCGATTGGTTATTGTTGTTCCCAAAAAGGATGTTGGGACTGATCGAGGGCGACGAGCTTTCATTCTTCGGATATTACGTTGGCGGCCGACAACATAATGTTGGAGATGAAAGGGAGTACCCACTTATACTTTCGCATGATTGGGTCGACGAGCTTTTCTGTCGGTATATAGATTGCGCGTTGCTCAAATGGCTAAAATTTGGGCAAATCATTTCGTTGTGGTGTGCATATTAGCGATGACACCACGCAGGGATACGCGCTTGTCTCGACTCGAGCCACGAGAGCGCTCTAGGTCGAACAAGGTACACGAGCTGCGATAGCTGGTGGCCGCACTTATTGGTGTGGTCCAGCAGCATGCTGAATCTTCTTGCCGATAGGCGGAAATTTTCCGCCGGCAAGGAGGCAGATTCTAACGCCTAAGTGTGGCGTCGATGTGACAGTCGGAGCAGATAGATAGGCTCCAGTGGCTGATAGCGCAGCAAGCTTAGGCTGCACAAACAACGTGTGAGTATACGGCGTCGCCGCCTGTAGGGGCGACAGTAAAGGGAATGGCAGCGGCCGCCGAACTTTTGTCGGCGCAGCCAACACCTTCAGCATAGGGTGTTTTACGCTTGTGTCAGCTAGGTTGCTGGCAAAGTATGGTTAGTAGGTCCAGTGAGTGACCGACTCGCGAGGTAAATGGTGATCGCTATGTCGCGAGAGCCAAGTTGCTGTGCCCTAAGGGTTAGGGCAAGGAAGATTTACGGGCCTGGCGGCGTGAGTTCGCCCTGATGACGGTAGTAACCGTGTGGCGTGACGATTGTGGCTGAGTTGCCGCATAGTAAAGTTAGTGAGGCCCAGAGTAGGCTTCAAGATACGAGGATCTCTCGAAAGAGCGAGAGTTTTATAGTGACGGTCTGATGGATCGGTATAATGGCAAGGATTGCCACCGTAGGGTTTGCGTGTTAATCACCAGAGTGGTGAACGGGTTATAGTGGTGCCTCAACCCAGTTGGGAGAGGTGTATAGGAGTCATACGCGTGTTTAAGCAAGTTGCTTAACGCTTGACTTTATGAGTCAGCATGGGGGCGTAGGACGCCCAACTGTTTGGGTGCTCATGGAGCATGAGTATTGTTTAGCCAGAGAGGGCTGATTAGGTGACACATTAGCCTGTGCCCAGTGTGGCCAGAGTTGATAGAGGGTTCGGGTCGTGAATTGACGACTAGTTAGTTGGTTTTGCTCAGTGAGCGTAGTGGTCGCGTGGCGACGATTAGCGGGTTCGCTTGGGGACGATCCGTGCCTGGACCATGTTTGTGGACTGTGGGCCTGTAGCCCAGTGGGCAGGCGCAGTCGGCTGTGAGAGACAGCGGCCCGAGACCTGAGGGCGGGGCATGATAGAGATTTGGTCGGGGCGGTAGTCCGAGCGATGACCCGGGAACGTGGAATGCCACGTGTGAGCATTGAGGCTATTAGTACACTGAGACTGTGATATGACCAGGCCGTAGAGCTAGTGGTGATCTAGGTACTGTAGCTCCTAGTGGGAGTGTTAGGGGTAGTAATCCTAAGTGTGGATCTACCCGTATGACGATTGGGTCTGTGTGCCAGTGAGAGCCATTGTACGGTGTTGGACTAGTTTTGGGCTATAGGCCCTATTGGACCGTGGTCTGTGAACCTATTAGTAGTCCGAAATGTCGGGATAGCTGATAACCCGTGGACTCTGAGCGCTAGTAGCGTGTGAGATAGTGGAGGACTTGTGGATTGGCCTTTGCCCTCCACATTAGGCAGCGGAGTGATCGGAAAATGCGGTAAATGTAACTAGTTGCAGATGCAACCTCGTTGTGAAAGAATGACGGCGGAATTAAAGTGGAAATTTCGCAAATAAAGATTGGGTCATTAGTGGCAAATTGAGAGAGCGAGTGCTCAACTGTGTCTCTCACCTATTTGGTGAAAGTGGCCAGACACTAGGTCTGAGTTTGTCCCTGGATTGAGATAGGAATTCGTGAACGAGTTGCTCGTGTAGTCTCGGCGAGCAGGCAATATGATGCCAGTAACGACATACAGTGAGCCCAGCATTGAGGGCAAAATTCCTCCCTCTCGATCAAATAGGAGTCGAGATGTGATTCAAGTTTCGAGGACGAAACTTATTTTAAGGGGGGTAGAATGTAATGTACCAGATCTATGGTATATAAATAAATATAAATAAAAATGGTATGAAATACCATTTTTATGAAAGTTGGGGAAGTAAAGAATATTTGGAAGCGAGTTGGGCCCAAATCGGGATAAAATAAAGAGATCTAAAATTTTATTGGAGAAAGGGGGGCCCAGATTTTTAGTGGAAAATTCACAGTGTCGAAAAATTCCGAGAAAATTACGGGAGCTCCGTAAATATGTTGTAAGGCCACAGTAAAAGTTTCGCGTTGATCGGATGCCCGGATTGTGAGAACGGGGTCCGCCAGCAATTTTTGATACGGCGAGGCTTTTGGTGACCCAGAAATGGCCAAACTCAGCAAAAATACTTGTAACATATTTCAAATGTAATTACAAGTGAGTTGGAAGCATTTCGAATCGACGCAAAAGCCGTTGAGTCGAAAAGTGAGTTGTGGTTGAGAAGCGAAGCCTCAAATTTGCAAAATTTGGACTCGTGTTCGCCGAGTTCGCAAAATGGCGAAATTCGGCGAGAAGACTTGTAACATGTTTTAAATATGATTACAGTCGAGTTCGGTGCGTTTCGGGTTGACGCAAAGGGCATCGGGTCGAAAAGTGACTTAAACCCCAAGGACTTAGCAAAATTCAGGAATTTCTGAAATTTGTGATCACGAAGCATTTTCGGAGCCCTGTTTCGGAGACTTAGAGTAGCCCAAAAATTTAAAAGAAATTGTGGGGTGTCTCACAAAAGTTTTCTGATTAAAAGGGGTGAAAAACCTAGGTGAGCGATTAAGGAAAAATTTGAGAACGAAGCGAAGAAAAATGCTTCGTGAATTCTGAAACTGCAGTTTTTGACAGTGCAGTTGATCGCGAAGCTTTTTCGGGGCTCTCTTTCGAGGGCTTAGGGTAGTCCAAAAATTTAAACAAAATCGTGGGAAGTTTAAGAAAAATTTGTAGAATAAAGGGAAGAAGAAAAATTTTATTTTCGATCTCCCAGTTGACGGCAAAGCGTGGTGAAAGAGGGATAACCGAAATTACTCACTGCAGTGAAAAAACTGCAGAGTTGAGAGGGCAATTAGGTAAAATGGGGTTTATTTGGGGGCGTTTTGGTAAAATCACCCTTCCCTCCACCTACTCCCCTGCAGATGAAGTAAATGCTCTCTCTCTCTCTCCCTCATTTGAAAAAAAAAAAAAACAAGAGAACTCACTCTCTCTCTCTTTCCCTGTTGGAGCAAGAAACGAAAGGGAGTAGAAGAAGGAAGAAGAGGAAAAGAGAAAGAAGAAAGAAGAAGAAGAAGAAAGGAGAAGGAGGAAGGAGGAGAAAAGGTATTTACTCTCTCCCTCTCTCTCTTTCTCTTGGTGTGAAGGAAGTATCTCTCTCTTCCCTTTTTTTTTGTTTTTCTCCTGCCATGCACACGGGGGGCTGCAGCCTTGCTGCTGCCAGCAGCTGCTGCACTAGATGCAGCTGCTGCCAGCAGCAGCCAGCATTGCTGCAGCTGTGGCTGCTGCTGCTGGAAGCAGCAGCAGCCACCCAAGCTGCAGCCTAGCATGCTGCTGCTTGGCTGCTGCTGCAGCCAAGCAGCAACCATTGCGTAGGCTGCATGAGCGGCTGCCTTGGGGGCAGCTGCTACCCCAGCTGCTGCTGCACAAGGAAGCAGCAGCTGCTGCCCCTGCTGCTGCTGCATAAGGCAGCAGCAGCTGCCGCAGGGTGCAGCAGGAACTGCTGCGTGGGCAGCAGCTATACATGCTGCTGCCCAGCAGCAGGAACAATTACAAGAGAAAGAAAAAAGAAAAGAAAAGAAAGAAACGAAAGAAAAGAAAAGAAAAGAAAAGAAAGAAAGGAAAGAAAGGAAAGAAAAGAAGAAAAGAAGAAAGATCAAAAATTTTCTCTCTTCTCTTTTCTCCAATGCGAAAAATGCAATTTCTCGATTTGCCAAATGCAAAATCGGTGAATTGGGGGAAATTGCTCAAATTGAGCTTTTCTCGAATTTTTGAGAGCATTTTGACCCCGGATCGAGTTGAGCAAGTTTCTTTTTGGCAATATGCCATGGGATGACTATTCTCCTCTCATTTTTATGAACCGATAAGAAATTAGCCTTTTGGTGGGGGAAAATGACCAAATATTATTCTCCTCTCAAAAATTGAGCTTTTCTCATATTTTTGAGAGCATTTTGACCCCGAATCGAGTTGAGCAAGTTTCTTTTTGGCAACATGCCATGGGAGGATTATTCTCCTCTCATTTTTACGAACCAATCAAAAAATTAGCCTTTTGGTGGGGGAAAATGACCAAATAGGGATTTTTCCCTTTAAGTTGTCAAAAAGGGGTTAGTTTTACCGCCTTATGAATTTTAGTGAATCATGTAAAAGCAATGGCTTTAACTTTTGCTTTCCTTACAATGTAGGGAAGTCTCACGGATCCAAGGAGTTAAAATTGTCTCCTTCAAGGACCAAACGAATACACCGAGGTGAGGAATTCTACCGAAAATGGGTGACCTCTCCACTTTTTCCTCTGCTTTTGATCTTGAAGCATGATAGTAGCCTGTTAGAGGCGTTGGGTAATTATGATTGAATTTTGCATGTGTAGATGGATATATAAGAGAAGTAAACTTTTCTAATTATTAGAATAAGAGATAAACTTGCATGTGTAGAAGGATGCAGATAGAAAGGTGAATTTTTCTGAATTGCTAAATATGGATGATAATTGCTTGCGTAGATGTTAAACTTTATTGATGATTGAGATAGAAATAATTGCATGCGTGAAAAGGGGAATCAATTATTTTTTATCGGTGATCATGTTAGGGTATAGCCCTAGGAATCATGTGAAAGCATAAGGAAAAGGACATGCTGGTAGTAAGACTAGGAGAAAACCTAGACTCAGGGTTAATGAGTGGCATCAAACTTAGGGGTATATCCTAGGATTGAATGAGTGGCATTATCTTAGGAGATAACCTAAGGACATTGGATAGAGTGATCAACATAGAGTCAAGGACTCTAGGATGAGCATGATATAAGACTTAGGTAAAGGAAACCTAAGGTAAGTTAGTGAGTTGAGAATAGACTAGTCAACATAGAGTCAAGGAACTCTAGGTTAAACGTGATATGAAACTTAGGTAAGAGAACCTAAGGTGAACTAGTGGAGTTTATACTCACAGAAAATGGATTAGAGTTAAGATAACTCTATATGCAAGGTGCAACTGGTAAATAGAGATAATGTAACTCCAGGTTCGGCAAAGAAAAGAGTATGTGGCCACAAAGTTTAATGAATTAAACTGATAGCAAAGTGATCAACTTAGAGTTAAACTCTAAGGAAAAGTTTGTGTAATCACAAAGTCAAAAAGCTAAATAATACAACCCTAGAGTGGGTCATAAGGTGTCTGGGCAAATGGACAGCAACTTTAACTTCAATTCGAGTTAAATAAATGAAAGAGAATGATAAGAGTCCAAGAGACTCTCTATTTATCCTTATGGCAAGACCTAGGATAAGAGATATTAAATGCAAAAGGTAAAGTTTAATAGCAAGCTAAAAGCGGCTAAAAGAGCATATCGAGATGTAAATGGCGCCTTCGAATTTGAGACTCGTCATTGTGGAGCAGGACTCCCTGGGTAGTGATCCGTCGGACGAGGTACTTTCGAAAGGCTAAAAGTGAAAGTAAAGAGTTAAATGCTTAAAGAAAAGAGAAAGAGATTGCCAGTGGCAAAAAGGGAGCTACAAGCTCGTATAAGACAGAAAAGCAAGTGTTAAGAGCAAAGAGGCCAAGTGCTAAAGTAAAAGAAAAAGAAAAGAGAAAGAAAAAGAAAAGAGAAAGAAAAGAAAAGAAAAAGATAAAACGGGCGTACCTCCGGGGGCGAACGTACAACTGTCGGAGTTGGACAGGGTCCCTCTCCCGGGCAGCGACCCGTATGACAGGTTCTAGAGTACTCTTGTCAGAGTTGGGCAGTGACCCTATCGGGCAGTGTCCCGTATGACAAGTCCCCCCGGCAGGACGGGGTAACACTTGCGAGTGTTATCGGCAACCTTAGAAATCTTATCTGATGGTAGCAGGACTACCGGGCTGGGGCCCGTTGGATAAGAATTTCTGAGGGTTAACTTAAATTAAACCACCATAAGGTAAAGAATAAAAAGAACAGAGAGTGGCCAAGGTGGCCGGGTTAGTGTAACCCAGTATGCAGCGGCTTAGTAGCCGAGTTGGTGGTTAGTTGCCTAGTGTGGCTAGACAGAGTAGTGATAGATTGGTGAGTATACACAGATAGTGTAGTGGCCCGTATATCCATAGTAGCATTATGATATTGAGGATTTTAATTTCCTAGCACTATTATTATTGCTTCCATTGGACCAAGTGGTGTAGGACACTTTTTCTCGGTGGTTGAACCCACTGGGAACTCTGTCGTAGTTCTCACACCCCTTGGGTGACTCCCCCCCCACAGGTTCAGGTATGGGTGCAGCGATCGCGACGGTTCAGAGGCAGACGGCGAGGTATACGACAGGGGCAAGGGCCCAGCAGCATAGAGACCTAGAGGGTCTAGCAGAGGTATCCCATTTTTATATTTCTTGAGTGAACCTTGTATGGTGAGGAATTTATGTAAAAGAATTGTAATAATTTTATATTGCAAGTTCAGCAATGTAAAGTGTAATAAAGTAATGCATGGTTCACTCCTGTATGCTTTCATTTCCGCATTAACTAGTTGTTATTGAATGAAAGTTTTAAATTTGTAGTGATTTTTAGTACTCTGATATTGAGCTTCCGCATACACTTGTTGTGTTATTATGGATGTTACCGTTCCTTTCGGGTAGCAAAAGGGTCTTACCCGATTGGCGGGTCTGTTGGCGTGCCCGAACCGTACAAATTGGCGGACTCGGGGCGTGACATAAACAATGGTTGAAGGTGGAAACATCAACAGACCCCCGTTCTTCGATGGAACAAACTATTCCTACTGAAAAGTACGGATAAAAGCATTTTTAATTTCCATCAACGAACGGGTGTGGCAATCAATAGAGCCTCAAGTACCTCTTCACCCAGAAGGAGCTAAACTTGCGGCAAAGGCGGTGGCTCGAGCTATTGAAAGACTATGACTTGTCGATCCACTACCACCCGGGGAAGGCAAATGTGGTGGCCGACGCCTTGAGCCGCACGGGGCAGACAGAAGGAGCAGGGGTAAGTGCTATTACCCAGCAGGACCGTCTAATTGCAGAGTTTTCGCAATTGAGACTGGAGGTAGTGCCAGTGGGTACGGTCGCACGACTCACAACCCTGGTGGTCAGACCCACCCTGCTGGACAGGATCTCGGAAGGACAATCGACAGATACCCAGTTACAACTCGTGCGAGACAGAGTACCCTCAGACCAAGGGGGCGATTTCGCAATAGGCTCTGATGGCACAATACGATTCCGAGGACGGATTTGCGTGCTGGACCTACCGGAACTCAGAGAGGAAATCCTGAGGGAAGCGCATACTGCTCCCTACGCAGTGCACCCTGGGGGAACAAAGATGTACAAAGGTATAAAGCAAACCTTCTGGTGGCCTAAGTTGAAGGTAGACGTGACCCGATTCGTGGCACATTGCCTGGTGTGCCAACAAGTAAAGGCCGAGCATCAACGCCCAGCAAGGAAGTTACAATCGTTTCCGGTGCCTGAATGGAAGTGGGAGATGATTACGATGGATTTCGTGACCGGCTTCCCGAGGTCGCCACAAGGACATGATGCGATATGGGTCATAGTGGATCGTTTGACGAAATTGGCCCACTTCCTACCTATACATACGACGTGGACTCGGGAACGGCTGGCGCAAACATACATGAATGAAATAGTGAGGTTGCATGGAGTACCGGCGTCCGTCACGTCGGACAGAGACACGCGATTTGTGTCGAACTTTTGGCAGAGCCTGCAACGAGCAATGGGAACCAAACTGCATTTCAGCACGGCTTTTCACCCGCAAACTGACGGACAATCGGAGCGGGTGATCCAAATCCTCGAAGACATGCTCCGGGCGTGCGTACTTGACTTGGGCGAAGGGTGGTCTCGATACCTACCCCTTGTGGAATTCGCCTACAACAACAGTTATCAAGCCAGCATTCAAATGGCGCCATACGAGGCTCTGTATGGGCACCGCTGTCGGTCTCCAATATGTTGGGACGACTTGGGAGAGCGCAAGTTCTTGGGCCCAGATTTAGTGGAGGAGACCGAGGCAAAGGTGCGTCTGATCAAACAACGGCTGCTGACAGCCTAGAGCAGACAGAAAAGTTACGCGGACCATAGACGACGGGATTTGGAATTCATGGTGGGTGAGCACGTGTTGCTCCGAGTTTCGCATTCAAAAGGGACCCAACGTTTCGGCCTGAGGGGAAAGTTAAGTCCGAGGTACGTGGGACTGTTCGAGATCCTGGAACGCGTGGGCCCGGTGGCGTACCGGTTGGCCTTACCGCCGAACCTCGATCGAGTCCACAACGTGTTTCACGTTTCAATGCTCCGGAAGTACCTCCCCGACCCCTCTCACGCCCTAGATGTATCCACTATCGAGTTACAAGAGGACTTAAGCGTCGAGGAGACGCCGGTGCGGATCTTGGCACGAGAGGATAAGAAGTTGCGCAATCGGACCATCCCCTATGTAAAGGTCCAGTGGAGCAACCACGAAGAACGCGAAGCGACGTGGGAACTGGAATCGAAAATGAAGGAATATTTTCCTGAGTTGTTTAGTGAGAGTTGTAATTAAGTTTCGAGGATGAAACTTCTTATAAAGTGTGAGTGGTGTAATGACACGACTTTTTTGGTAATTTTTACCCTCCTGTAAATAAAGTGTTTCTTTTAGTGAATTTGAATTACCGATTTTTTGTGAGTCGGTCGAGTTGTGGCACGGGTATTTTTCTGTAAAAGGGCTCGAAAAATGATGACCGATGGTGCAATCAGATCTGAAATCCGACGTAGGGATCTCCCGGAACAGGGTTTTAGAGTTGCGGTGACTTAACGTGCATCGGAATCCGTGTAAAATATCCTGCATGCTTTACGAGGAAATGCGGGTTTATCCCGTGGGATTAATTAATTAAAGAATTAATTATCCGGTGAAGATATTAAAATATGGGATTTAATTGTACGTACGAAAAGAAAAAATCCCACTTTTCGCAAAAAGAGAAACCCTAGTCGGAGAGAACGAGGGAGAAAAGAGAAGAAAAAGGCGGAACCCTAACCGAAGGAGGGAAAAAGAAAGAAAGAGGAAGAAGACGGAGGAATCCGATCACCTCGAACCACGTACCAGAATTAGGAGTGCGATCGGTCGACTCCCCCGTCGGAACTTTCGGTCCAAGTGCGCAGCGGGAGTGTATTAAAGGTCCAAGCGCTCCGATCTTTCCGCAACCAGGTGGGTACCCCTTTGCAATAAGTGCAATATGTCATCGTAAAAAGTATGTTAATCTGTTTAATAAAGTAGATGAGGTGTTTCAGTTGAATTAACCTTTCGCATGAATATGTATCGTTCCTTCTGTTATTAACTGTGGCGACCAAGTGTCGCGGTGATTGTTACACGCCATTTTCGGCTATCATGTTTTTGGATGCTTACACGTACACAGGCGGATTGGCCTCCGCATGGGTGTACTTTTCCGGAGAAGTGGTCTGAATGACCCGTGTACCCCACAAAAGTGAAAGTGCCGGGTGGGGACCTCTTCACGGCAGCTAAAAGTGCCGCACTAGCGCCGTGAAGGGGTTAAAGGCATCACGTAAGTAAAGTAATTATTCACGAGGGGAGATCGTCGACTCCCCGACAGGTACCATGTGATTAAATCAAGTAATGTGGACTCATGAGGAGGAAAAGCGAAAGGTTCCCGTGTATTTCGTTTGATTTAAAGTTATTCTTATTTGTTTGAAACATCTACTTTATTTGTCACTGACTTTACCCACTCCGTGACAGGTCCGTCTAGGTGTAGTAACCGAGACAGTGGTGAGGCAGCGTTTAGAGGACCATAGTCGTATGAGGCTTTACTACGGAACTCTTGTTCGGTTTATCTCATTTCTCTTTCTGGTTTAACTGTTAGTTTAATTTGCTTAATTGTGGATCATAATGGATGTTGGTTAGTTAATTAGTTGACACTGTGGATTTAACATATTGTTATGAATTCTTATGCGACCGTTTTACATTAAACAAAGGTTTCGAAAACGCTTTCCAAAAATCAAGTGTCGTGTAGGCACAATCTTGAAAACTTCTGGATTTATCCTTTCAAAAACATGTAGCCGCCTTTTTGTGAATGCGTAGACGTTTTGGAAAAATGGGTGTCGGGTGGACACCGTTTGCAAACCCGTAGTTATCTCTTGATGTGATTGAATGGAATTACTCTTCTTTACTATGTTCACTGTGACTGTGTGGTTAAAGAAGGTTGTTGTTGTTGTTGTTGTTGTTGTTGTAAATGTGACGACGTGCATATACAAAGGAGACTCTGTCCGTTTGAAAAGTAAATTTGTATATGTGGCGGGTCTGACACGCACCGGTGGGCGAGGTCGTTATTCATAAAGAATTTAAAAAATATATACGCTTTTCCGCTTATCTTTAGACCTCCGGGGCGTGACAGCGCGGCCTTTGGTGTGCGCTGTTCGGGGCCCGAAAGTTTCGGGGGCCCGAAAGTTTCCGGCGTCCGAAAACGTACCCAAAAGTGTCTTTTCTCCCCTTTTTCTTTGGCTATAAATTGACTTCCTCTCCCTCTCTTTTCTCTTTTTGCTGGGCTTTTCGAGTGGGGGTTTTTAGCAGAGCTCCTTCCACCTGTGCTCCATCTACCACAAAGATTTGATAATTTTTGGAGATCTCGACATCGGCGATTTCTGCGATTCGGCACACTACGACGTTCTTTCTTCGGAGGCTTTTTTCATCGCATTTCGGTCCACGAGGTCTCCAGAGCTACCCCAAAAGAATATTTAGACAATTTTTGCGACATCGGTTTCACGAGAGGTAGGCCTTCGATTTCCGTGTTGATCACCTTTCTTCATTCTGAGTTCTTGGCATGGTTTACGAGGGATCTTTGAACCCCTTTCCTGCTGGTGGTTTTTCTGGACAGCGGAGGCTTGTCGGATTTTTATCTCTGTGTTCGGTTATCGGATTATGACATGTAAGGACTCGATTGACATCTACTCTTCGCGAGGATCGCCATCTTATTTTTATTAGAATTTTTAGAGATTATCTAGCAGGTGGTAATTAAGCTTCTTTGGGACAGATTTTACAGCAGCTTGTGTTTGTGGGAATTTTTGCTTATTGCAATGTTTGGACCGTATCTTTGTACCCAGGAGGAGTTTTCTTGTGTTTTTGGACTCATTGGAATCATGGGAATCCGAGGATTGTCCCCGTTCAGTTTCAGCCTTTTTGGATCTTGGATTGATACGTGCTTTAGGTGGGTTACTTCATCTCCAAAACCGGTGGAGGGTTCTCTAACTCTATATTGTTAGTGAGCATGCATTATGTGAGCAGTATTAGAAAGCATGTTGTATCAGATAGGATTTTCTAGTGTGGTGATTCTGATCATGTTAATTATTACTTCCTATCTGTGTTGTTAAATGTTAGTATTGGAACTTGGACCTAGTACCCCGTCATATGTTTGCATGTGTAAACCAGACTAGTAGAAAACCCTCACTTGGGCTAGGTTAATTTATACTCTAGACATCCACACTTCGTATTCTATTCCTGGACATAGTGTTTTACTCGCCCGGATAGTGGGCGGAGTGGTCGGGATTTATTTTAGTGTGGGATGCATGTTACGCTCGTGCTTAGGGGCCGAGTGGAGTCTGGTAGATGTAGCTAGTCTTATATCGGTGGCGGGAGCGATTTGGGTAAACGGTGGTCCCGGATTGTCGTATTTCTCTGTTTTATTTGTCGTCGCTATGTTAGTGACAGTGTTATTCTAGTGATAGCAGGACCTGGAACCCAGACTGTTTTTGGACACACATAATTTCTGTAAACTAATGTTTTCCTTCCAAACTTCGAGGGGTCGCCGGAGCTTGTTCTTGTTTGATTTGGGTGAAAGCAATAGCCCTTCGAGGTTTGGAAAATAAAACTTATTTGAATTAATTTTCTTAAAGAACTAAAATATATTAAATTGGGTTTCTCAGATTAAAATAGTTTTCAGTAATAACTATCATCTTTTATTACAAACTTCCTCACCTGAGAGAGTTTGGGTGACCTGTGTTCTCGGGGCCTTTCCCTTATTTTGGGACGAAAGCTACGGGGGCTGTACCTGGAACCTGTTCTTGTTTGATAGGGTTGTAGGTGATGGTCTCCAGGAACTTTCGGACCCTGGTTGGTTTCTTCCGTATATTTTACCGAGGGAGTTGTTTTTCCCGAACTGTAAGGGGCCGAGAACTTCGAAAGGCGGAGCCTGGAGTCTGTTCTTATTTGATTGGGGTTCTAGGCACCGATCTAACAGGGTTTCCGAACCCTTATGGTGTCGGTCCGTTCTGTGTCATCTGTGAGTTGATGTTCTGCGTTGGGGAGCCGTTGGGTGGACGGCAGTCCTGGCTGTCGAGTTTTTCCAGCTAGTGAGTTAGAGATGTGTTTTGGGCACTGTTGATCTTGTTGATCATTGATTTGGATTATAGCCTGCATGAGCCACATTGAGCTCGACAGAGATGCGCTGATACTTTCCTCAGTGGGGTCGCGCCTCTCGAGTGCCACTCCGGAGTTGGGCCTGTTACTTTGCTATCGCGACTTATCGACGCAGTCCCTCTGGCTGGGCCAGTTTTGGCAGTCACGGACGCCCTACGTAAGTCCAGTCTCCGTGGATGTAATGGCAGTAGGTGGGCCCAAGTTTGACTGGACCCCATGTGGCAGTCACTGTGATTGGGTTGATTGAGTATTTGGGTTAGAGTCGATGCATCATTTTTCATTTGTATCACCCTTTGAGCATTGTAGATAGAGGCATGATAGCTGTAGATTTCTTTCCAGCTTATCTTTCCATTATTACAGATTTCCGGTTATCTTATGCCTCTAGTAGACTTAGTGGGCAGACCGTCGGGCTTGGTGGCGGTACCCACTGAGAACTACGTGTTGGTGTAGTTCTCACACCCGCTGGGGGTTTCCCCCTCCCCTCCTCTTTCCTCTCCTTTGTTTTCCATATTCTTCTGCGGGTGTTGCTGATTCTTCTGTTGCTGATCGAGGTGAGGGGTCGCGAGCTAGTTCCCTTGTCACGCCCCAGGTTCGAAACTGTGACCCTGGGCTCGCCAACAGATCCGCCGCCCATACGGTGAACCCCATATAGATGAAGCGTCTAACCTGCAAAAAGAAGGATACAATAGCTATACAGATATCAGAGCTGAAAAGTAAACTACTGAAATAAAATAATACAACTGTCCAAAATGTACAAGTCTGAACCTCACTATATAAGTCTCTCAAAGTACAACTCTCAACAGTAACAAGCCACTAAAAGTCTATCAGACTGTACAAATGTAGCACTCGAGAAATTCAAGTGTGTTTGCGGGCGAGGAAGCAGATCTAAACCTTAGTGATTTGCATACCGGTGCGCGGATTGCACAATTTCCGATGCACAAATTCCGCCTTTTTGATACGAGTCTGATCTCGAAAATCTAAGGTCGCCAGTGCGACCGTCTCATCGAATCGAGTGGAAATGGTATAGACCATTTGCTGATCCGACGGTCGGATCGTCCGGAAATCAGCAAGAAACCAGTGGGGCCCGCGACTTAAGTGAATAGTGTTTTGAATAGTAACACCTTCATTTTTGTTTCCCGCGTTGGCCAACGTCGCCGATCGACTGTCTGGAGTCGGAATCTGACGATCCAGGTAGTCGATTTAAGTGGCGTTATCGATACGAGCGCAATAGCGCAGACGAAATCTACGTTTGACGACCCTAGAGCCTCGAAAAGCGTGCTGAACTGTAGATATCGCAGTATTTCGTGGATCTGCGATTTATCAGGATTTTTTTTTAGCGAACCAAAATCGCTACCTGATAGGTTTCGTCGAGCCGGACGTCGTGGTGGTGTCCGCTTTTCTATTTGACAACCCAGTTGTCTCGAAAAGCATGAAATATGGGAGAAATTATAGTATTTTGCATAAAAACCCCATATTTTATGTGTCAAGTGGATCCAAACTTTTTGGAGAGGGGCTTCTTTGTGAGCTAGTTCTACAGCAAAGGACCCAAGTGAAAATACAGTGAGTTGAGGGGCTAAATAGCAACTTGTTGCAAAATATGTATATTGCAACGGAGGGGTGTTCTTGCAACCCTAGTCGCAACCCTCCTGGTAACTGCAGCCCCCACGACTCCTTCTCTCCCTCTGCTACCTCTCCCGAGCTCCTGCACCGCCGGCCGCCGCCCTTGGTCGCCGGAAAAGCATGGGGAGACCACGAAAGTTGGGCTTCCTCTCGGTCTGGTGGTGTGGGAGGTATAAAGAAGGAGTTTTGTTTGATACAGTGGGTCTGAGTGTTCCTCGGTGTGGCCGCAACCGAGCCAGGGTGAACCCAACGACGGGCGCCGCCGTGCGCCGCCGCGGGTCGTCTTCTTCCTCCTTGATTTAAGAAGTTGTAATCTTTTCATTTTAATCGACCCAAGAGTGTGTTCACTGTGTTCCTAACATCGAGTGCATCGCGCCTGTGTAGTCCGAGCCGCCGCCGTGCCCCGGGTTGCCGGCGGGAACAACCTATCACCGGAAAACCGAGCTTCGGTTGCGGGAAGATTCCAACCGTTGAACTCAAGATCAGAGATGTTGGATCTCTTCTTCTCGACGACTGTGAGCTCTCCACCAAATTTCATGGTGATCGGATAAGGATCCGAGCCGCACGAGCCAGCCCTAGAACCGGGCAATTTTGCACCTCCACCGATCTCCTCCGTCCGGCTCCGCCGTTCATCCGCACCGCCGGCCACCCCCACAGGAAGCATCGGGGAGCCGGGGGGAACACTTTGGTACAAGTTTGAGGACCTCTTGTGCTCCGGCAAGAAATCCGCCATTAGAGCTCTCTCGAGCTTGGCCGAGCTTCGCCGCCGGCGATTGCCGCCGCACCCTTTCGCCGTACAGTGACTGAGGTAGATCCCTTTTATCATTTAGAAGTCATTCATGCAGTTGCATGAAGTTTTTGACATCGGGTTTTTGCTCTCTGTGGTTGCATATGTTCATTGCCCGAGCTCAAGCTTCGGCCACCGCCGCCGCCTCTGGTCGCCGGCCAACCACCCAGGTATTCTCTAAACCCTGTATGCTTGCTTTCCTTCCAAGTTGTAAAGCCACAGGGGCCCTCTCTGCAGAGAGCTAGCTCAGGCTTGGGTCCCTTGTGTGTTGGAAGTTGGTGCACACCAACTGTTTGTGGAAATGCCACAGTGAAGAAAAAAGGGGAATTTGGCTTCGAGCATAATATGAAAGTTCCTCCTTTATATTCCCAGAGCTTGATGCTCACTTCCGATCAAAGTATATCTGTGGGGATTTGTGTGTGGAGCAATGTTGTCAAGTTAGAAAGCAAGGGTCTTGGATCTCTTTGATCCAGCAAATTTTGGACTGCCCAATGGTGAGCCTAGGTGTCCTGGTGTTCGTTGGAGACTAATGTTTCAATTTATTTTGAATTTGCACAAGTAGGTTTAAAGTTTTTTGCATTATTAGGCTCTATGTTGTTTGAATGGCCATGGGTCGGTTCGGGGTAGTTTGCGAAGTCGCGACAGTGAGCTCCTGGCTATTTTGGGGTCACTGGACGCGATGCTCACCCTACTTTCTGCTTTGGTCGAGTCGAGGAGTTAAATGCATTAAAGCCTAAGTTAGCAAGAAGTCATGGCCCGAAGTTTTTCTCGGGTTCCATGTGGCAGAAAATTGGTGAGCACGGTGTCCAGCAATTCGAGGGCCACCTACTAAAGGTGACGGTTCATTAAAATGATGTCCCGATAAAGAGAACGAGTGAAAACAACGGTTATAAAGGTGTATTTATAGCAATATTTCGATAGAGGAAATTATGTTTTGGTCCCTGTCTGCCCGAACATCAAAATTATGATATTTAGGGATAGCAGGTGTAGTTTGGTGGTTTTTGGATATTTGTACACCGTTGGCGGGTTAGGTTTAGTGCTTCAGTGGATTTCCCGGAATTTTGGTTTACGCCTAGTTTTGGCTAATTTCCCCGTGTTAGCATTTTGTTATTGCAGTGCTGTCGGGATGGGTATGAGTGAGTCTATTTCTGATCACAGTTTCTGTTCAGGGCCCAGCAGTTCAGCACCAGCCTCCCGGTAGTCTAGCGGGAGTTCGGGATCGGCCTACATTCAGGTGGTTCGCTCGACTGACATCGAAAGGTGGGTACCCCTTAGAACCTCTTTGTGTATGTTTGCGTTATTGTTATGTTTATCACTTTGAGGGGTGGTGGGGGTGACGTAGACCACCGGATTTATGAACGTCGCGGTGGGAGACTAGACGGGCAATTCGCCCTCTCCGAACAACAGTAGGGTTGTTCGGGGCATACTAGCGATGAGGACGGCGATCGGTGCGATCAGTCGGAAGTGGAAAGGTGAGTTCCTCTTTCGACAGTTTTGGAGTCGAGAAACGAGGGTAATTGGTATGGGCAAAGATTTGTCATGTTAAATATTGCTAATTCCCGTATATGCTCATGTGTTTATTATCATCATATTTATGTCGACTGAGGGTTGTGGTGCTCGATGATACATCATGTTCTGGGTGATTACCGAGGTAGTTGCTCGGTCTGGTTGGCCGAGGTTGGTGCTCGGTCGATGCTCGAGGTAGCTACACGCACACCGGCGGTTTGGCCACCGCAAGCGTGTGCTTTTCCGGAAAAGTGGTACGTTGATCCGTGTACCCCATGTGACGGTGACGTTAGGAAAGGGGGCCCTCATAGGTGGAGGGTTTGAGCGGTGATGCCGAGGCAGGTGCTCGGCGGCCGAGGCAGGTGCTCGGCGGCCGAGGCAGGTGCTCGGTGGGGGACACCGGGGCAGGGGCTCGGTGCGGTGGTCGGGAAAGGTGCCCAGTTTTGCTTGGTGTAAGGTGTGATTGTTGTTGATGGTGATTGAGGAGGACGGTTGCTCTGGTTACCGTGGTTTGCCTTACTTTTAGCCCTTATTGCATTTTACGGTCGATTGCACGATGATGAGGGCGGTTGCTCTGGCTTTTATTACAGTTTGCTTTTCATACATTGTATCTTGTGTCGCTGACTCCCCACTCTGTGACAGGTTCAGTCAAGGGTGAGAGCTAGGGCGACGGTGAGGCCGCGATGAGAGGTCTATCGGCCCTTCGAGGCTACAGACTGCGGTTAGTTCTTCTTTTGCTCATTTCATTCTCCGTTAGTGGCTATGTGGGTGTGATATTTTGTGGGGTTGACTTGGACGTTGGATTCATTACAGTACTCTATGGAGGCATGTTTTGTTACTGTTGGATAGTTGGCCATTTTCAAACAAAAAGAAAAGGGAAAGGAAAGAAAACATTGCGAAAAGGTTTTGGAAAACACAGGTGTCGAGTGGGCACCGTTTTCAAAACCCTGCGTATTTATGGATTTCGAAATGGCTTTGTAAAACTAGGGTGTCGTGTGGGCACCGCTTTCAAAACCCTGTGGTTTTATCCTTTCAAAAATAATCGGCCTCTTTATTACTTATGGAAAATGGTTGTATGTATTTGATGGTTGAACTAGTGTGGTTAAAGGTATGATATTATGGACTTTGTAGTCAGGACGCCGTGCATATACAATGGAGACTCTGCCCGTTTGCAGAGTGAATTTGTATATGCGGCGGGTCTGGGCACGCACTGGGGAAGATTGATTTCAAAAAAAAAAAATAATATGCCAAATTTGAGAGCTAAACGGTGACGTTTCTTCCGCATGTGGAAACCCTGGGACGTGACAGATTAATATGGTATCAGAGAAAAAAAAAAAAAAAAAAAAGAAAAGAAAACAACTTTAACCACAGTAGTCGCTGTCCAACATCCACAGAAGCACACTACCACTGGCTACTAACTAATGAAATGATCCGAGTATAGGTGCGTAGAGATGCGAGAGTGCGAGATTGTTAAGTTTTGTTTCTCGGCATAGTTCGGTTGTTGTGTTTGGGTAGTAGTGTTGTTTTGGAGGCTAGGGTCGAGGCCGGCTGCCACCGGGGTCTTGATGGTTGCTAGGAACCAATGGATTAAGCAACTAGCACAGGACACGGTGGGCCTGCTGACGGTGTTCATGCACTCGGTGCGGCGGTTAACACAGCAGATCGTTGTGTCGATTTTTGTTTTCCGAACCCCTCCCTCTGCCGACGTCCTGGTCGTCGGTAGCAACGGTGACTGGTGGCAGTGTAATCCGCTGGTGGTAGTTAGAGTGTCTGCTGGGTTGTCAGTCATGGGCAACCGGGTAGCCTCTTGTCTAATTTGGTACCTTGAGGTCTGTTGGTGTTAAGTTACAGCGGATTACAGCAGATAGGCGGTCGATGCTTTTTGCACCATGGGCAAAGTATGGGTGGGAATGAGTATTCCTCCCCTACGGTTGTTACCCATAGTTCGGCTTTTTACGGTGGTCACCGCGATGGTTGTAGAAATCGTCGTGGTGGGGTTTTGGGGTGCTCCTTTGGGTTAAAAAGGAGACCACCGGGGCTAGTAAATATCGTTTGTTTGGGCTCGATTTCGGTTAGAGAGGTCGTGCCTCGCTTCGCACCAGTGTGCATAAGTGGCGGCTTCTTATTGGGGTTTTAGCTTTTTGACGCTGGGTGGTGCCAGTTAGCCCTTTTAAGAAGGTTGTGGTGGTGTAGCTCGGGTTTGGGTTCCTGTGTTCTGCACAAGAGGATTGGTTAGGTTGTCCTACTGGTGGGTTGGCGCGTAATCCCTCGAGTGCGCTTAGTGAACCTAGGCAACTTCTGACAAGGTTCTTCTCGCTGTTTTGGGTGCATGTCTTCTTCCAACCCTTTAGGCTTTGGACGGGTAGTCTACTGTAACCGGAGGCCTTTGTCTCAGCGGACCCAGAGCTTAGGGCCCTCTCGGTTGGGAGTGTGACTGTTTGGTCTGAGTGGTTGCAGCTCGGTTCGTTGCCCAGTGTTTGGAAGGGCGGCGGATTGGGACCGAGCGTCAGTGGTTAACTAGAGTGTCGCACCCCTTCGGTGCCGAGACGGAAGTAGGACCGTATTTCTTGGTTGCTGTCGCCAGCTTCCCATGACCAAGGCATAATCGGGAGGATTTTGGGTTGCGAGATTATTGATTGCGAAGCAGTGTAGGTCGGTGGGGGTTGTTGACTACATGGCGCTCTGGCATTGGTTGCTTTCGGCTAGGACGCCCTGCATTCAGCTTTTTCTGTGGGGTAGACCTTGTGGTAGGTCTGAGAGCTGAAACCTAGCCTTAGTTTTGACCGTCGCCTCGGTAGAACGGACAGTCGGAGCGGACAACCCGGGATGGTGGTTATGCTCCGAGCTAGCGGCCCGTGTTGGTGACGGGTGGAAGTAGTCCGTGTTAGTGACGGGTGGGTTCGTCGTTTTCAATTGAGGTTTGCTTATAGGCGGTGACCCGGCTAGTTGGTTTGGCACATCCTGGAGTTTTGTGAGAGTACTAGTGTGGCTTCTCCCTTTGTTGTCGGGTTGTTTTGAGCATTTAAGAGCCGTCGGTCCGGGGTTGGTGGTAGGACTGGGGTACCTCGACGCATCACGAGACTTTGGTCGCTGACTGCTCAGCACCGTCAGAGGTGGCCTGCGAACCGGGGGCGTCATAACGAGGAACTCCAAGTCGAGGAGCAGGCTTATTCGGGTTAGTTTCGATCAAGAGAGACGGGACGGTAGGGTTGCCAGGCGGGTCGTGTTAGTTGTATGCCCCAAAAGCCTATCAGGCTGACGCATTTTATTATATGGGACATATTTGTACTTGATCTTTATTATAATTTGGGCATTTTATGCCATTCATGTTTGATGTGTCCATGAATCGTCCTTTGATTTAATGAGATGATAATGTATATTCTTAAGAGTTAAGAATTTGAGATACATATTATTAGTGATTAAGTCATAAATGCTCTCAATCGAAGGATCATCATGGGGACGATGATTGATCCGGCAAGATTGATGTATGTGTCGCTCTCTTTTAGGATGACGAGTCTCAAGTCATTAGTGTGGAGACACTGGAGCGAACGTGCAGGTGGTTGTTAAAGAACAAGGGCACTGAGCGTGACCAATTACGAATAGTTACTTGGATGTCTACTCTTTCGTCAGTAACTGATTCGATGTTGCAGCGGTACAACTGATCCTTAGACCTGCGACACCACGGCCATTCAATATGAGGCTACTGTTGTCACGCCCCGAGTCCGCCAATTTGCACGGTTCGGGCACGCCAATAGACCTGCCAATCGGGTATGACCTTTCACTACCCGAAAGGAACGGTAACATCCAAAATAATGCATCAAGTGTATGCGGAAGCTCAATATCAGAGTACTAAAAATCACTACTAATTTAAAACTTTTATTCAATAACAAACAGTTAATGGAAGCATGCAAGAGTGAACTATAATATAAATTTATTACACTTTACATCTCTGAACTTTCAAATAAAATTATAACACTTTCCTTTACATAATTTCCTCACCATACATAGTTCACTCAAGAAATATAAAAAGGGATACCTCTGCTAGACCCTCTATGTCTCTATGCTGCTGGGCACTTGCCCCTGTCGAATGCCTCGCTGTGTGCACCTCTCTCCGTCTCGGCCGCGGCATCCATGCTCGAACCTGTGGGGGGGGTCACCCAAGGGGTGTGAGAACTCCGACAGAGTTCCCAGTGGGTTCAACCACTGAGAAAAAGTGTCCTACACCACTTGGTCCAATGGAAGCAATAATAATAGTGCTAGGAAACTAAAATCCTCAATATCAGTATACTGCTACGCAATATCATATATGACTACACTATCTGTGTATACTCATCGTCCCAGCACTACTCTGTCTAGCCACACTAGGCTGCTAAGCACCAACTCGGCCTGTCACGCCCCGGGGTCGAAACTGCGACCCGGCTCGCCAACAGATCCGCCACCTATGCCAAACCCGCATAGGCGAAGCGTCCTACCTGCAAGAGAAGTACTACAGCTAAACAGATATCAGAGCTAAAAATAAAAATCTGTTGTATAACTAAATCAATCATTGTACAACTGGAAATAATACAACAATGTCCGTCTCCCAAAATGATAGTCATACAATATCCTCATATACAAACTCAGAACTCAACCGGGAGGTATCTCCAATAAATACAACAGTGTACAGGCTCACAATACAACAATCCTCACTACAACAGTCTCTCAAAGAAGGAAAATAAAATAACTAATCTACTGAAGCTCTCCTCTGAAGGGGTACCGCTACACTCCAACGACGGGTAGGGAACTAGCTCGCGACTCCCTCGCTCGGTCAGAAGGATCAGCAACAGGAACAACAGGAACCAGAGTAGAAGTTCCTGTGGGAAAAGACACCACGACGGGTGTGAGAACTACGTCCCAAGTAGTTCTCAGTGGGTGCCGCCAACAAGCCCGACGGTCTGCCCACTAAGTCCACTAGAGGCATAAAGTAACAAAAGCAGTGCTGTAAGGAAAGCTGGAAAAGTAAACTCTACAGCTACTATGCCTCTACCTAGATGCTCAAGGAGTGGAACAGAAAGAACATGATGCCACAACTAACTCTCATCTCTGATCACCCAATCTGAACTGACTGCCTCATCAGGTCCAGTCAAGCCTGCGCCAACCTACTGCCGTTACGTCCCGGAGGAGCGGACTTACGTAGGACGTCCATGACTGCCAACATGCGCCAACCTACTGCCGTTACGTCCCGGAGGAGCGGACTTACGTAGGACGTCCATGACTGCCAACACCAGCACAGCCAGAGGGACAAATGCAACGACAAGTCGCGATAGAAAAGCTCAATCTCACGCCGGTACACAACCCGGTCTCGCCTACTCCGGAGTGGCCCTCGAGGGGAGCGACCCGCTCGAGTCAAAGTAACCCATCTCAAGTATCTCTGTAAAGTATCTCTGTCAAGCCAAATGCGGCTCATGCAGGCTATGATCCACGATCAAACAGATCGGTAACTCCAAGCTCAAACACAACTCAGTCGGAAAAAGAACCTCGACTCAAACAGCTAAGTCGGAGAACCCTCAACGACTCAATCTGATAAAGCACGACCATGGCTGAGTCGGGAAACTTCCACGACTCGATCTGCCAGAACCCCAAGATCCTCAAAGCTAAGTGGGAGAACCATCTCCACCACTAAATCAGAGAAACAACCTCTAGATCACACTCTACCAACTCATAGCACAAAGTCGCATCCACTGCGAACAACTGCCTCTACAGGCCAACATCGCATCCACTGACCCGAGGAAGGGTCCGGGAACCCCGAAAGACTAGAACCTACAATCCAAATCAAACAAGAACAGGCTTTAGGCATAGCCTCTCGTTGTTCTCGTCCCAAGAAGAAGGCAGACCTTAGAACCCAGACCACTCGAATCATCTCGGGTGGTTAATTATAGGAAAAAGGTGACATTTCTTACTGAAGCCATCTGATCTGTAAGAAATCCATATTTAATGATTTTTAGTTCTTTTTAGGAAAACAGTTGAAACCAAGTTTTACATCTAAGCCTCGAAGAGCTAATGCCTTCGTCCAATCAAACAGGAACAGACTCAGGCGACCCTACGATGCTTGGAAGAAAATATTTGGTTGACAAAAATCATATGTGTGTCCAAAAAGGTTCTGGGTTTAAGGTCCTGCTAACACTGATCTACCGCTGCCACTAACACAGCGGCGACAGATAAAACAAGAAAAATAAAACATCTCGGGACCGCCGTCTACCCAAACAGCTCCCGCTACAGAAGAACAACCAACTACATCTACCAGACGCCACTCTGCTCCCAAGCACGAGTGTAACATGCATCCCACACTAAAAGATAACACCTGACCACTCGGCCCACTACCCGGGCGAGGAAGAACACTATGTCCAGGAAAGTAGAAGTGTGGATGTCTAAAGCAGAAATAACCCTAGCCCAAGTGAGGGTTTTCTACTAGTCTGGTTACACATGCAACATATGACGGGGTGCTAGGTCAAGTTCCAATAACTATAATTTACAGGTGGTAGAAAGCAAGGAGATGACAATACCATCAGATAATACAAGGAATAGTAATTCCTACATTCTAACATGCTGCACAAGCATTTCACTATCATGCATAGTCCTACTATAGCAGATTTAAAGCACAGTCCGTCAATTTTGGAGACAAGGCCACCCACCTGAAAATGCTAACTGTCCGGAGTCGCACAGCTGAGAAAGTCCAGAAACAGATATCTCTACACACCCACCAATCCAACAATACAGGAACAGTGATCAATACCTCCTGGGTAAAAAAACACGACCCAAAGTTACACTTAATTCCATAAAATCCAAGCATCACAAATCTGCTGGGAACAGTCCCCTTAATGCGAAATTTTCACCTGTAAAACGAACTCCAAAAATTCCAATGAAAATATCACAGCGAGCGTCTCGTCGAGACCTTCGAAACGGGTACCTGCACGCCCAAATCCGAGCCCCGTAGGCCAAGTTACAAATTCCACAGTACAGGTGCGCAAATACTCACAACCACACAACTGTAAACTCAAACACAGATAAAAGGGGAATAGTATACCTTCGGGCAAGCCTCAGAAAAATCCCGGAAAAATACAATGATAATCCTTGCGACGAGTAGATCCAAAAAGTGTATAGGCTCGTCTCAATCCGACACTCGTGTGCGGAGATAAAATTCCGGCAAGGGGCCGCTGTCCAAAAACTCCACCAGAAATCAGCGGCTTAGAAATGCCTCGAAAACCGTGTCATAAGCTCTGAATCCAGCAAGATAATCAACACGAAAGTCGAAGACGTACCTCTCGTGATTCCAACGCCGCAGAAATCGTCAAAAACTACTGAGGGAGTAGCTCTGTAGACCTCCCAGATCAAACTGCGACGATAACGGGCCTCCGATGAAAAATCACCACACTGCGCTCCAATGCCGAAGTCGTCAACGCCGCGGCTTCCAAAAAATCCAGGCCTCTGCCAGAAGATGCACAACACCAAGATCTACAACTTTCCTAAAGGGGCCATGGGCAGGGGAGCTCGGGAAAGGGGGCAAAACTCCCTCACAAGACGGCTATTTAAAGCCCAGCCCGAAAATCCGAACTTTGGAATTTTGGCCCAAAGTTTCGGGCGCCCGGTACTTCCGGGCCGCTACAGTAGCGGGCCCGGCCCGTTACTGTTCACGCCCGGAAGAACCCCAGGCCGCCATGTGTACACCCAAACAGCAAACAGCTGTTTGGGCCAACAGCCAAGCGCCACGTGGCCGAACCCAGCGACGACACGTGGCGTCCACACCGGGAGCCTCGGGTCAACGCGCCCACGCCGCGCCCCACGTGCGCCCACGCGTGCCTGTCGGGCACGCGGCCCGAGGTACCAGCTCCCCGCACCGTGGACCGCGCGCACAACGCCGCACCAACCCCGCTCTGCCACGTGTCCACCCCCGGGTCCACCGTGCACCCGCGCCATCCCGTGGACCGCGCCCACAGCGCCCGCCAACCGGGAGGCGCCACGTGGCCAGCGCCCGGGTGCACGCCTCCGCGGTGGACCGCGCACCTCCGCCGCCGCCAGCCGCCGCGCTCCGCCGCCCGCCGCCGCCGCCAGCGCCCCTCCGGCGGCCGGAACAGTACCAATCACCTCGAAATCCGTGCCGGGTCATCCGGGCTCCGAAAAATACAAGTAAATAGTCCATCTTGACCGTTTTTCGCGCGCTGAATCCAAATCCGAAGTCCGATTTGCCAAATTCCTCTTCTAAAATTTGCCGAAAATTCCCGGAGAAGTGTTCTTTACTCAAATTTCGCGCTGAGTCCAATTTTAATAACCATTTCGCGCGAAACCACATCAAAACATCCGACGGGGTCCTCCGATCACTCACGTGATCCATTATACACTCGAAGTCCATCACTTGAGTCCAAATTGGTGCAGAAACACCGCCGACATGCCACATAGGCCTCCAGAAGCTGCTAATCGCACTGTAGAAGCCCTGCGGAGATCTGGGTCACCACATCCTCCCCCAGTAAAAGAAAGTTTCGTCCACGAAACTAGCTCAACCCAAAAGGTGCCACAAAAACAAGGGTAGGTACATAACACTGCCGTCTCCAGCTCTCAAGTCACCTGTCACTCCCCGTGATTACTCCACAACAACAACAATAACCGGTACGGCATGGCCCAAATTGCATAATTCTCTCATCTCACGAGCCAGAATTTGCAACGGCATCCCTCGTACCACAAGTACTCGCAGATCTCAAAGGAAACGAGTCCATCACGGGCGAGGAATCCACAAGCCTAACACTCCTGAGCTGAGACGTGGAAGGACCATCAAGAACACCAACAAAAGGTTGGGGGGAAAGGGAGAACAACCAATGCAGCACGCACCAAAACCGCTCCCTGGTGCCAGCTCAACCAGGCGATCCGAGACATACCCATACGGTCATCCAAGGAAAAGAAGCCCTAATCGGCTAGGGTCCTCGCTCAATCACTCTCGGATCCTGACCAATCGCATGGACTGCTTCACCACAGTTTACCGTCAAAAGGGACCCTCAGGGACACACCCTCGAGCCCTGTTCCGCAACGGTCCCACCCAGCGCCAGCAACGGAATCATCAAACTCAACCCCAAATAGCTCTCCGGTTCCAGGTATCCGCCACCACAGTGGCCCTAGCGGGGTGATACAAAATGCTCAAGAATAACCCAATGGTAACTCCACAGCCACAATGGGAGGCATCACTGACACAAGGTCCATCCCCCATCTCTGGCAATGCTGCAATCGGCGCTAGTACCAGTCTCATCATCCATTCGCCATGCTCTCCTGGCACTGCCAAATCCAAAAAAAAACTCCTCACCTCAGCAATAAATGTTGATCTCAGCCAATCTCAAATAGCATCCACATTGGCCGGAATTCCACCGCCGCTCCTACGGCTAACACAATGTGACCCAAGAAGGTAAGCTTCTAAAGCTAAAACTTGTATCTCAATAGCCTGGCATACAGCTTCATCCACACAGCATGGTAACACATCCACCAGTGCTCCTCATGCTCCAAGCTGCTCTGGGAGTAGATCATACTATCCCTGGAGGATCTAGTTACCAAAGCAATCAAGTACAGCTGGAGCACAATTCCTCAAACCAAAAGAGTGGCAGGGCGCTAATCAATCCAATTAGCCTCACTAAACATAATGCCCCAACCGTGTCCTGAACACCATCTTGGCGAAATACTCAGCCGTAAGATTCCAAAATCTGTACCTGCATCAATCGTACAACTGCCGGAGTATAATTCCATCAAAAGGTCCAGAATAATACTTGGACCTGTCTACACTCGACCCATAAAAGGGCCCTCATAGTCGTGTATCAACGATGTGGCATCACCACCGTATATCAACGGCGTGGCACTAGGTCAAACAGACCCCTCGATCCATCAGATCCTGCAACTGCGCCATCAGCTCTCACAGCTCTACTGGCAATATCCAATGAGGTGCTGTCGAGGGTGGCGCGGTTCCCCGAACCACGCCAAACTCAATCTCTATCTCCCTAACCGGCGGCATTATCAACAGCTCAGGTGAAATCACACCCGGAATCTCGTGGCAACAGAGATATCTTTGGGTCCCGGTGCCGCCGTAAGCACCTCTCACACTGTCGCTATAACCAGTGTGCTCTGACGACCTCAACAACCAAATCTCCTCTCGTCTGCCTCGCAGAAGGTCAAAGTCCTCTCCTTTCGCAGTCTAACAACCTGTGGCACTGTGCCAACCAAAACCCAAGCACTAGGTCGAAACGCCGAACTGCCATAATTACCAATAAGTCTACCCGTATAACTCGCGGCCTCAACTGCATAGGACATAATTCACAAGCCTCCCCCACATACACAACACTAACAGGAACATATACCTCAAGTGCATGTGGTAACAAATATGCCTCTAGTCCATGCAGGAATGCAACATGCTCCTACTCCGACTGCTGTGATGAAATCACACCCGCGACAACTCGATCCACTACCGTGGCGCCCTCCAACCGGGCGGCACAGATTCATCCGCTCAAAGCAAGTGGTTGTCGCCCAATCTGCCTGAAAATCAGGACTATCCACAAGGGAGCACGACCTCTGTCTCTGCTCACATTGAGGAGACGTATAAAGTCCTCCGCAGATAACAAATCCACGCTACCGCTGCGCTACTCTGATATAGATGCGGATGCTGCCATCGGGGTCCACCCGATCTCTGGCATCTCGAAAATTCGCCATCCAGGTACGGAGATGAGAAATGCCTCTGCCGGTCAGTCTGTCCTCCATCACCCGACGCCAAGCGCCGATATCCAGAACTCGCCTCTGGCGGCCGATCCCTATCCAAAGAAACTGCAGCGTCAAGCTCCACACACAATGCCTACCCATCGAAGCGTCAATAATTCAAAACGGAGGGACCAACTAAACTGAAAGGTATCCTGGCGCAAACCATTCCCCGTCAAACATATCCTATGCGCCTCGTCCCTCGAAACCTGGAGCGTGCAGTTCGACAACTGTATAAACTCCCTAGCACATGAAGGCTCACAGATAGTCTCTCCATCACCACCAACCCCAATTTTGCCTACAAGGGCTCCAACTCAAACCTGTGAATCGGGATGGTTCAGACTGCCGGGACTGGCTCCATCGACCAATGACGTCCCGAAGCTCAGCTACTATCCACTATCCACCCTGCCTCGGTGCCTCGGCACTACTCGTCGGCACGGAGGGGCTGCTCGCTCAGTCGGTGCCACAAGTGCAACTGAAGGTACCACTGCATAGGAAGAAAGTACTAGAGGACACTCAAGCGATACTGCCACTGGCTATGCTCTCTGCTCCAACAAGCGCATCAAACGTTCCATGGCCTCCTCCTGGCATCGGACAGCCTCCGACATCTGTGCCATCTGGATCCATAACTCTTGGGTCTCGCTCTGCTCTGATAGCTCTATCTCCCGCTGCTCGGGTTACTCATCAGATGCGGGATGTGCCATCTTCGCTACACGACGTCTCAGGGGCATCGTAGTCCACTGCACAATAACAAACATCAGGACACAACAACCATACGACCCAATCCAGCGAAAGTCTAAGGCATGTTACCAATTCCACAACATTATGTTGTCTGCAGCCAACATAATCGCTTAGGAGCATAAACATGCCAATCACTCATCCCGTCTCTTGGGAGAGGTACAAAACTCGATCAGGACTCTCGCTAAAAGTCACGACTCTCACGTAGTCATCCTAATGTCCAACCACAAGCCTAGGGTTTCTAAGTCCTCAATGACCTACAACCTAGGCTCTGATACCACTCTAATCTGTCACGCCCCGGGGTCGAAACTGCGACCCGGCTCGCCAACAGATCCGCCACCTATGCCAAACCCGCATAGGCGAAGCGTCCTACCTGCAAGAGAAGTACTACAGCTAAACAGATATCAGAGCTAAAAATAAAAATCTGTTGTATAACTAAATCAATCACTGTACAACTGGAAATAATACAACAATGTCCGTCTCCCAAAATGATAGTCATACAATATCCTCATATACAAACTCAGAACTCAACCGGGAGGTATCTCCAATAAATACAACAGTGTACAGGCTCACAATACAACAATCCTCTCTACAACAGTCTCTCAAAGAAGGAAAATAAAATAACTAATCTACTGAAGCTCTCCTCTGAAGGGGTACCGCTACACTCCAACGACGGGTAGGGAACTAGCTCGCGACTCCCTCGCTCGGTCAGAAGGATCAGCAACAGGAACAACAGGAACCAGAGTAGAAGTTCCTGTGGGAAAAGACACCACGACGGGTGTGAGAACTACGTCCCAAGTAGTTCTCAGTGGGTGCCGCCAACAAGCCCGACGGTCGGCCCACTAAGTCCACTAGAGGCATAAAGTAACAAAAGCAGTGCTGTAAGGAAAGCTGGAAAAGTAAACTCTACAGCTACTATGCCTCTACCTAGATGCTCAAGGAGTGGAACAGAAAGAACATGATGCCACAACTAACTCTCATCTCTGATCACCCAATCTGAACTGACTGCCTCATCAGGTCCAGTCAAGCCTGCGCCAACCTACTGCCGTTACGTCCCGGAGGAGCGGACTTACGTAGGACGTCCATGACTGCCAACATGCGCCAACCTACTGCCGTTACGTCCCGGAGGAGCGGACTTACGTAGGACGTCCATGACTGCCAACACCAGCACAGCCAGAGGGACAATTGCAACGACAAGTCGCGATAGAAAAGCTCAATCTCACGCCGGTACACAACCCGGTCTCGCCTACTCCGGAGTGGCCCTCGAGGGGAGCGACCCGCTCGAGTCAAAGTAACCCATCTCAAGTATCTCTGTAAAGTATCTCTGTCAAGCCAAATGCGGCTCATGCAGGCTATGATCCACGATCAAACAGATCGGTAACTCCAAGCTCAAACACAACTCAGTCGGAAAAAGAACCTCGACTCAAACAGCTAAGTCGGAGAACCCTCAACGACTCAATCTGATAAAGCACGACCATGGCTGAGTCGGGAAACTTCCACGACTCGATCTGCCAGAACCCCAAGATCCTCAAAGCTAAGTGGGAGAACCATCTCCACCACTAAATCAGAGAAACAACCTCTAGATCACACTCTACCAACTCATAGCACAAAGTCGCATCCACTGCGAACAACTGCCTCTACAGGCCAACATCGCATCCACTGACCCGAGGAAGGGTCCGGGAACCCCGAAAGACTAGAACCTACAATCCAAATCAAACAAGAACAGGCTTTAGGCATAGCCTCTCGTTGTTCTCGTCCCAAGAAGAAGGCAGACCTTAGAACCCAGACCACTCGAATCATCTCGGGTGGTTAATTATAGGAAAAAGGTGACATTTCTTACTGAAGCCATCTGATCTGTAAGAAATCCATATTTAATGATTTTTAGTTCTTTTTAGGAAAACAGTTGAAACCAAGTTTTACATCTAAGCCTCGAAGAGCTAATGCCTTCGTCCAATCAAACAGGAACAGACTCAGGAGACCCTACGATGCTTGGAAGAAAATATTTGGTTGACAAAAATCATATGTGTGTCCAAAAAGGTTCTGGGTTTAAGGTCCTGCTAACACTGATCTACCGCTGCCACTAACACAGCGGCGACAGATAAAACAAGAAAAATAAAACATCTCGGGACCGCCGTCTACCCAAACAGCTCCCGCTACAGAAGAACAACCAACTACATCTACCAGACGCCACTCTGCTCCCAAGCACGAGTGTAACATGCATCCCACACTAAAAGATAACACCTGACCACTCGGCCCACTACCCGGGCGAGGAAGAACACTATGTCCAGGAAAGTAGAAGTGTGGATGTCTAAAGCAGAAATAACCCTAGCCCAAGTGAGGGTTTTCTACTAGTCTGGTTACACATGCAACATATGACGGGGTGCTAGGTCAAGTTCCAATAACTACAATTTACAGGTGGTAGAAAGCAAGGAGATGACAATACCATCAGATAATACAAGGAATAGCAATTCCTACATTCTAACATGCTGCACAAGCATTTCACTATCATGCATAGTCCTACTATAGCAGATTTAAAGCACAGTCCGTCAATTTTGGAGACAAGGCCACCCACCTGAAAATGCTAACTGTCCGGAGTCGCACAGCTGAGAAAGTCCAGAAACAGATATCTCTACACACCCACCAATCCAACAATACAGGAACAGTGATCAATACCTCCTGGGTACAAAAACACGACCCAAAGTTACACTTAATTCCATAAAATCCAAGCATCACAAATCTGCTGGGAACAGTCCCCTTAATGCGAAATTTTCACCTGTAAAACGAACTCCAAAAATTCCAATAAAAATATCACAGCGAGCGTCTCGTCGAGACCTTCGAAACGGGTACCTACACGCCCAAATCCGAGCCCCGTAGGCCAAGTTACAAATTCCACAGTACAGGTGCGCAAATACTCACAACCACACAACTGTAAACTCAAACACAGATAAAAGGGGAATAGTATACCTTCGGGCAAGCCTCAGAAAAATCCCGGAAAAATACAATGATAATCCTTGCGACGAGTAGATCCAAAAAGTGTACAGGCTCGTCTCAATCCGACACTCGGGTGCGGAGATAAAATTCCGGCAAGGGGCCGCTGTCCAAAAACTCCACCAGAAAACAGCGGCTTAGAAATGCCTCGAAAACCGTGTCATAAGCTCTGAATCCAGCAAGATGATCAACAAGAAAGTCGAAGACGTACCTCTCGTGATTCCAACGCCGCAGAAATCGTCCAAAAATACTGAGGAAGTAGCTCTGTAGACCTCCCAGATCAAACTGCGACGATAACGGGCCTCCGATGAAAAATCGCCACACTGCGCTCCGATGCCGAAGTCGTCGACGCCGCGGCTTCCAAAAAATCCGGGCCTCTGCCAGAAGATGCACAACACCAAGATCTACAACTTTCCTAAAGGGGCCATGGGCAGGGGATCTCGGGAAAGGGGGCAAAACTCTCTCACAAGACGGCTATTTAAAGCCCAGCCCGAAAATCCGAACTTTGGAATTTTGGCCCAAAGTTTCGGGCGCCCGGTACTTCCGGGCCGCTACAGTAGCGGGCCCGGCCCGTTACTGTTCACGCCCGGAAGAACCCCAGGCCTCCACGTGTACACCCAAACAGCAAACAGCTGTTTGGGCCAACAGCCAAGCGCCACGTGGCCGAACCCAGCGACGACACGTGGCGTCCACACCGGGAGCCTCGGGTCAACGCGCCCACGCCGCGCCCCACGTGCGCCCACGCGTGCCTGTCGGGCACGCGGCCCGAGGTACCAGCTCCCCGCACCGTGGACCGCGCGCACAACGCCGCACCAACCCCGCTCTGCCACGTGTCCACCCCCGGGTCCACCGTGCACCCGCGCCATCCCGTGGACCGCGCCCACAGCGCCCGCCAACCGGGAGGCGCCACGTGGCCAGCGCCCGGGTGCACGCCTCCGCGGTGGACCGCGCACCTCCGCCGCCGCCAGCCGCCGCGCTCCGCCGCCCGCCGCCGCCGCCAGCGCCCCTCCGGCGGCCGGAACAGTACCAATCACCTCGAAATCCGTGCCGGGTCATCCGGGCTCCGAAAAATACAAGTAAATAGTCCATCTTGACCGTTTTCGCGCGCTGAATCCAAATCCGAAGTCCGATTTGCCAAATTCCTCTTCTAAAATTTGCCGAAAATTCCCGGAGAAGTGTTCTTTACTCAAATTTCGCGCTGAGTCCAATTTTAATAACCATTTCGCGCGAAACCACATCAAAACATCCGACGGGGTCCTCCGATCACTCACGTGATCCATTATACACCCGAAGTCCATCACTTGAGTCCAAATTGGTGCAGAAACACCGCCGACATGCCACATAGGCCTCCAGAAGCTGCTAATCGCACTGTAGAAGCCCTGCGGAGATCTGGGTCACCACACGGCCACTATGCCGCTGTATACAGGGTCAAACTAACCCGGCCACCTTGGTCACTCTAAGTTTTCTTTATTTTTTAAATTCTGGTGCTTTAGTTCAAGTTAACCCTCAGAAATTCTTATCCAACGGGCCCCAGCCCGGTAGTCCTGCTACCATAAGATAAGATTTCTAAGGTTGCCAATAACACCCGCAAGTGTTACCCCGTCCTACGGAAGAAACGTCCCGAACGGGTCTCTACCCGGAGAGGGGCACTGCCAACTGCTCCAACCTGGGCCGCGTTTCACTCCGTAGGTCCGCCCGTTTTATCTTTATCTTTTCTTTTGCCTTTAGCTCTTTGCTTTGCCTTTACTTGGGAAGCTGAGTCTTGCTCACACACTTTCCCCGGGAGTGACATATGCTCAACCCTCCCGTTGGCAACTTAGCTTTAATTCTTTAATTCACTTGGGAGTGACGTATGCTCAACCCTCCCAAGGGCCATTTAGGCTTTTCTTTTACAGGGTCCGAGGGTTCGAAGAGACAAATGCCTACAACCCCAATCAAACAAGAACAGGTTGTAGCATCGCCTCCCGTAGTGCTCAGCCCAATACATTTTATCTTATCCTTTTTACCTTTCATTAATCATTCTTTTTCTTTAACCATTCTCTTTACACTTTATGTTCAGATGAGTTTAAGGCACCTTAGCACTCATCCACCCAGGAGTGACATATGCTCAACCCTCCCGTTAGCATTTATGCCTCAATGCTTCTCTTTTACTTTTCTCTTTTATTTCAAGCACTTTGCTTGTCTTGATCGTTAATCACTTTTAGCTCTCTCTCGAGCTTTATTTTTTTTATCCTAAGTTCTTTACTCTAGGATAGTTTGGGTGTCTATAACACCAATTTAAGTTTGAACAACTTATTCGTTTACATTCCACTTATTTTGCCACTCGGCAATATCTTAAGTTTCCTGACCACTTTACACTTTTCTTACTGGTTCTCAATTCACAACCCTAAGCTTCAATTACCCTTAAGGCTGCACTATATCACTGCACTATGTCACTAGGACACCAGTTACTTTCAATCTTATCTAACTCAAGAGTTTATTAACCCTATTTCCATTTTCTCTTTCTTTCATGTCTCCACATTTGGTCATTTTCCATTTCCTTTATTTAACTCAGATTGAAGTTAAACTAATTAATCCCTTTACCCAGATGTCCTATGACTTTCTGGGGTTACAATATTTAATTCTTTAACTTGGGGATCAAATCCCCATATTTCCTGATTCCTCACTGAATCCTAGAGTTTTACTAACTCTATTTTTCCTGTTCCATGTTTAACCTAGGGTTGCACTAACTCTATTTCATCACTAGAGTTTAACCCTACTAGTTCATCTTAGGTTCCTTTACCTAAGTTCCATATCTTGTTTAACCTAGAGTTCTCTGACTCTATGTTTAACACTCTATTGTCAACCTTAGGTTATTTTTCCTAAAATAATGCCACTCGTCGATCTAGGTATATCTCCTAGGTCATCATGCCACTCGTTAAACCTTAATCTAGATTTTCTCCTAGTCTTACTACCAACATGTCCTGTTTCCTTATGTCACATGATTCCTAGGGTTATACCCTAACATGCTCACAATCATAATAGCTAATCCTTTTTCATGCATGCAGTTATTTTCATTTCATTCATCAAGTAGTAATTACTTCTACGCATGCATATTCATCATATATCTTTGGCAACCAACAGTTGCACTTTTTCCTCTGTGTTCATTTACACATGCACATCTATTCCTCTAACTCTGGCAACCAACAGTTGCACTTTTCCATTTGAAACCATCTACACAGGCAATCATAATCATAATTACCTAACGCCTCTAACAGGCTACTATCATGCTTCGAATCGAAAAGCAAGGGAGCAAGGGGAGAGGTCACCCAATTTCGGCAGAATTCCCCACCTTGTGGTGTTCCCAATTGCTTGTAGACACTTGATATTGGTCTCCGCGCGATTCCACTTGTCTCCTCGAGCTTGCACGCAAAACGGTGCACGTCCTACAATCCTGCACGCAAAATGATGCATGTCATTAAAATCCATACTTAGAAATGGTGCGCGCCACTTCAGTCGGCACGCAAAATGATGCGCAGCAACACGATCTGCACGCAAAACGGTGCACGTACCTCAAATCTGCATGCAAAACGGTGCATGTCTGACTGTAGGGTTGCACGCAAAATGGTGCAATTTTTCCTAGCCCTGCACGAAAAATGGTGTAAATTATTAGAATCTACACGTAAAATGGTGCGCATTGGTCCAACCCGCACGCAAAACGGAGCACGTACCCCGTATTGGCACGCAAAACGATGCACTTTCTACTGTGGGGTTGCATGCAAAACGGTGCACACTTTTTCATCCTGCACGGGAAAACGAGATACAATGTTAGAGTCTGCACGTAAAACGGTGCCCATTAGTCCAACCTGCACGCAAAACGGAGCACGTACCTCGGGTCGGCACGCAAAATGGTGCACGTTCCTTCTTCAACTTTGCACGCAAAACGGTGCATATTTTCCGCGTTCGCGTCCAAAACTGTGCCTATTTATCGATTCCGCACGCAAACGGTGCATACCTCCATGAGCGGCACGCAAAACGAGGCGCGCCCAAAATGCCCGCGAAACTCGCGTAGTAAAACGGCACAGTAAAACTTGGTCCCTGACACGCACATAGGCATGGGGGTCAAACCCATAATCCAAAAGGAAACGTAAAAATTGCGACAAAAATACCGCAAAATGGCATACGGGACCTACCTCAATGTCGTCGCGTCGTCCAACGCGTCCATTAATCCTATTTGAGACATCTTGCGCGCTCCATGGAGTCGACGGCGCGCTCGTGCGCGCCGAAAAGCCCGGGCGAAAATCGCCCATTCCTTCTCCTGGTACGCTCGGGTGAAGCCCAAGAGGGAAAGAGGAGGAAAAATAAGCCGTTTCGGGCCCATATAGGCCATTTCCGGACTTTCGGGCGCAACTTTCGGGCGCCCGAAAACTTTCGGGCGGCTACAGTAACTGTCCCGCCGCCGGTCCACGCGCCACGCCTTGCAAGCTTGGCGCCACGTCAGCATCGCTCGGCCAACCCGAGCGCGACACGTGGCCATGGACCCGTGCACCGCGACCATGGACCAGTGGCAGCCAATCAGAGGCTGCCACGTGGACCGCACTACCCCTCGCTCTGACGCCCGCCAGCAGTGACGCGTCGCGTCAGCGCGTCACGTCGCGCTGACTGACGAATAGGAGGCCGACACGTGGCCTGACCCCGCTGACCCGCTACAGTGCCCGCGCGCTTTCCCCGTGCACGCCTGCTCCCTCGGTCAGGGCGTCCAATGGGGAGACGCCACGTGGCGCTTCCCCACCTACCACGCGCCTCGGGCCGCGCGCCACAGCGCGCCGCGCGCGAAAAACTTGCCTCGGGATTCATGCCCGCTGCCTCGGGATTCACGCTCGCTGCCTCAGGATTCGTGCCAACGCCTCGGGATCCGTGCCAACTGCCTCGGGATCCGTGCCACAGTAACTTTCGGGCGTGCTACAGTAACTTTCGGGCGCATCGAAGTCCGGACCGGGCTGCTACAGTAACCGGTTCGCTACAGTGCTACAAAACCCGGTTTGCTACAGTATTTTCCGGGCGCCCGGAACCCACTTTCGGGCGCCCGAAACTTGGGCCCAAGCCCAGTTTCGCCCGTTTTCGTCCGTTCTTGCCCGTTTCTTGCCCGTTTTCGCTCAAATTTGACGGGCAGCCACAGTTTAACTTAATTTACCTCCTAATACTTAAACTTTTCAATTTGGACCGTATTTGGGTTACCAAAAGTCCCACTGTATTTGAATTCGCTGACGGAGCCCGTTCTCTCTATCCGGGTGTCCGATCAACGCGAAACTTTTACTGTGGCCTTAAAACACATTTACGGAGGTCCCGTAATTTTCTCGGAATTTTTCGAGACTGTGAATTTTCCACTTACAATCTGGGCCCACTTTCTCATGTAAGATTCCAGATCTCACATTTTAATCCCGATTTGGGCCCAATTCATTTCCAGGTCATCCTTTACCTCTATAAATTCAATAAAATATCATTTCATACCATTTTATTTACATTTATTTATTTATTAAAATTCCGGTTCACTATAACTGTAGTTTGACTATGCAAACTCTGATCCTAGTCACGGGTCTTAGTAGTATATGTTGACTACAGTCGGTTCATATTAGGAATGGGTGTTTGTTTACAGAGGATCTATCGCTCTCGGTAGAGAGATAATTAGTCCTATGCTATTTGTAAGGAAAAGCTCAGAAATCCTCGGCCGGGGTAAGATGGTTCATGGAAAGGTGTTTCCAAGAGTAACCATATGAGCTTCTGTCCTATCAAATTTGTCATATAACGGGTGATGGGGTTTGACGAGTATTCCATGACCTCCACTCAGTTGGGACTATGCGATAGAAGGTTTGTATTGTACGGTAACTGCACCTAGAGGTTTAGTCCAATATTCACTTCTGACTGGATTGCCACTATATGCTGCTAGGCGTCACTGGTGGATTGTGGGAACCAATAAGAATAATTATAGTCGAATAATTATTATACGAGGGAAGAATCAAATGTGTTTCATCCATCAAAAAGAGTTTCGATGATGATGCCGATGGGGATCGCATCATATCTCACTACCAGACAGAATTGAACCTATTAGGTCACACACATAAGGAATCGCGCATGATCGATATTATGGAGATGATAAAGAAGTTTATAGAATGGATTAATTATAATCACAATACTAAAGTTTACTAATTTATTAGTAAAAGGACTAATTTGCAATTATTGTAAATAAGAGGTATTTAAGTGCAAAAGTTGCATGGTGTATTTACTAATCGTTAGTAAATATTTTGAGGACTTATGTGTAAATGTTACACACGAATCTAATTATGGATAATGGATAATCCAATCGGATTAGGATTCGATTAAGGATAATGGATGATCCAATCGGATTAGGATTCGATTAAGGATAATGGATAATCCAATCGGATTAGGATTCGATTAGGATTAGGGTTAGGGTTTTCTCATTATAAATATATGCTATATGTGACATATTAAACGATAGAAAAAAAGAGAAAAAGAAAACCCTAGCCGCCTATCTTCTTCCTCAAGTCCTCCACAATTAATTTATTGTTCTCGATCTTCGGAAGATTGCTAGCACAATTAGAAGATTGATTCATCCTCCTTACATCGACGCAAGAGTTAATTCGTGATCGGATCGCGAATCAAGGCGATCGATTTTTCGATCAAGGGCGTGATTCCGTGTGGACACAAGTAGAGGCCGGGTGCGTGCGCGGCTATCAAGGACGAACAATTTTTACCAACGATCATCGGCTTCGCGGTGATCTCGACCCGCGCAAGGTAAAAATTAAATCCTAATTGATAAGATCAATTAGATTACCTTTTTACGATCTAAAACAATACATGAGGTGATCTTGGTTTAAGAAAATTTTAATTGCGTCTTTCTTCCGCTGCGCATATACGTATTTTTCTTACAGGTCGAGCCGTCGTTTGTCCGAAATCTTAGGGCGGTTCAGTCCGGTAGTTTTCCATTCAGGGTTACCACCGGGTTTCACCAAGAGTTTTAGGGCGTTTCGTGTGTCTTTGCCTCGGGGGTGGGTATTTGAACGCCCCAGCGGCGTCCATAGGTTTGATGAACAGAATTTTCAGACCCTTCTTGGATCAACTCACGTACAGACGAGGAGTGTTTACGAGTGACCTTGTAGACTCTCAGGGACCAGAAAGTGTAGGCCAAACTCCTAAGGTGTGAGTTTGGGCCTCGCGAGGTGGGCTTTTTGGGACGGCTATATGTCAGGAGAGTTAAGGCCTATACGACCAAGCAACTCAAGGAAACATTTCGTCCAATCAAGATCACCCCGGGAAGATGAGTGGAGCAGTCGATGCCTAGAGCGGTAAGAGTCAGACGGGAGACATACCGGTAACTGCGATTACGCAACTGGACGGATCAACAACAGACTTTTAGTGGCTTAAATTAACAAGGGATGTAGCACAACTCGTGGCTCGCTTTTGGGGTTGGTCATCGAATAAAGGCTGAACATCAGTGCCCGGCGGGGAAAACTGCAATCTCTCCTAGTGCCAGCGAGAAATGGGAAGATCACGAGGGGCGCAAGGCCAATGGGAAGAGCAAGTCGGACACGTTTGGCCACTTTCCCCATTTATTGGATTCCTGGCGTATATAAGTTTCGGGGACGAAACTTCTTTTAAGGTGTGAGTGATGTAGCACTCGAGAAATTCAAGTGTGTTTGCGAGCGAGGAAGCAGATCTAAACCTTAGTGATTTGCATACCGGTGCGCGGATTGCACAGTTTCCGATGCACAAATTCCGCCTTTTCGATCCGAGTCTGATCTCGAAAATCTGAGGTCGCCAGTGCGACCGTCTCATCAAATCGAGTGGAAATGGTATAGACCGTTTGCTGATCCGACGGTCGGATCGTCCGGAAATCAGCAAGAAACCAGTGGGGCCCGCGACTTAAGTGAATAGTGTTTTGAATAGTAACACCTTGATTTTTGTTTCCCGCGTTGGCCAACGTCGCCGATCGACTGTCTCGAGTCGGAATCTGACGATCCAGGTAGTCGATTTAAGTGGCGTTAGTAAATATTTTGAGGACTTATGTGTAAATGTTACACACGAATCTAATTATGGATAATGGATAATCCAATCGGATTAGGATTCGATTAAGGATAATGGATGATCCAATCGGATTAGGATTCGATTAAGGATAATGGAAAATCCAATCGGATTAGGATTCGATTAGGATTAGGGTTAGGGTTTTCTCATTATAAATATATGTTATATGTGACATATTAAACGATAGAAAAAAGGAGAAAAAGAAAACCCTAGCCGCCTATCTTCTTCCTCAAGTCCTCCACAATTAATTTATTGTTCTCGATCTTCGGAAGATTGCTAGCACAATTAGAAGATTGATTCATCCTCCGTACATCGACGCAAGAGTTAATTCGTGATCGGATCGCGAATCAAGGCGATTGATTTTTCGATCAAGGGTGTGATTCCGTGTGGACACAAGTTGTCACGCCCCGGGGTCGAAACTGCGACCCGGGCTCGCCAACAGATCCGCCATCTGTACGGAAACTGCTGCACAGACGAAGCGTCTACCCTGCAAGTCAAATCTATAGCTAAAAACATGTATCAGAGCTGAAACTAAAACCAAAAGCTATAGAATAAAACTGAACATCTGGAAGCAAAAAAAAATCACCCGTAGTACACAAATCCTCAAGGTACAAAGTCTCGCAGGAATAAAACAAATACTATCCTCACAAGTCTCTCAGAATGTCCAGTACAAAAGTAGAAACATAAAATACACCGGGAACCTCTACCTCAGACTCTCAATGCTGGTAAGGAACTAATCGGCCGCGTCCTCACCTCGATCTGCTGTCTCCGCGCGAACCAAGCCGGAACAACTGCCTCAACCTGTCACCGCAGCGGGTGTGAGATCTACTGCAGAAGGCAGATCTCAGTGGGTACCGTCCCAATATACACGGTATGCCCACTAAGTCTACTGGAGGCAAAACAGATAGGTATGCAGATAGATAGGTAGATAGATAATAATGGTAAGCTGAAATAGAGAGCTACAGCTAGAAAGTCACAATCATAAGGCTCCAAAAGGAAACTCTACTAATAACACGATATGGATACACTCTCTACTGCTAAGATGCCTCGGTATCAATGCTCAAAGGAAAGAAACCAACTATGAACACAATATGAAACCACCCGCTCATATCACCCAATCTCAAAGACTGCCAAAACTGGCTCAGTCCAGCCTGCGCCTGTCGTCTAGGAATGCACCTGCCCACTACCACGCATCCACAAGAGGACGGGATTTACGTGGGGCGTCCTAAACCGACCATCTCAATCTCACACACAGTGACCCCATGGTAACTCGGCCAGGGGTATCAAGCGACCACTAGTATATGAACTAGGCGCATATCCACATCGTAGCCTCGTCAGGCTCGGTATCATCATCGCACCGGGGGCGTAGCTCGAGGGGAGCGACCCCACCTAACTCAAATATCACAACTGTCTCACTGTGTCATAAGCGGCACATGCAGGCTATAATCCACGATCAAACAGATCGGTATCTCAAGGTCAACAGCACAACTCAGTCGGAAAAAGAACCTCGACTCACTCAGGAATAGCCCAAACACTCTCACAGCTAGGTCGGAGAATCTCTCAACGACTCAATCTGATAATGCACGACCCATGGCTGAGTCGGAAACCTCCACGACTCAATCTGCCAGAACCCCAAAAAAAAAATCCTCAAAGCTAAGTGGGAGAACCACCTCCACCACTAAACCAGAAACACCACCTATGATCTAGAATAAACCTATCAATCCCAACAAGGAAGGAGAACTCTCGTGACACTAGAAACTCGACACACGAAGCTCTAAAAATACACTCGGCCCTCTGGCACGAGTACTCAAGCAACTCGAACAATCTGAACCATTCATAATGTTCTCAATAATTAAAAACCCTTTTAAAACAGAGTTTTACTTAAAATGGGGTATTAAAATATTATGAAGGTCCAGATGTAGCCTGAACCTCAAAAGAATAAGCAGTCTAGTGTCAAATAACTTCTAAATCATGATAAAAATGCCTGGGGCACATGAAAGTCTTTCTACAATTTTCTAGGCAACTATCAGATTTGATAAGCATAAAACAGATAACTAAACATGATCAACTTGCATGCAATAGCATTAAAGGGCATGCCATAAATTTTGGAGAAATTCCAACCCACCTCGAAAGCTTTCCGCAGGCAATCGCTGAAGTCGGTGAAGCGCCGAATTGCTTGCCGCCGCAAATCTGCCGGAAAAAGAAAGTCGCGCCGCGCGCGCGCACTCTACCGCGACCTCCAAAGAATCCCCGGAAATAGCAAATAAAGCTCTCAAATCCTCACAAATCCGGCACGCATTCGGCGCGCTCACTGCCCACTCAGAGTGCGCGCAAAGGCTCAGAACACCCCAAGCAAGTGTTCTAAAAAAAAAACAATAAGTCCACCATCAGTTTAAGCTAGCCCAAGCCCCATCACCATACCGCATTAACCATCTGCAACACAGCTCTCAACACAACTAAACACATAACCCATGTCCTTCAGCTTCTAAGTCATCCATAGTGTACTTCCACAGCACACTCCAAATGTTCCAATTAGCACGTTAATAAATTAATGCCCACTTAACAATTTACTCACATACACCATCCACTTCACACAAACACCCCACAACTCAACTCAAATCACTTGCTCACAGCACACCAAAGGTCCCACAACACATACCCTTATGCTCCTAGCACAAATAAAATACATAACTACTTAAACCCGGATAGTTAAACCCAAGTCCATCCATATACTCAAAAGAATTACATGCTTACATATTATCATATACCAAAAATCCATAATCCACACTCTGCAAGCTCCAATTAACAAGTTTCCCCCAACATCTGCTCACTAACCAACAAATGCACACATAACAAGGTACTCACAATCCCACATACCACACAAACTACCAGCTCACTAACACCATTAAAAACACCAAGTCCACACTATACATATACCTCACACATGCATCCTCTATTACAATCACAAAAGAAAAATCCACAGCACTCATAAAAGCTCCATTTGTACACCCTGACAAGTCCACCATAAAAAACTGCATACTCGTAATTAGATGCCCACAAAACCCAAACACCATTTCTGCACTCCAATAATGCTCACCCTACATAATCACACTCATATAATTCACTTACACCCCTAAGCATCAGCACCACCCCTAATACAAATTTACAAGGTCCAAAATACATGCTCACAACTACGCAATTCCACAGCCAACTCAAACATCAAGGCACCAAAATACCCAAGTGGTCCATTACCAGCATCCATGCACACCCAGCATCAGCCTCATGCTCGGTACCTCAACAGAGCAACCACCAACTGCAAGAGAAAGGGAAAAGCCCAAAATTAGAGGACACACGGTCAAAAAGCGCGGTCGCTCAAAACCAAGCCCAAAACGGAATCCCCGCACGCCGACATGCGTCGCAAGCCGCCGCCGCGCGCTGCTGTCGCGCGGCACAGCAGCAGCCGGCGCGCGGCGCCAGGGCCCACTGCGCGGCGCCCTAGCCCGCGCGCAGCGCCTAGGCCCGCAAGCCGCGCGCTGCGCGGGCCCGCAGCCTGCGCGCCGCATCCGCGCGCATGCGCGTTGACTGCGCCGCGCCTGCGCAGTGCGCCCACGCGCCGTGCGCCCGCCCGGTTCCCGCTGCTTGCTGTTCCAAGTAAAATGGACAGCAAGCCCACACTGTCACGCCCCGAGTTTAAAAACCAGCGTCTAAAAATTTTTTTTTTTTTTAAATCAGAGTTGCAAACCAGCCAGGGCGCAACAGACCGCCACATATATAGAAGTCCCAATCCCACTGGGATTGAGCCTTTTCTATATATGCACGGCTAGCTTGGCAATCAAACAGAGTACTAACTACGTACCACTAATATAACACAGATAGTAAATTACACAATTACAACAACTTATTACATTTTCCTTGTTACATCAAATAACTATATGCTTGGCTATCGGCTGACCAGGGTCAAGCTCTATCTCGTGATCTCACCAACTCGTCCCGACATCTCAGCACCCGCTTGACCTGAAAAACAGTCACCCGAGGGTGTGAGACACACCGGAGTGTATCCCAGTGGGCACGACGAGCCGAGAAATAGCAGATCGTACCTACTGGTATACAATACTAGAGGATAGTAATAATCAGGGGTTAGAATAATCAGATAGGCAATCATGAAGATCAACAGATATATAATCACAGTTAGGATATGCAGATATATAATCATGGAGATCACAGTTAGGATATGCAGATATATAATCATGGAACTGTATTTAATTAGAGGATAGCAAAAATCATGAGTGATGATAAAAGCAGGCTGAATCAAGGAAGTATGTTAAAGTAACTTAACAACACATGCATCAAATAAATGAAAACACAAAGACCCAATCACAAGCTACCATATTGGCCTTCACAAGACCTCAGGCAAGGCTGCCCAACCTAGCACCAACCTGGTTGACATTCCCCAAACTAGGGTCACGGGTTGCCACGGCTAACCACTTTACCGGTAAAGAACATCGCTACGGGTCATGACTCCGCTGATGTTCGTGAAGTACAACGATGCGGGCGATCAAATGCAAATGCTCAAGCTCACGGTCCACTGACCGGGTAATCGGCAACAAGCCGGGAAATCCCCACTGGGATGCAATGACAAGATCAACTGAATCTCAACACTTATGCAGGAACACTCAGCAATAAATCTCAACTCATATGCAAGATCAAGGCAAATCTCAACTCAGCAGAAGCTCACATATAAACTCAACTCAACCACACAAACCAACCAAATGATACAAAACTTAAACACATATTTTTAAGAAAACTGCTTTGAAAAGTCCAAACCCCGAAGAGCATTGCCCTCGTCCTATCAAACAAGAACAGACTCAGGCGACACTACGAAGCTTGGGTTTCCAAATCTCGCAGAGCAATTGCCTTTGTCCTATCAAACAAGAACAGACTCCGGCGACCCTACGAAGCTCGGTAAAAACATCAGTTAAACAAATCTATGTGCTCAGCAGTGTATCATTTGATCGACAAGACAAACAGGCTTACTCATCAACCATGGAAATGTTCCAAGATAAGATATAAATACCAGAGGCACTACGAATAATCATGTAAGGCAGAATAGAACTGATAACAGGCATGGCTCAACATCTCACCCAATCAGACAGACTAACCCCTTATGCAACTAACACATGTTTTTAAGAAGACCTTTGAAAATAATAGGTTTTTGGGTCCCAACCCTCGTAGAGCGTTACCCTCATCCTATCAAACAAGAACAGACTCAGGCTACCCTACAAGGCTTGGAAAAAAATATTTATTTTAAAAGATCATGTATTTAGCAACATAACGGGCGAACAACAAGGAAGCAGGTATAAAGCAGGCATAAGGTAGCAAATCACTGAATCAATGGAAAGGCAGGCTCAAGCATTAATAGACTGATATAATAATCAAGCATAGGAGTGCAACTACGAAATGGCCAATTATTCCAACAAGGGTGCAGTGTATAATCAACAACTTCTAGAACATGGATCAAGATACACTGATAATCAAGTATAATGTGCAAGCTAGCTAATGACCAATCAGGCATGGCAAATGTCCAGGAATAGAGTCATAATATTTGGAAGCAACTGAGAATCAATCATGCACAACTAAAATCCTTTTTAGAAAAACAATTTTGAAAACATGTTTTATATCCAAACCTCGAAGAGAGATGCCTTCGTCCTATCAAACAAGAACAGACTCCGGCGACTCTGCGATGCTTGGAGACAAAACATTGGTTGAATAAAAACACGTTTATAGCAAAATAAAACTGATCAAAAGGAAGGCAGGCTCAAACATCAACTAGGCTACAAGAACAGGGGTCCAACCAATACTATACCCCAGAGGGCCGAAATGATAAAGCCCGGACCGAAGATAAACCCACCTGATATAACGCAGGCGGCTAATCTGAACCAACTGTATGCTCAGCACACCAGATGCTACCTAATAACCCTGAATGTGAATTAACAAATCAGTTTACTAACCAGTATACGATGTGATTTTTTTTTTTTGGCATCTAGACCCCTAGGGCTTTTAAATTTACACTTTTAGTGCCAATTTGGGCACTGTTTTCACTCGTTCTTTCAACTGGAGATTCATTTTAACATTCCGTCACTTCCAGCAGGTTTTCTACATCATGCTGAACACCGTGCTCACCCATTTGTGGCATCACGGGTTCCGAGGCAAACTTTGGCCCATAATATATGCACTAACATAGCCTTAATGTCATTTTGTTTCTTCGGGATTTCAAACAGAAATTTTAACGCGAGCATCGCGTCCAGTGACCCCAAATTAGCCAGGAATACACTGTCGCGGCTTCGCAAACAACCTAAAACAAGGTTTGGGCAAAAATTACTCTTAAAGGTAGTTAATACTATAACTTTTAACCTACACATCTTTTATTAAAACTTTGTATATGAAAGTGTCTCTGGACAGTGTCAAGATACCAGGGCTCACCCTAATTGTAGCCCAGATCTGTTGGTTCAACCAGAACCATAGCCTTGCACACATACAAGTTCACAATGCTCCAAACTTTATTCCACACAGATCTAACTTGATCTGAAGTGAGCATCAAGCTCAAGGGACTATTTGGAGCAAGTTTCATATTTATATTTTTGTCAAATTCCATTTACAAGTTCTTTGAAGCATTTTAACAAACACTTGGCATGCACAGGTTAAACACATACACACAACCAAAATTCAAGCTTGGTTCTCTGCAGCAAAAGGACCTGGGGCTTTCCAAGATGGATCAAATTGATCTACAAAGATTCTGGAGCAATTCCCCTTAAGTCGGAGCATGCCAAAACTCCTAGGTTGGCCGGGCTCAAGGAAAGAGATGAGCCAAATGCATGGAAAATCGTGACCAACAAACCAGAGGTTCTGGGCCCAAACCTTTTGCACAGAACTTCCCCAAAACTCAAAGTGAAACTTTCTGGACCCGTGCCCGGCGATAGGACACGGCGGCGGCGCGGCGGAGCAAGCTCCATTTTCAAGCTCTTCCACCTCTAATGGCGAATTTCAACCAAGGCACTTGGAAGCTCTCTAACTTGGATGGAAATGTTCTTTGGGTCCACAGGAAGCTTCCCGACCAATCCTCCCCGGCCGGAGATGGCCGGAGCGCCGGCGGCCGCGATTTGATCCCATTTCGAACCCATCTTGGCCGCGCTTCAACCGCGCTGCATGGTTGCCATGCAAATGCATGGATGGAGTCCCCTCGGTCCCTAGAAGAGTTCTGGGCAGGTGGCCGGCGTCGGAGAAGCTTGCCGGCGCCGGAGCACAAAGCTCGGCCAACATGCATAAAACTCAAAAACTAGGGCATCCAATATCTCTTGAATTACTAAGCCATATTTATTAAAACTTTGCAGAATTATTAGGAATGTCCTACAGTCCCTACACGCCAATTTTGGTGTGCTAAAGTCCAGTGGTTGCCGAGTTCTTCAAAGGTGGAGCTAAACTAGGTTTCCGGCGACCCCATGCCCCCGTCGGCCATGCGCTGTGCATGGGGGCTCGGGTCTCGGCCAGTAGCATCCTAGGGACCTAAGAGGTCCACTACTAGGGGTCCCGGGTTCAAACAACCTTTGGTTTGGGGATCCTTACCTTGGGCGGAGTTGGTGAAGGAGGGAAGAAGCCGGTTTCTCTTCTTCTTCCTTGCGCAACCTCGGCAAGCTCCAGGAACACTCCTCTGGTGCTATGGAACACCACTAGATCTCCAGATCAAAACTTGGAAGAAGTTGGTTCCATCCTCTTCTTTCTCTCTCACTCTCGGATTGCCTCTCTTGGAGTTGTGTTCCACGACCACTCCCGCACTCGGGACTAAGTCTGGGAGATACAGAGGGTCAGGTGATGCTTTGGATTCACCCCAGACCCCTCGTGCTCCAGCCCAAAGGAACCCAAAAGCCACCTGGCATTAAACGCAAGATTCTTGCAAAATAACCTCAAACCCGGTTCAGACCTAACCCTAACCTCCGGGGTCTTTACAGTAGGTACAAAATGCACCCAACACCCCATGGTTTAAGCCCCTAAATTTTTAGTACATAAAATATTATAGTTTTCTCAAAAATACCCCCCTTTCAGTGCATTTCACACATCTCGAGAAAATCCGTTCATCGAAATGCAAAACAGACTTCGCCACGATGTCCGGCTCGTCGACACCTGTCAAGTAGCGTATTTGTTTGGTTCGTTCGACGCCCGGATAAAAAGTTGTTCCATAAGGTTCGTTGAATTATCGCGCGTGGCACGCACTTCGATGCACCCGGGTCGCCAAACTCGAAATCCGTCAGTGCCATTGCGCTCAGAACGTCCAAATTAGCTAGGTTACATTACTCATACCTCTAGGTTAAAACTCTAGATAGTGGTTCGGCCATTAGTGAAAGCGAGGGACTAAAAACTCGAGGGTTACTATTCACTTAAGTCGCGGGGCCCACTTTTGATTTCTGATTTCTGGAAGATTCGACCGTCGGATCGAAAACATATGAATATGAAACTTCTATGTTTCGACGAGACGATCGCAATGGTGATCTCGGATTTTTCAGATCAGACCCCGATCAAAAGTCGATATCTCTGGGCCCACTATTGACCCACTATCACTCCACTTTTGCCAAAATTGACAAATTTTAAATATTTAAAAGCAAATAGAGGTTTTTAAATTCTGGATTACTACACACACTCTTTCTCTCAAAGCAAGAACCTAACATACCTCAAAAAGATGCCCGGCGCGCACGCCGCACGGCTCCAAGCGGCTACCAACGGGAGGTCCATAGCAAAAGCACACGCCAAACCCATCAACTCCACTTCCTCCATCTTCATCTTCCTTCATCTCTCTCTCCTTCCGCTCTTTCACCCTTTTCTTCCACTCCTCTGCTTCCACTCAACTCCTCTGTTTTAAGGTGCAGGAGGAGGTGACGTGGCAAGGCTGCTTAATTAGGGGATGCCTAATTAATGAGGGAGGCGGCAGCATTTAATGCTCCACTACAGAGAAATATCTCATCTCACACCTAACTCCAATTAACTCATTCTCATTCTCTTTCTTCCCTTCTTTACTTTACTGCCTCAAAGACTTAACCCATAAATTAATTTTATTAATTAATTAATCCAAAATAAGCCAACTCCAAGTCACTTTTTGCCTTCGGGGCCTCCGCACCAATCCGAAATCTCCCGAACTTCGCTGTAATTCCAAAGTACATCTGTTCCAAGTGTTTCCCGATTTTTTTCTGCACACCACGGTGGAGTCGGTGCTCCCCAAACCAGTACACAATCGGCGCACAATGCCCGGGAAAAAAAACCCGAATCAAGCTGGGGCTTCCGCGTTGATCCGAAACAACCCGACATCATCTGTAAACACATAAGAAACACACCCGAGGCAAATCCTCCGCACCACGCCATCATGCGAGGTCGGCGCGCCATCCAAAACGCCGGTATTCTACACTCTCCCCTCCTTAAAAGGGTTTCGTCCTCGAAACCAGAATAATTCCACAACTCAGGAGGGTGACTTAAACAAACGGGAATAGGGAATCACTAACTCATCATCAGGCTCTCAGGTGACCGTTCTCACTCAACAAAAGCTCCCTGGGACCTAGTCCAAAGGTATAATCCGCCTACAAAACTCTTTTGCCTCACCAGCAAAATTGCATCGGTCGCTCCTAAAAGCTCAATTCCTCATCAAACTTCATGAAGCGCAAACCAAAATCATGCAAGGGATCAGAAACACTTCTTCCAGACAGATAAAACTCACATAAAAAAACTCTCCGCGTAAGTTCAAATCTACAATCCCTGCGGAAAAAGGCTTCCACCACACAAGATCTCCAAGGGCATAACTCCCTCGTTGCTCCAAAGCAACCAAAATTCAAGTTACACATATACTACTGCTCGCCTAAACAAGGCGTCCATAACCATAGAGTCACCACCGAGATAATGATATACCTTATCACTCATGAAACTCCAATACTCTGCCCACCGGCGTTGCCTCAAACCAACTCTTCCTGAGTAACCAAGTACTTCAGGTTCGTGGATCCATAAATAACTCAATTCCCTCTCTTATCACTGACAAACATCCACATCCATGCTGGTATCCTCTTTAGCTTATTTCCTCATAGCTACACTGGCCTTGCTTAGTCCAAAAGCTTCTGACCTCGGTCACCATTATAGGCTAGGGCTAGTCCCCAACGGCATCACCCTTCGTTGGGTCATCTGTCGCTCTTGCAGCAGTAACCACATGGCCTGACAACAAAACCTTTCGAAGCCAAAGACATACACTCTCCACTTGGCAACCAACTTCTTCCCTCCTAGAAGTTGCAGCACTATCCCCAAGTGCTCCTCATGCTCTAAGTCACCTCGGAGATAATCCAAACATCCACGACGGGTAAAACTACCAACCCGTCCAACACAACCGAAACACTCAATTCCCTCAAATCCATAGGCCACAGGGCCTCAGTCAATCCACTTGACCGCAAGGCAAGCTCAGACAACCCCTACCAGGTCCCAAACACTAACCGGGCACCGTCCTCGGCTGTAAGGTTCCACGAGCGATCAATCTCACAAAGGGCATCTGCTGCAACACGACCCAAATCTGTCAGTGCTCTAACATCCTCTATAAACACACTCCTCCTGACCAGGTCCACGGAGGGTCATTGTCCTCTCTCGACAATTCCTGATAGCATGACGTTGGGGTAACCAATCCTTATCCATTCTCCTATCAACATCTCGGAGCTGATGAAGGATTAACAACTCGATGATCAAATCCAAGGTCCTAACAGCACTGGGCCAGACTGGCAACACTCATCCATGTGCTAAACGTGATATGGAACCTGATCCTCACGCGCATAAGCCAACAGTCTCCTCTCTGGCCAACGCGAAGCTACCCCTGCTCTACTGAACATGCACACGCGGTGTCGGCATCAACAAGCTCTAACTTCGACGACCCAAGGAAACCACACCTGGTAAAATGTGATCCACTATCCTGGCGCTCTCTAGCCGGCTGCACAAACTCAACAAATAGATGCTGGTGGCCATCGCTCTAACTGCCTCGGCATGACGGCTCCATCAGTCTGTCGGTACATCGAATGAACCTCTTTATCCAAAAAGGGGTAGAGGGGTGCTGTCGCAAGCGGCAATTCCAAAAGCACCATTCAGGAACACTCTGCCTAAAAATGTCCTGACACTGCTGCTGGTGCCTCGTCTGTCGAGAACCTCCTAGACTTTGTCTCCTGTGAGACCCATGATCCCGAGACTGGAATCATGGCAAACCTCGATCCACACAACTATCCCAAAATTCGACGATGCTAGACGTCTCTCAGTGAATCTGTTCCCTTGCTCTTCGTCCCTCCTGGAAGTGATCGCTGATCCTCGGTCAATCCACTGAGCATGCACAATCGCTGCATCAAAGGTCGGCGCCCGCCGAGTATGCCTTGAATCATAGATGTCTCGATGCAGTCTGCTCTCAAACATAAACAACCTTCTGGGCCTCATCTTGTGCGGCAAGGGGTACTCTGCTCAACAATCGCAGAAACTCGCTCCCGGTCATCCTATGCGCTCCCGGTGGTCCAGCAGGACGAACTCGACGCCACCAACTCCCGGCGTCCCTATCCAAAAGTGCACAACCAAGTGCACCAGATGCTTCTCCTGAGTGAATAATTTTTAGATAATTTTTCCAAAGCAGCAGTCCAGTTCTCGGCCTCCTAAGGCTTCAACTCGGTCCCGAAATCTGCAGGGGATGGAACTTGATGAGGTACACAACCGATCGGTAATCTCTTGCTACTCCTGCACTATCCACAGTGCGATCTGGGTCGAAGTCGACGGTGTCACGGCAGGAGGTACTACTGGCGATACCCCAGGAGATGCTCTCGGTTCAAGCATGCGCATCACGTGCTCCATGTTCTTTTCCGGGCGCCGCATCGCCTCAAACGTCTAGCTACTTGGGCCTATAACTCTTCAGACCTCGCTCTGCTCTATCTATTTAGCCTCCCGCTGTTCGACTCCTCATCCAAGGTCAAACGCACCCTCGCCACTGTACGGCGTCTCAAAAGCATCCAAAAACCACTGCAACATAACAAACATTAGGACAAAACTCTCTCGACCCAATCAAGCGAAAGTCTAAACATGTTAACCTTTCTAAAGCATTATGTTGTCTGCAGCCAACATAATCATCTTTAGAGAAATAACATGTAAGATCACTCACCCTAATCCTCTGGGGGAGGTACAAACTCAATCAGGACTCTCGCTAAAATCACGTCTCTCACGACGGTCATCCTAATGTCCAACCAATAGCCTAGGGTCTCTAAGTCCTCAATGACCTATATTCCTAGGCTCTGATACCACCTAAATCTGTCACGCCCCGGGGTCGAAACTGCGACCCGGGCTCGCCAACAGATCCGCCATCTGTACGGAAACTGCAGCACAGACGAAGCGTCTACCCTGCAAGTCAGATCTATAGCTAAAAACATGTATCAGAGCTGAAACTAAAACTAAAAGCTATAGAATAAAACTGAACATCTGGAAGCAAAAAAAAATCACCCGTAGTACACAAATCCTCAAGGTACAAAGTCTCGCAGGAATAAAACGAATACTATCCTCACAAGTTTCTCAGAATGTCCAGTACAAAAGTGGAAATATAAAATACACCGGGAACATCTACCTCAGACTCTCAATGCTGGTAAGGAACTAATCGGCCGCGTCCTCACCTCGATGTGCCGTCTCCGCGCGAACCAAGCCGGAACAGCTGCCTCAACCTGTCACAGCAGCGGGTGTGAGATCTACTGCAGAAGGCAGATCTCAGTGGGTACCGTCCCAATATACACGGTATGCCCACTAAGTCTACTGGAGGCAAAACAGATAGGTATGCAGATAGATAGGTAGATAGATAATAATGGTAAGCTGAAATAGAGAGCTACAGCTAGAAAGTCACAATCATAAGGCTCCAAAAGGAAACTCTACTAATAACACGATATGCATACACTCTCTACTGCTAAGATGCCTCGGTATCAATGCTCAAAGGAAAGAAACCAACTATGAACATAATATGAAACCACCCGCTCATATCACCCAATCTCAAAGACTGCCAAAACTGGCTCAGTCCAGCCTGCGCCTGTCGTCTAGGAACGCACCTGCCCACTACCACGCATCCACAAGAGGACGGGATTTACGTGGGGCATTCTAAACCGACCATCTCAATCTCACACACAGTGACCCCATGGTAACTCGGCCAGGGGTATCAAGCGACCACTAGTATATGAACTAGGCGCATATCCACATCGTAGCCTCGTCAGGCTCGGTATCATCATCGCACCCGGGGCGTAGCTCGAGGGGAGCGACCCCACCGAACTCAAATATCACAACTGTCTCACTATCTCATAAGCGGCACATGCAGGCTATAATCTACGATCAAACAGATCGGTATCTCAAGCTCAATAGCACAACTCAGTCGGAAAAAGAACCAAGACTTACTCAGGAATAGCCCAAACACTCTCACAGCTAGGTCGGAGAATCCCCCAACGACTCAATCTGATAATGCACGACCCATGGCTGAGTCGGAAACCTCCACGACTCGATCTGCCAGAACCCCAAAAAAAAAAATCCTCAAAGCTAAGTGGGAGAACCACCTCTACCACTAAACCAGAAACACCACCCATGATCTAGAATAAACCTATCAATCCCAACAAGGAAGGAGAACTCTCGTGACACTAGAAACTCGACACACGATGCTCTAAAAATACACTCGGCCCTCTGGCACGAGTACTCAAGCAACTCGAACAATTTGAACCATTCATAATGTTCTCAATAATTAAAAACCCTTTTAAAATGGAGTTTTACTTAAAATGGGGTATTAAAATATTATGAAGGTCCAGATGTAGCCTGAATCTCAAAAGAATAAGCAGTCTAGTGTCAAATAACTTCTAAATCATGATAAAAATGCCTGGGGCACATGAAAGTCTTTCTACAATTTTCTAGGCAACTATCAGATTTGATAAGCATAAAACAGATAACTAAACATGATCAACTTGCATTCAATAGCATTAAAGGGCATTCCATAAATTTTGGAGAAATTCCAACCCACCTGGAACGCTTTCCGCAGGCAATCGCTGAAGTCGGTGAAGCACCGAATTGCTTGCCGCCGCAAATCTGCCGGAAAAAGAAAGTCGCGCCGCGCGCGCGCACTCTACCGTGACCTCCATAGAATCCCCGGAAATAGCAAATAAAGCTCTCAAATCCTCAAAAATCCGGCGCGCATTCGGCGCGCTCACTGCCCACTCAGAGTGCGCGCAAAGGCTCAGAACACCCCAAGCAAGTGTTCTAAAAAAAAAACAATAAGTCCACCATCAGTTTAAGCTAGCCCAAGCCCCATCACCATACCGCATTAACCATCTGCCACACAGCTCTCAACACAACTAAACACATAACCCATGTCCTTCAGCTTATAAGTCATCCATAGTGTACTTCCACAGCACACTCCAAATGTTCCAATTAGCACATTAATAAATTAATGCCCGCTTAACAATTTACTCACATACACCATCCACTTCACACAAACACCCCACAACTCAACTCAAATCACTTGCTCACAGCACACCAAAGGTCCCACAACACATACCTTTATGCTCCTAGCACAAATAAAATACATAACTACTTAAACCCGGATAGTTAAACCCAAGTCCATCCATATACTCAAAAGAATTACATGCTTACATATTATCATATACCAAAAATCCATAATCCACACTCTGCAAGCTCCAATTAACAAGTTTCCCCCAACATCTGCTCACTAACTGTGATGATCCGGAATTCTACAGGGCTTTTACAGTGTAACCGGCAGCTTCTGGAGGCCTACGGGGCATGTCAGTGGTGTACGGGAGCCAATTTGGACACAAGTGATGGACTCCGGACTTAAAATGGATCACGTGGGTAATTGGGGGACCCTGTCGGATGTTTAGAAGTGCTTTCGCGCAAATCGTATATCAAATTTGGACTCGGCGCGAAATTCGGATTGAAAATACCTTTCCGGGAGCCTCCGGCGATTTTTAGAGTTGGAATTTGGCGAAACGGATGTCAAATTTGGATTCAGCGCGCGAAAACGGTCAAAACGGACTACCCACTTGTGATTTTTGAGCACTGGGTACTGTTCACCGTCGGAACAGTAACTCCGGCGATCGCCGGCAGTCGGCGGCGGCGGCGGGCAGCGCCGGCGGGCGGCGGCGCGGCCTCGGGCAGGCGGCAAGCGGCGCGGGCAGGGCGCGGGCAGCGCGCAGGCGCGCGGGCAGGCGGGCGGTCCACGCGGCCGGCGTGCACCGAGGCGGGGGACACGTGGCATCATCCTAGAGGTCGGCTCACGGCGGTTGGTCTACGCAGTATTCGGGATGGCTCATGGTTTATGGTGCACCGGGCTTGGACACGTGGCAGATTTCTATTGGTTCGGTCCACAGAATTTAGTGCACCGGGTTCACTAGGCAGAGGCATGACACGTGGCATTCTCCTATTGGTTGGTCAACTGTGCGGCAGGCCGGTCAGAGGCGTCTGGGCGCGCGGGCAGTCGTGGTCGGGCCACGTGGCATAGTTCCATTGGTTGAGGTTGGTGTTTTGTGTTCTGTGGACACGTGGCGACATTTTAGTGGACGGTTTTGGTGTTTCCTGTTCGGCGGGACACAGAGGGAATTAATGGAAAAGATTTTTTTGGTTTTTCCTATTATCTCCATCCGAGGCTCATTCAAGGGCATTTTTCACCACCTTAGAGGCTTCATCTTCTCGAGGAGTGAGAAGATGAAATCTTCATCAAGAAGAGAGGAAGCATCATGTGAAGTTTCGGATTTTCTGGCGGCACAGATTACGAGATTTCCATTTCTCCGGCACGGCGCGACGTTCCTTCATCGGTGTATCCCTTTCGTCGTATTTCAATGCGAGAGCTCTCCCGGCCTACCCCGATCACATTTTCCGGCGATTCTTGCGCCATTGGAACGGCGACTGATAGAGCTTTAATGTTGGTATTTCCTGTTTTCCCTCATTTCGTGCTTTTCAAGGAGTTTTTCTGGGTTTACTGTGACACCCTTTGCTGCGATTGAGTTTTGGACAGCGGTTCGATCTTTCAGCGATATCTCCGCAACCGGACATTGGATTGAGGTGATTCAAAAGGAATTTTACATCTACACATCGCAAGGAACATCCTCAAATTTTCCTGGATTTTTCTGGATTTTCCCCGAAGGTGAAAAAGGCATTATTTTCAGTATTTGGTGCTGAAATTTACAGTACAGAGTTCTTTGGGATAGTCCCCTTGCCGAATTTATATCTCAGTGTAGGAAACTCGGATTTGAGCGTGCAGGTACTCGTTTCGACCGGCTCGTCGCGAGGATCGCGACGGTATATTTTTGGGAATTTTCTGTGCACAACTCGCAGGTGAAAAAGGCTCAACTCTGGACTGATTACTGGAATAGCATGTTTTGAGGATAATTGTATGTTTAATTGCATGTTTTGGGGTAATTGTGAACAGTGATCGCGGCGGCTTATCTGTTTGGACTTGTGGCGTGAAAAAGAGATATTGGACAGCCTTGGGTTGCGCAATTCCAGGTGGGTGGTTGCTTTACTCCTCTTTTCTGATGTACCCACTAGGAATATTAGAGTAATCCCCTTTATTGGACATGTTGAATGGTCACCTAATGGACATGCATGCTTAACTAATTAATTGTGAGCCTATCATATGGAAAACATTATGTTGGAAACTTGATATGTTGGAACTTATACATGCTTCATGGACCTCGTTTTAGCATTTAACCTTGCATAAGGGGGGGGGATGTACTTTCATATTGTGATATTGTGAGGCGTCTTGTGGGAGGGTACCACTTGAGGGTTTTTGGATAGGCATAGGTGGATGATTCATGTGAGGGTGATTAGCAGGTTATGGACATGTGTGGTTGGATTGTGATTTAGCATGATGATTACACCCAGGTGGAGTTGTTATTTGATACACATGGTGAACCACTATTTGTCACTCCCCTTCTTTCTTCCATGAGGAGATAGGCTTGATTTAAGGGATATCTAGTTAGACCATTTCTGATCGCTACACTATATGTTGGGACTGACTTAGAAGGAACCCTATTGTCTCTTCTTCCCCTATTCCTTAGGCAGGCGGCTATTTGTTGCTCGGGTTTGAGCAGGGATCGGCATAGTGTAGCCGGGGCTTGGATTTTAGCTTTTGGGGTATTGCGGCTATTGCGGATAGTAGGCGGTTGACTGGATGTCGGATCTGGGTCAGGATTGTCATTACGGGTGTGGTTGTTAACCCTTCTTCTTTTGATTAACCGCTAGGCATTTGAGTAGCTTCTTTGATTAAAAGGATAAATGCACTTTATGTGTGGCAATGGCAGGCTTATTGTGATTAAACAGATATTGTTAGAACTTACTTGATTGGGGATTATGATTGTAGAACAGCAGCGTCATGTTAAAGGATAAGGCTAATCAATGTTTTGTGGGCCTTGGGTATGTGGCATAGGCAGGCACATGCTATCTCATATTTACTATTCTCATACTGTTCTCTACATGCTCTGACATTATGAAGGTTATCGACATCTGTTTATCTTTATATCATCTTGGGACATTTGCATGCTTGTATGGTCACCTAGATAGGCCACCTTTTTCTGCTACACTATCATGCTGGAATTGACATAGGAGAAACCTTTTTATTATTCTTTTCTACTTTCATTTGAGGCTCTGTGTATTTGTAGCTCGTGCGCGAGCAGGGGTTTGGGATAGTGTAGTCAGGATCTTGGTTTTTGGGACAGGCAGGCTTGATGGCAGGGCATTGCGGCAACCGCGGACCATGGGCGGTTGACCGGTGGTTACTTATGCATCAGATTGGGTATCAGGTCTCTAGTGGATGGAGTTTCCCACTATTTGTTTATCTTGCATCAGGTTGAGGTCGGGTCTCCCTTTAGTGGATGGGTTTTCCCACTTTGGTCATAGTCATGATCCAGTCCTGCTGACTTTGATACTTGTTACTGAGGCACTTGACTCGTGTGGGTCGCTCCCCTCGAGTGCCCCTCCGGAGTGTGCGGTTTTCAGACCTCGAGTCTTCGAGACTCTCATCCCCTATCGGTGTTATGCGTAGGCTGGCATACCCGATTTGGCAGGCAGAGCAGGCAGTACCAGTGTTTACTGGTGGTCAGATTGGGTTTATTCAGGCAGGCATTTGTATTCTTATGCATACGTTCAGCTATTCTTTTAGCTCAGTTTTTAGAGGCATTCTAGTGGTAGCTTTTCATCAGGAGTCATACTCATTGCATACCACCTTTATTCCTTTTGCCTCTGGTAGACCTAGTGGGCGTGTCAGAGTTGAGGTTTTACCCACTAGGGGAGGCTACTGGTTTACTAGTAGTCTCACCCCCATTCTTCTTTCCTCTTTTTCTTCTCCCTTGTTTTGCAGTGTCTTCTGCGGGTGCTACTGGGCTTACAGTGACGGGTCGAGGAGAGAGGACGGCTGAGTAGATAGATCCCGAGGCAGGATGAGCACGTTAGCTGGACTATTGGTGTACCCATGTTTCCTCAGATGGTAGTACTTTCACTTTTGGGACTGGCTTTCGCCAGCAGGTTGTATTTATTTTGAGAGCTGGGAGAGACTGATGTATCATTTATGTACAGATGTATTGTATTTTATTTTCAGCTTCAGTCTGAGATGTATTAGTTTTAGTTCAGCTCTGTTTTTATTGCTCTTTTATTATATCTCTTATATCTGAGCAGGTTACTGGCGCTTCGTGTACACGGAAAATACCGTGTGCACGGCGGATCTGTGGACGGGCCCGGGTTCTGGTTTACACCCGGGGCGTGACACTAACCAACAAATGCACACATAACAAGGTACTCACAATCCCACATACCACACAAACTACCAGCTCACTAACACCATTAAAAACACCAAGTCCACAGTATACATATACCTCACACATGAATCCTCTATTACAATCACAAAAGAAAAATTTACAGCACTCATAAAAGCTCCATTTGTACACCCCCACAAGTCCACCATAAAAAACTGCATACTCGTAATTAGATGCCCACAAAACCCAAACACCATTTCTGCACTCCAATAATGCTCACCCTACATAATCACACTCATATAATTCACTTACCCCCCTAAGCATCAGCACCACCCCTAATACAAATTTACAAGGTCCAAAATACATGCTCACAACTACGCAATTCCACAGCCAACTCAAACCTCAAGGCACCAAAATACCCAAGTGGTCCATTACTAGCATCCATGCACACCCAGCATCAGCCTCATGCTCGGTACCTCAACAGAGCAACCACCAACTGCAAGAGAAAGGGAAAAGCCCAAAATTAGAGGACACACGGTCAAAAAGCGCGGTCGCCGGCGTCAAAACCAAGCCCAAAACGGAAACCCCGCACGCCGACATGCGTCGCAAGCCGCCGCCGCGCGCTGCTGCCGCGCGCGGCCGCCGCTGCCGCGCGTTGCTGCTGCTGCCGCGCGGCACAGTAGCAGCCAGCGCGCGGCGCCAGGGCCCGCTGCGCGGCGCCCTAGCCCGCGTGCAGCGCCCAGGCCCGCAAGCCGCGCGCTGCGCGGGCCCGCAGCCTGCGCGCCGCATCCGCGCGCATGCACGGTGACTGCGCCGCGCCTGCGCAGTGCGCCCACGCGCCGTGCGCCCGCCCGGTTCCCGCTGCTTGCTGTTCCAAGTAAAATGGACAGCAAGCCCACACTCTTTCTCTCAAAGCAAGAACCGAACATACCTAAAAAAGATGCCCGGTGCGCACGCCGCACGGCTCCAAGCGGCTACCAACGAGAGGTCCACAGCAAAAGCACACGCCAAACCCATCAACTCCACTTCCTCCATCTTCATCTTCCTTCATCTTTCTCTCCTTCCTCTCTTTCACCCTTTTCTTCCACTCCTCTGCTTCCACTCAACTCCTCTGTTTTAAGGTGGAGGAGGAGGTGACGTGGCAAGGCTGCTTAATTAGGGGATGCCTAATTAATGAGGGAGGCGGCAGCATTTAATGCTCCACTACAAAGAAATATCTCATCTCACACTTAACTCCAATTAACTCATTCTCATTCTCTTTCTTCCCTTCTTTACTTTGTTGCCTCAAAGACTTAACCCATAAATTAATTTTATTAATTAATTAATCCAAAATAAGCCAATTCCAAGTCACTTTTTGTTACGGAATTTGAGTTGGCGTATTTCGTGAATTCGGTTAAGTCTTGAAGATTGAAGGTAAAGGAAGTTGGATCATATAACTCAATCTCAAGAAAGAAGAATTCAAAAGGATCAGGTATGTTTAACTTAATATCTTTGGTGATCCGAATACTTCTTATAGCGTAGAAACACTTGGATGGATTTGTTATTGCATAAATATCAAAAACTGGACATGGGACATGTTCAGGATCCGTATCAGACTGTTCGATCCGGATCCCGAAGGTGGTTCGTTCATACACCAGTTCAATCCGGATCGTAGCTTCCCTTGATCCGGATCCCGAACACTGTGTTTACCATTTTATTTGAACGATCCGGATCAGGCTACTGCAATCCGGATCCCGAACGTCGATGTTTGGTAAACTGTATGAACGATCCGGATCAAGCACTTCGATCCGGATCCCGAACCTTCGTTTTTCTGGAATCTGTTTTTCTCGCTACTGCAATCCGGATCGCCGATCTCCGATCCGGATCGTCGTCATGTAAAAACTCCAGAAAAGGTTAGTTTTTGATCCTTATCTTCTTCCAAGAGTTTCTAACCTATAAATAGACCCTACGATTCTTTTTCTAGGGTTAGTCCAAAAAGTAGCCGTCATTATAAAATATAATCTTTTATACGGCCTAAGATCCACATATAGAGAAGAAAGAAAATCATAAATTCTATCTTATGTTTCTTCATCTACATTGATTGATTTGATTCTAGGTTTTCATACTCACATTTTGAGTTGAATGAAATCAATGAATACTTAGATGGTATTTCCGATCTATTTCTAATCTAAGTATTCGGCGGATCATCACCACCCAAAAAACAACGATTTACCCCAAAATCAGCGCGTGCACTCGCGTGGCCTTGTGGATTCAAGGTGCAACCGCTCTCGTGGATTCGGAGCGAGGTACGTTCGTGGATTCGAAGCGTGCTACTGGGTGAAGACCGTGGATTCGGTCGGACGTCGTGGACTCGACGTTGGACGCCGTGGATTCGGCGTTGGACGCACATCGTGGATTCGAGAAGCGTCGTGGAGCGAGCGGAGAAGATCAACTAGGAGCGTATGGAAAAGGTTGAGTCATCTGTGAGTATGGTATATCACCTTGTACGTGTTTAATTCTAGTGGATTTCACCGTGTTATCGGTCCTGTGGTTTTTTACTCCGGTTTGGAGTTTTCCACGTAAAAATCTCTGCGTGTTATTTATTTTTCCGCATTGGGTTTTTATATCGCAAAGATTTTTGAGTGTTTTTGGTTTACACCTATTCACCCCCCTCTAGGTGTTTTTTTCCCCTATTTAGATCCTATTATTCATATAACCCAACAAGTGGTATCAGAGCGGGAATAGGGTTGTAAACAATGGTTGAAGGTGGAAACATCAACAGACCCCCGTTCTTCGATGGAACAAATTATGCGTACTGGAAAGTACGGATGAAAGCCTTTTTACTTTCCATCGACGAACGGGTGTGGCAATCAATTGAATTAGGATGGTCTAATCCAACTGAATTTATTGGTGATGTTCGCACCATCAAACCTAGGTCGAAATGGACCAAGGAAGAGATTGATATATCTTCTTACAATGGCAAGGGAATAAATGCTTTATTTAATGCCTTATCTCAAACAGAGTTCTCTCGCGTCTCGGCATGTGAGACTGCGAAAGAAATCTGGGATGTTCTTCAAGTTACGCATGAGGGAACTAACCTTGTGAAGATTCAGAAACTGCAAATGCTTACGAGCAAGTTTGACTCTATTTTCATGGCAGAAAATGAATCGTTCACTGACTATTACACACGATTGCAAGACATCGTAAACTCATGTGCTAACTTGGGAGAGAAGATTCTAGAATTTAAAATTGTAAGAAAGATCTTAAGAACTTTTCCTGAAAGATTTCGTTCCAAGGTTACAGCCATTGAAACTATTAAACACCCGGACGAAATCCGTGTAGAAGAATTAGTTGGTTCTTTACAAACTTATGAAATGACATTTCCTACTAACTATTCTTCGGGAAAGGCATCCTCTTCTAAGTCTTCAGGTTATGCTTTGAAAACAACAAAAGAAGAAGACGCGGATTCATCCTCCTCAGGCGATGACGAGAATTTATCTATGGAGGACTTTGAGAAGCAGCTCGCTCTCTTGACAAGGAAGTTTCGCCGAAATTTTCGAAGGGGTAATTCAAGCAAAACTCCATCCTTCGGAAAGTGGAAGAAAGGCAAGGGTTCTTCAAGTTACAAGTCAAGAAAGCAAGAAGGTTTTTCTAAGGATAAGAAAAGCACAGAAGGACAAGTCCAATGCTTCAAGTGCCGAGGGTACGGCCATATCTCAACGGAATGTCCAACTAAGAATCTGTCTAAGAAGAAGGCGATGCAAGCCGTCACTTGGGATGACACCTCATCGTCAAATGAGTCATCGTCAAGTGATGAAGAAGACAACGCAACTGCGTTCCACGCGTCCACATCTTCACCCTTCATGTGCTTAATGGCAAGTACATCCGACTCGCTGTCCAACTCCACTGTTGAAAAGAATGCAACGGACAATGAATCGGATGATTCGGAAGGTGAAGATTTTGCTCTAGCCTACCATAGACTTTTGAGGGATTCAAAGAAACTGGCTAAGCAAAACAAGGGGTTGAGAGGGAGATTGCAGGATCTCGAAGAAGAACTAAAAAGGGTAACTTCTCTCTCGACCGATCTTGAAGTGGAAAGGGATAATCTGATAAAAGCAAATGTTTTCCTTCAAGAGTCCAATGAGCAATTCGAGAAGAATTATATAGATATGGTTAACAAAGCGAATTACTTCTTGAAGCTCAACGGCGAGGCTCGACAGGAAAAATTGGAAATGACAGAGACCATTCTCCAACTCAAGGATGACTTACAGCGATTTTCATCAGGAAGGAGTAAGTTGGATAAGCTTCTTGGTCTTGGTCAATCAAACAAGTTCGGCCTCGGATACAATCGAACTAAAGACAATTTTAGTTCGGTTGGGACAGTTTTCGTGCCTCAGTCGGTATCTCCTCCTCCGACACCGGAATTCACGACAAGCAACGACAACAAGCCAACTTCACCCTCCTCGGGATCGTCAAGCACTAAGGTATGTTTTCGTTGTAATTTTGCAGGGCACATAAGGAGAAATTGCAAGATGGGAGCCAAACACTCAACTCAAGCACTTCTTGCAACGACTACCAAAAGGGTAATTCCTCGGAAAGCAAATGCAAATTATTCGAAAGGAAAAAGCCTCGGTAGTTCATCAAACAAGACAACGACGTCAAGGAAAAGCGATGGATCAAACAAGACGCTTTCACCAAAGGTATCAACCTCACAATCATTTCCGACGTACACCAAAACTCGAAAGGTTTGGGTACGCAAAGGTAAAGTATTCCCTTGTCTTGTTACAAATATTTCCTTGCATGCATATGATAATTCGTCTTGGTATTTGGATAGCGGCTGTTCCCGTCACATGACCGGTGACAAAAACTGCTTTCAAAATTTTGAGAAAATCTCCGAAGGACTTGTGGTTTTCGGAGACGGTCAGTCTTCCAAAATTGTTGGAAAAGGAACGGTAGCTATTCCAGATGGCCCGATTCTGAATAATATATTATTTGTTGATGGGCCTAAGACTAACCTCATTAGTATCAGTCAACTTTGCGACAATGGTTTTTCTGTTAATTTTTCATCTGTTGAATGCATTGTAACTGATAAGGATCATGTTTTCTTTTTAAAAGGGATTAGATCTGAAAACAATTGTTATGTTGTTCCCAATAAAATTTCTGAAAATTGTAACTTAGCCTCTTTGAATAATGAAACACTTTGGCATGAAAGGCTAGGACACATAAATTTTAAGGAACTTGCTAGAATTTCGAACAAAGAGGTGGTCAAGGGGGTTCCTAAACTTTCACTTAATCAAAACATTGTGTGTGGTGGTTGTCAAAATGGAAAACAATATAGGACTGCACACAAGAACTTGAATCACGTCGGTACCAAACGACCCTTGGAATTATTGCATATGGATCTTATGGGGCCGACCCGTCAACCATCTTTGGGAGGTAAATGGTATATTTTCTTATTGGTTGATGATTTCTCTCGGTATTCATGGGTAGCATTTTTAGAAGAGAAAGCTGATACTTTTGATTCTTTTCACGAGATTTGCCTTCGTATTATGATTGAAAAGAATGAAAAGATCATTCGTGTTAGAAGTGATAGAGGTGGAGAATTCATAAATTCTAAATTCATTGATTTTTGCACTTCCAACGGCATTAAGCATGAATTCTCAGCACCCTATACACCTCAACAGAATGGTGTTGTCGAGCGCAAAAACAGGGTTGTTCAAAAGATGGCACGTGTTATGCTTCATAGTCGAAATTTATCGCTACATTTTTGGGCTGAAGCTGTGAACACTGCAATCTATGTTATTAATCGAGTTTATTTGCGCCCGGGAACGTTAAATACTCCATATGAACTATGGTGTTGTAGAAAACCCAACATCAAATATTTTCGTATCTTCGGGAGTCGATGTTACATTTTACGTGACCGTGAAAATCTTGGAAAGTTTGACTCTCGAAGTGACGAAGGGATTTCCTTGGGGTATTCTACGAATAGTAGAGCATATCGGGTATTTAACTTGGAATCTAAGACGATCGTGGAATCTATAAATGTTAAAGTAGATGAAGCTTTCCACTTTGCATCTGATAAATCTACCCCTGATATCTCTCTTGATGATGATACTCCTGTAAGTGCATCTTCTCATGATAATACTTTCAATATGAATGATGCATCTAATGGTTCTTCAAGCTTATCTGATGTGCAGGAATCATCTCATGTACCTCCGAGTACTCCATTACAACAAACGTTACGCATCTCCAAGGATCATCCTGAATCAAACATCATTGGAGACCCACAAGAAGGAGTCAAAACTCGGAGACAGTTGGTTTGTGGATTCACCTGTTACGTTTCCATGATCGAACCAAAGAACATCGATGAAGCTCTTCAGGATGACTACTAGATTGAAGCAATGCAGGAAGAGCTCCATCAGTTTGAACGCAACAAAGTCTGGGAATTAACGACGCCTCCGAAGCAACACAATGTGATTGGTACTAAATGAATTTTCAAGAACAAGAAAAATGAGGATGGTACCATCATCAGGAACAAAGCACGTTTAGTTGCTCAAGGCTACTCTCAAATGGAAGGTATAGACTTTGATGAAACGTTCGCCCCTGTAGCTAGACTCGAGTCCATTCGTATCTTATTCGCTATTGCTTGTCACTTCAATATAAAACTCTTTCAAATGGACGTTAAGAGCGCGTTTTTAAATGGGTTTTTAAATAAGGAAGTTTATGTGGCTCAACCGAAAGGTTTTGTATACTATAAACTACCTAACCATGTTTTTCGTTTGAAAAAGGCTCTTTACGGTTTAAAACAAGCACCGCGAGCGTGGTACGAAAGGTTGACAAAGCACCTTTTGGAGAAGGGCTATACTCGAGGGGGAGCAGATCGGACTCTCTTTGTGAAGCATTATCAAAATAACTTCATTGCTGCACAAATCTATGTCGATGACATTGTGTTTGGAGCAACAAAGGATAATGATGCTTCTAAATTCACAGAAACCATGGAAAGCGAATTTGAGATGTCTATGATGGGCGAACTGACATACTTTCTTGGATTGCAAGTGAAACAAAATGATGAAGGCATCCATCTGTGTCAATCCAAGTACGCAAAGGAGTTGGTAAAGAAATTCGGATTAGAAGATTCTAAAGATTTTCCTACTCCTATGGGAACTAGCAATAAGGGATTAGGAAGTGAATCTCTTAGTGATAATGTAGACGAGAAACTCTATCGCAGCATGATTGGAAGTCTACTTTACCTCACAGCTAGTCGCCCGGATATATCCTTTAGTGTTGGGATTTGCGCGAGATATCAATCAGCACCAAAGGACGTTCACCTGAAAGCGGTGAAACGGATCATCCGGTACGTCAAAGGAACTGTAAACTTCGGAATTTGGTATCCTATGGGAACAAGTTTAGATATTATTGGATACTCAGATGCCGATTGGGCAGGATCTGTGGATGATCGGAAAAGTACGAGTGGTGCATGTTTTTATCTTGGCCATTGTCTTGTTGCATGGCATAGTAAAAAGCAAAACTGCATTGCACTCTCGACTGCCGAAGCGGAATACATCTCAGCGGGTAGTTGTTCAACTCAACTTATTTGGATGAAAAGCGTGTTGAGCGACTTCCGGATTTCAGCAACTTCGGTAACTGTTTTATGTGACAACACAAGTGCTATAAACATTTCAAAAAATCCCGTGTTGCACTCTAGAACAAAACACATTGAACTTAGATATCATTTTCTTAGAGAGCTAGTTGAATCAAATATTCTTCAAATTTCCTACATTTCAACTGAAGATCAATTAGCTGACATTTTAACAAAACCTTTGGATCAAAAACGTTTTATTCATTTGCGTAAAGTAATTGGAATGCTTTCCTTGAAATAAACCCTTTTTGAAACTCTTGTTTAGGTTAGGTTTTGTTTTTGTGTTTTTGTTCATTATCTATGCTTAGACATAGAATATCAATTGAGCATTAGTTTAATTGACTTTAACTGCATCCTTTTATATGTTTAGAAATTTATCATGCTTTAGATATCATAATATTCCATTTGATGCAATGATCATTTATGCCAATTAACTCATCTTTGTTTTGATCAAAGTCAATTTCTCTCTCGATGATCTCTTGGTATAGTTTTTATCTTATTTGACTGTTTAGTCGAGTATGAAATCGAGATCAATATTTGGCTGAATACTTTATATCTTAAATAATTGATAGCCAATTGAGGGGGAGTCAAAGAAAAAGTATTATGCTCAAAAGATGTGGAAAGAGTTACATCCCAATGAGGAGTGTGAAAACTACCACCACATGGAGGAAAGAGCTACCACCTCGGTCGTCCGAGTACTGTGTGCAGCTACCACATGTTTACCAAGCAAGGTTTTTCAAGTTTGATTAATTAAAATGCATGTTGAAATACTTGACTCTGTCAAAATTTCAATGTTGGTATAAGGTGGGATTTTTAATGAAAGATGCTCAAAGAGCCACTCTCTTCAATAAATTGACTAGATATATTATCTAATTTATCGGGGATGTTAGACATCTATTGCTCTTTGTATTTCATTTTCTTTACCGAATTGATGATTTGATAAAGGCATTACTCATAAGATCAAGTTAGATGTAATTGAAGTTGTTCAACTTTAAGGGATTTAATTTTTATAAATTTTTGTTTCATTTGTTGGATGTTATTGATAGATTTGGTATAATCTATTTCTTGTTGTATGAAACGATGATTTTCGTTTAAAGTTGATACACAAAAGTGCTTACAATCTTTTTCTGGTTTTTCTAGAATTTCTCTGAAATTTTCTAAAGAAAAAGTTGGAGTCGATCCGGATTGGACCTGCCGATCCGGATCCCGAACGCAGATATTCTTCTGCGGGCAGACGATCCGGATTGGATCTGCCGATCCGGATCCCGAACGCAGTTTTTCACTGCGGGTAGCCGATCCGGATCGTAATCACGAACTGATCCGGATCGCGGCTAGGGTTTTATATAGAACAAAAGGGTTTTGATTTCTTTTACTCCAATCTTTTGTTCCAAAGTTTCCAGAGCTTCTCTCTCTAGATTTCATCCTTCTTGGAAGCTTTCAAACTCAAGTTCTTCAATTCCAAGTAAGTTTTATTGATCAAAATCTCAGTTTTTCACAGTTTTTCTTATTCCTCCTCAAAACGTGATGATTTTCTTGTATCAATTTCATTTGTGGATGGTTTTTGATCAAATTTCTTTTGAAATAAGAACTCTGGGTAGATTAGTTTTGATTATATACTAGGTATTCTCAAGATAAACGGATTTTTGGTCTTCGATTTCAAAAATTTCGATTTTAGGGCATATAATGGGAATTTTCCAAAATCATGCAACTGATCTATTTTTAAAATTCTTTTTGCAAAACTAATTTGATTCTTAGTCTCTCTACACGATAATGATTGTTTGGGTACAATTTTTCTAATTTTTGAAAATTAATAATTTTTTTCGTGTTCTTGAGTTGCTCTTCACAGGATTTCAATCCTCTTAAAGCACGCACAGCTATGGAATTCTCATGGATCATCTTGTTGTTGGTCACAATGGTGCATACTCGAGCAACCAATAAACTGAAAAGAGCCAAGAAACTTCAACGAAAAGGTGAATTTGATCTGATTAGTGACTCGGAAACTGAAGCAAATAATGATGAAGTAGACTGGGACATGTTAACGAATGAAGATGAATCAATGCCCGTTAAACCTGAACAAAAGGCTTCCAATGGATCAAAAGGAAAGGCACCCATTGACACAGGAAAAGCACCTATGACGTCACCGACCGTCTCGGTAAAAAGGAAACGAATTGCTCGACGCTTTGGACGAGCACGAGAGGCTAATGCTAGCAAGCCAGTGGTTCCTGACTCCCCGCCTCGGGTGGAAGGAGTGTTCGTCAGCATTGATCGCCTTCGAGCTTTTGAACATCGTGGATGTATCGGTGAACGACATGTCAACATTGAAGCTCTCCGAAATCACTCACCAGAGTTTGGAACTTTAATTGAGCAAGCTAATCTCATCCAAGTCTGCCGATTCCCTGAATTACTTGGGTATTGCTTGTATCGTGTAAGAACCTTTTACACGAATGCAAGACATCTTCAAGAAGATGAACGTGGCTCAATGCATTTCTATACAAATATCCAAGTGATGAAACTTAAAATCACTCCGCAATTAATCGGCGAAGTCCTTGGAATGGAATCCAACACATCGGGGATCAACTATTTGACGGGAAGAAGTTTGACGAATGCCTTGTGGCAAACCGTGATAGGAAAAATTTGTTTGGAAGGAACTGAATCAGCTGATGGGAAAAGTGTAAAATCCAAACATCTTCGACTGGAGTACCGATTTCTTAATTTCATCACATGTTACAACATTCTTCCTAACATGCAGACCAAGTTAGTGAGATGGGATAGAATGCTGTTCTTATATCTCATAGGTCATCCCTCTGAGGCTGTAGGATTGAACATGAACATCCCCTACATAATTTGGAATAGAATATCAAGATATGTTGTGCATCCTCATCCTTCTGAGCGACTTCCATTTCCATTAATCATCATGAGGATCTTGCAAAAGTTTCAAATTGATATAAGCTCGACATCATATCAACACTGTTGGGGGATGATAGATGAGTCAACGATTGTGAAGTCACTTCACAAATTACCACATGTTACTCCGACACCCTCCACTGGAAAGAAACCCTGTGTCGGCACCTCTGCCTCACCGTCTCAACAAGCACCCGGCGTGGATGATCAAGCATCGGTAACTTCGATTTTCAAGCAACAACAGCGCCTATCTTTTCAACAAGAGCAAATCACCAAAGAGCAGAGGCGAATCTCCGAAGAACTCGAGATAATCACGGCATCCCAAATCACATTAACTAAGACGGTCTCGTCAATAAAGAAGTTAATGCAGAAAACGTTCTCGAAAATGGGATACACCGCCTCGGATGACTCAGATTCAGATGCTTGAATCGTTTTTCTAATAATTCTCTTGTGCAGAAACTTCATTTTTTTTTACTTTTTTGTGCAGGTCTTTTAAGTTTTAGTTTTTAGTTTTTAGTTCTCAAACTTGAACTGTTAACCATTCTCTCCATTTTGGTAATTTTTTGGCTAACTTCTATGACAAAAAGGGGGAGAGAGAAGTATAAACAATGATACTATGATACAATGGTTACTGAGAAAACTTGAAACTATAGAGGTAAGTATAACCTCAACTTGACCTCAACTTGCAAGGTAAGTAGAAGTTCAACTTTCGGTTTTCATTTGTGTTTGAGTGCATGCCTCGACTAACTACTCGACTAACTATTTGGGCATGTAATATAACTAACAAGTTGATGTTCACTAACATGACATTTGGGTTTTGATTGCATAGAAGATATGTTGGTGTTTTAACTATGATCAGTTTACATATCTGAATGTATAAATGTCATGGTAAGTATAAATGAGTATAAACTTCATCTCTGTATGTGGTTTTTGAATGATATAAAATTCTTGAGGTATCTAACGATTTCTTTTGTCAAGAATGATTTCTTTTGCAGAGAGTACAGATGTCTAAGTCTAGAGTCTGTTTTAGGAGTTTAACTCATGTATTTTATTTTGGATCTCCATTGTAAATTTTTGTTGTATGGTGATAGCAACAAAAATATCTTTTTGAATTTTCTTGAGTGGATCTATATTTTGTCACGAAACCGCCAAAGGGGGAGATTGTTACGGAATTTGAGTTGGCGTATTTCGTGAATTCGGTTAAGTCTTGAAGATTGAAGGTAAAGGAAGTTGGATCATATAACTCAATCTCAAGAAAGAAGAATTCAAAAGGATCAGGTATGTTTAACTTAATATCTTTGGTGATCCGAATACTTCTTATAGCGTAGAAACACTTGGATGGATTTGTTATTGCATAAATATCAAAAACTGGACATGGGACATGTTCAGGATCCGGATCAGACTGTTCGATCCGGATCCCGAAGGTGGTTCGTTCATACACCAGTTCAATCCGGATCGTAGCTTCCCTTGATCCGGATCCCGAACACTGTGTTTACCATTTTATTTGAACGATCCGGATCAGACTACTGCAATCCGAATCCCGAACGTTGATGTTTGGTAAACTGTATGAACGATCCGGATCCCGAACCTTCGTTTTTCTGGAATCTGTTTTTCTCGCTACTGCAATCCGGATCGCCGATCTCCGATCCGGATCGTCGTCATGTAAAAACTCCATAAAAGATTAGTTTTTGATCCTTATCTTCTTCCAAGGGTTTCTAACCTATAAATAGACCCTACGATTCTTTTTCTAGGGTTAGTCCAAAAAGTAGCCGTCATTATAAAATATAATCTTTTATACGGCCTAAGATCCACATATAGAGAAGAAAGGAAATCATAGATTCTATCTTATGTTTCTTCATCTATATTGATTGATTTGATTCTAGGTTTTCATACTCACATTTTGAGTTGAATCAAATCAATGAATACTTAGATGGTATTTCCGATCTATTTCTAATCTAAGTATTCGGCGGATCATCACCACCCAAAAAACAACGATTTACCCCAAAATCGGCGCGTGGACTTGCGTGGCCTTGTGGATTCAAGGTGCAACCGCTCTCGTGGATTCGGAGCGAGGTACGTTCGTGGATTCGAAGCGTGCTACTGGGTGAAGACCGTGGATTCGGTCGGACGTCGTGGACTCGACGTTGGACGCCGTGGATTCGGCGTTGGACGCACATCGTGGATTCGAGAAGCGTCGTGGAGCGAGCGGAGAAGATCAACTAGGAGCGTATGGAAAAGGTTGAGTCGTCTGTGAGTACGGTATATCACCTTGTACGTGTTTAATTCTAGTGGATTTCACCGTGTTATCGGTCCCGTGGTTTTTTACTCCGGTTTGGAGTTTTCCACGTAAAAATCTCTGCGTGTTATTTATTTTTCCGCATTGGGTTTTTATATCGCAAAGATTTTTGAGTGTTTTTGGTTTACACCTATTCACCCCCCTCTAGGTATTTTTTTCCCCTATTTAGATCCTATTATTCATATAACCCAACACTTTTTGCCTTCGGGGCCTCCGCACCAGTCCGAAATCTCCCGAACTTCGCTGTAATTCCAAAGTACATCTGTTCCAAGTGTTTCCCGATTTTTTTCTGCACACCACGGTGGAGTCGGTGCTCCCCAAACCAGTACACAATCGGCGCACAATGCCCGGAAAAAAAAACCCGAATCAAGCTGGGGCTTCCGCGTTGATCCGAAACAACCCGACATCATCTGTAAACACATAAGAAACACACCCGAGGCAAATCCTCCGCACCACGCCATCATGCGAGGTCGGCGCGCCATCCAAAACGCCGGTATTCTACACAAGTAGAGGCCGGGTGCGTGCGCGGCTATCAAGGACGAACAATTTTTACCAACGATCATCGCCTTCGCGGTGATCTCGACCCGCGCAAGGTAAAAATTAAATCCTAATTGATAAGATCAATTAGATTACCTTTTTACGATCTAAAACAATACATGAGGTGATCGTGGTTTAAGAAAATTTTAATTGCGTCTTTCTTCCGCTGCGCATATACGTATTTTTCTTACAGTGGTATCAGAGCCACCCTCATTGTTTGTTTTAGATCTAATCTCTTTTTCGATGTTGATTGGGTTTTCTGGAACGATCGAAATCAAAAACAATAAAGATTGTTTTTGAATATACTGTTTTGATTGTTTTGTAACACTAATTAATTAGCATGCGGTCTAGGTACTCTAATTAATTAGCTACGGCCATGCATGCGGTCAAGGTCATGCGACTACGGCCATGCTTGCGGTCAAGGTGCTCTAATTAATTAGCATGCGGCCATGCATGCGGTCAAGGTGCTCTAATTAATTAGCATGCGACTACGGCCATGCTTGTGGTCAAGGTCAACGTGCTCTAATTAATTAGCATATGACCGTAGGTCATATTGATGACATGCAAGCTCTAATTAATTAGCATTGTTAGAGTATAGCAACACTAATTGATTAGTTCATGGCTTTCATTGCACGTGCTTGCCGCAATGTGTTTTGAACGCATTTACATGATATGATCATGCGCGCCTTGTGGTTGCTTTGTGCAAAATCGTAATTTAAAATTAATTCGAAACCCAATTAATTAGAAATCGAATTAGAGAATTTTATTTTATATTATATGCCTGTGATGTGTATGTGGTGATGATCATGGATAGCAACCTTGTGATGATGTGAATGAGTGTAATTTAATAAGGACCCAGTGTTAGATTTATTTTGAGTGCCTGCGTGCACCAATTAAATTATGTAATTTGGAGACCTGCGTGTCTCATTATTATTATGGGTTGTATTGTATTGTTGCAAAAATTAAACGGTAAAGGGGTAGTTCTAGGTTCCATGACGTTTTCTTCCATTCAAGAGTTGATGCGGTGCAGATCAAGTTTGGACCAAATATTGATCGAGGGAGCCGACAAGAGTTGATCTACTCCAATCTGATCAAGATGCAGAGCAAGTTTTTGTGTGTGATACCCTCTGACCCGATTCCGGCCTGGTGGCTCAGGCCCGAATCAAATAAAAATCTATGATCATCACCGGTAGTTATTTTTCATATATATATGCGATATATGTGTGCATATGGTGCGATGTTTTGCATGAGATGTAAATTTATAATGAATTAAAACTGATGAGATAACAAATCTCCCTAAATAAAATATTAAGTTAATGGTGTTATGAACCCATTGGTGGCCTTCCATCGTTGTAGGGTGTGGGCGTCTCTTTAGTGTTGATTGATGCACCCGGATACGGGGGTCAGTTGCATTAGGGAGCCGCAACCATTCTATTGGCATGAGATGCTATGTGGTAAGAAAGGGGTTGAATCCAAGAATCTGTTAGGATGAGGATTCAATGACTTTTTTATTTGCATGATGAACGGTGGGTCTAACTTAACCAAAAGATAAGGCCAAGAATTTGTTAGGATGAGGCCTATATTTTTGGAGGCCAAAGATAAAATTGCGATTTGCTTGAGAAGCATTGAACAAGAGTTTTTCACTCATTTCTTTACTCATTGCCAAGAATCTGTCAGGATGAGGTAGTGTGCAAATAGATGGGACCGCAATTCCCACTAGAAACTTTTAGTAAAGTTTCCGTTTTCTCCACTCGGGGAGTGTGGAGATTCGCTAAAATTAGTGGGAGGCACCGTTTAGATTTAATAACCCTAATCAAAATGGATTATGATTAAGTACACAACTAATTAGAATCTTAACCATCTGCAGAAAATGTCCGCCTCTAACCCACTTGTCAGAATACTTGATACTAATCGCTTAACTGGACCAAATTTCACCGATTGGCTGAGGAATTTGAGAGTTGTTCTCAATTCTGAAAAATTAGCCTACGTGTTGGACACGGAGGCTCCAGCAGTGCCCGCAAATCCAACAGCTCAACAGAAAGATGCTAGAAATAAATGGACTGATGATGACATGAAGGTAAAATGCTACATGCTTGCGTCTATGAGTAATGAGTTGCAACGCCAGCATGAGCACATGGAGAGTTCTGCTGACATCTTGCTTCATCTTAAAGAGTTGTATGATGAGCAAAGTCGAACAGCTCGTTACGAAGTGTCAAGGCGACTGTTCAGGACTAAGATGTCTGATGGTCACTCAGTCAATAATCATTGCTTGGCGATGATTAAGGGCATTGAGGAGCTTGAGAAGCTCGGAATGACTATGGATGCAGAACTTCAAATTGATTTAATCTTACAATCATTACCTGATTCATTTTCTCAGTTTATTTTAAATTTTCAAATGAATAAAATTACTTGCACTCTCGCCGAGCTGTTGAATATGTTGGTCACGGCTGAAGGAATGCTAAAAGTCAATAAGGGCTCAGTTTTGGCTGTTGAACGGGCTTCCTCCAAAAGAAAGTCTAAATGGAAAAAGAAGAAGCTTGCAAAGAAGCCAAAAACTGACACTGTCAAGGTAAATCCCAAAAAGAAGGCCGCCAAAGGAACTTGCTTCCACTGTCAAAAGGATGGCCACTGGAAGAGGAATTGCCCGGACTATTTGGCTAGCCTGAAGGACAAGGTGAAGAATAAAACTTTGGAAGGTATGTCCGAGATTCATATCATTGAAACTACTTGCTTATCGGTTTGTTCTACTTTTACATGGGTCATTGACTCGGGATGCACCTCGCATTTGTGTATTTCAATGCAGGCGCTAAAGAAAAGTAGACGACTTAGGGATGGAGAGATTACCCTACGCGTTGGAAACGGAGCAAGAGTTGCTGCTGTTGCTGTAGGGACTTATCCTTTATGTCTACCGACAGGAGTAGTTTTAGAACTTAGAGATTGTCTTTATGTTTCTAGTGCGACTAGAAACCTTATTTCTGTTTCACGTTTGGTATTGGACGGTTATAAGTTTATTTTTGAATCAAACATTTGTTCAATTTATTTAAGAAATAATTTGATAGGTTGTGGTTCTTTAATAGACAATCTCTATTACTTACATATGGATGTTAGTATGAATACAGTTGACAATGGCATGAATGAGAATACTATTGGTTTTAAAAGACCTAGAGAGAAGGTAAACGAAACATACTTGTGGCATCTGAGGCTTGGTCACATTGGAGAAGATAGGGTTAACAAGCTGGCTAAGGATGGTATCTTAGGATCCTTACTCCCTGAACCATACCCAGCTTGTGAATCATGTCTTCAAGGAAAAATGACTAAGTCTCCCTTTGTTGGACAAGGACAGAGAGCTACCGAAGTACTCGCCCTGATACATACTGATGTATGTGGCCCATTCGATGTGTCTGCTTGGGGCGGCTATCTCTACTTTATTACCTTTACTGATGATTATTCACGGTATGGGTACGTGTATTTAATTAAACACAAGTCTGAAGTCTTTGAAAAGTTTAAAGAGTTTAGACAAGAAGTAGAAAAGCAAATGGAAAAACCGATTAAGGTTCTTCGACCCGATCGAGGAGGGGAATACCTTAGCACGGATTTCTTAACCTACCTCAAGAATAATGGTATTGTCTCTCAATGGACTCCTCCTGGAACACCAGAACTGAATGGGGTGTTCGAACGGAGGAATCGAACTTTATTAGATATGGTTCGATCTATGATGAGTTTTACAGATTTACCTACGTCACTTTGGGGTTATGCACTTCTTACGGCTATTTATATTTTAAACAGAGTACCTTCCAAATCTGTTCCCACCATACCATATGAGATGTGGAACGGTAGGAAGCCAAGTTTTACTCACATTAAGACTTGGGGGTGTCCGGCTTATATTAAGAAATTAAAGATGGACAAATTGGAAAGCAGATCAGTCAAGGGAAGATTCATTGGTTATCCCAAGGAATCACTTGGATACAATTTTTATCTCCCAGAAAGTCACAATGTGATTGTGAGCCGACATGCCTTCTTTCTTGAAAATGAATTTATTTTAGCAGGAGGCAGTGGGAGAAAAATAGAACTAGAGGAGAAAGTCTCTTTAGAATCGAGCATTCCAAGAGCCCTTCCTGATAACTCTGTGATACCAGAGATTACATTGCCACCTCGCAAGTCTAGTAGAATCTCTCATCCTCCTGATAAATACATGGAATTATTTATAGAGGACATGGAGGAAATGTTCCTAGTGGGAGACAAGGATCATAGAGATGATCCTAAGACTTATAGCGAGGCGATGTCAGACATCGACTCCGAAAAATGGTTGGAAGCCATGAAGTCTGAAATAGACTCAATGTACTCCAATCAAGTTTGGACTTTGGTTGATCCACCGGAGGGTATTGTACCCGTTGGATGCAAATGGATCTTCAAGAGAAAGATTGGTTCTGATGGAAAGGTAGAGACCTATAAAGCTAGGCTGGTAGCAAAAGGTTATAGTCAACGCGAAGGCATTGACTATCAGGATACCTTTTCACCTGTAGCCATGCTTAAATCCATCAGAACTCTGATTGCTATTGCTGCACATTATGACTACGAGATCTGGCAAATGGATGTAAAAACTGCTTTCCTGAATGGATATCTTGAAGAAGAAATCTATATGGAGCAGCCTTTGGGTTTCACTACCAAAGATAGAAGTCATAAAGTGTGCAAGCTTCAACGATCCATTTATGGGTTGAAGCAAGCTTCTCGGAGTTGGAACACTCGTTTCAATGATGCAGTCGAATCGTTCGATTTCATCAGAAATGAAGAAGAGCCGTGTGTGTATAATGTGACGCCCCACTTCCCAGGGGGTCACCCATCCTAGAACTACTCTAGCTCTAGCACGCTTAACTCTCATGTTCCTCTTGGATCTTGCTACCATCCAAAATGCTATAGCCGGGTTAGAGATTTAGTCCTATTATATCATTTATATAGAGGACTAACCCAAATTCCGGGGGTGTCACATTCTTCCCCCCGTTAAGCCCTGACGTCCACGTCAGGCTCAAGCACACTCACAAGCACCAGGCGATGTGAGACTCGTCTCGCTAGCCTTAGCCGACCTTGTGAGGAGCTGCACTCCACTCACAACGGTCATTAGCCGGGGAGCCTCGCTCTACCCGCTATATAACCCTGGCTCAGCCGAGACTCATCTCACATTTTCGGCTGGTGAATGGCTCTGATACCAACTGTGACGCCCCACTTCCCAGGGGGTCACCCATCCTAGAACTACTCTAGCTCTAGCACGCTTAACTCTCATGTTCCTCTTGGATCTTGCTACCATCCAAAATGCTATAGCTGTAGAATACTGGGTTTTCGGATAGCGCACCGACCTCGCAAGATGGCATGGTGCGGAGAAATTGCCTCGAGCGTGTTCCATATGTGTGTACAGATGAGTTCGGGTTGATTCGGATCAACGTGGAAGCCCCAGGTCGATTCGGGGTTTTCCGGGCTTTGTCCGCCGTTAGAGGACCGGTTTCGGGGAAGCTTCGACTTCACAGTGGAGTGCAGAAATATTGGGAACACTTGGAACAGGTGTACTTTATGATTACAGCGGGGTTCGGGAGGTTCCGGACTGACACGGAGAACCCGAAGGCGAAAAGTGAGTTGGAACTGACAGTTTTGGAGCCGGTTTTTGGTTTGAGCACACCGACTCCACGGTTGAGCTTTTGAGGAGAAAAAAAAAAAGCTGTAAGCATGTGTATTTTCAATTTACAGCGGAGTTCGGGAGGTTTCGGACCCGTGCGGAGGCCCCGAGGGCAAAAAGTGATTTGACGGGGGCTTTTGATGGAATATTTAATTAATTTAATTAAATTATTTAATTAATGGCTTGGGTATGTGAGGTATGGAATAAAAGAAAGAATGATAGTGGATTAAGTGGTTGAGATATTTTGTTTGGGGGATTAAATGGACTTTTTAATTATTTTGAGGTGTTGCTGTCTTGCACCCCCTAATTAAGAAGGCCACGTCATCGTCTCCTTCTCAGGTTGAAACAGAGAAAAAAAAAAAAAGAGCAGAGGAATGAGAGAAAGAGAGAAAAGAAGGAAGAAGAAGAGGGAAAAGATGAAAATGAGAAGGGTGAATGAGGAATCGTTGATGAACTTTCAGCTAGAGACCGCAAGGAGCGAGCGGAGCGCGCGCGCGTCGAGCTCGGCGAGGTAAGATGCAGTTTTTAGTGAGTTCGGTTTTGAGTTTTCTTTGGATTTTTGGACTTTACTATTTTTTAGTTGAGTTTTTGGACTTACTGTCCATTGGAGCAGCTTGGGGTGGAGCCGCATCTGTGGGCGCGCGCAGGCGCTGCTAGTGAGCGCACGCGGCGCGCAGCGCGCAGCGGCTGCGCGCTGCGGGCCAGGGCGCCGCGCGGCGGGCCCTGGCGCCGCGCGGGCGCGCTCGCTGCTGCGGCAGCGTGCGCGCAGCAGCTCAGCGGGCGGCGGCAGCGCAGCGGTAGCGGCAGCAGCGCGCGTCAGCGGCGCGGCTGCTGCGTGGGGTCGGCAAGCGAGCGGAGGCCGGTGCCGGTGGTCCGGTCGCGCGCACACCGAGGCTTTTGGTTGCCGGTTCCGCATGGGCTTTTTATGCATCGAATTTGACGAGTTTTTCCCCCTTTTCTCTCACAGGGCACCGTCTTTTGTGGCTGATTTCTGCAGGTTACTGTAAGTGGCTGCGGTGGAGTGGTCTGCGCGGCAACGTTGCGGATTGCAGTTAGCTCGGGGTTTTGGAACTTAGAGAATAGGAGAGGTTTCTTTTTGGAGTGTGCTGTAGTATATGTGTGTGGAATTATGTGGTTTTGTTGTGAGAACATTAATTTTGCTTGCATGGGAGCTTGTAGAGGGTGGCTGTAAGCTGTTAATGGACTTGGTGAGTGTGGGGAATTCCTTTCTTCTTTGTGTACTGGGTTATGATGTTAGTGCTGTGAAGTGGGGGCATCAAGTTATTAGTGACCAGAGAATTAACTTTTAGGATTTTGTTTTGTGGAGTTATGTTCAGCTTGTGAGCTTGTATTGTTTTAAGTGTAAGCTATGATTTGTGGTGGAATTTTGATGAATGTAGTAATAGTTGCATGTGGTGTGTACAGTTGCAACTTGAGAGAAAGTAGGTGGATTTGAATTATATGCTTTGGTGCTGTGAGTGTATGTGGATATTGTTTTAAAGGTGCTACAGTTGATGAGGTGAACTTAATTTGGGCTATGGACATTATTTATGATATGCATTGGAGCTTCTTTTTTAAGTGTAAGCTTTTAAGGTAGGGTGGACTTGCAATGAGCATAATGTTGGGTTATCATGGTTATGTGAATATTAATTATTAGTGTGCCTGTGGAGCTCTTAATTATGCTGGATCTTTGGTGATTGTGTGCTGTGGATTTGGGCAGTTGTGTGATGTTTATTTTTTCAAGGTGTTATGTGAACTTGTATTTAAGTGCAAGCGATTTATTTTTGGTGGACTTGATGTAAACAGATGCAACTTAAGAGTGTAGATGGAATTAAGAGGGTGAGCCTGTGAGCTTTTTATTAATATGCAGTTGGAGCTTTAAGTGCTTGGGCCCTTATTGTGCTGAGTGTTGGCTGGGGAGTGTTTGGAGTACGCCGGATTATTGGTAGAAGACTCAAGAGTTTTTAGTTGAGCTTCCGGGGATTTTCCCGGGTTCGCGACGATGTGCGCACGCGCGGCACGTTTCTCGAGATTTTGTCAGTTCGAGGTTCCGGCACTTCACCGACTTCAGCAATTGCCTGCGGAAAGCGTTCCAAGTGGGTTGGAAATTTCTCCAAAATTTATGGAATGCCCTCTAATGCCTCTGTAAGCATATTGATCATGTTTAGCTTATTTATCATATATTGATCATGATTAGCTGATTTATTATATTCTGATAATCTGATAGTTGCCTAGAAAATTGTAGAATGACATTCTTGAGCCCCTGACATTTTTAGCATGATCTAGAGGTCATATGACACTAGGCTGCATGTTCTGTGGGCATGATTTTTGCACCCTGATCGTTTTAAAAATCGAGAAAGCCGTTTTGAGGAAAAACATCATTTTCAAAGGTAGTTTTTAAATTATGAGTTCGCCAGAGGTATGGCATTGGTTCAGGGTGCATTAGACCTCGTGCCTGGGGGCCGAGGGGTCTCTTTTGTTTGAGTTTTGAGATGAATTTTAGTGTCATTTGATATTTGAGCTTCCTCGTGGGATAGTGAAATTACTCTAGATCATGGGTCGTATTCTGATTTAGTGGTGGAGGTGGTTCTCCCACTTAGCTCCGAGGATTTTGGGGTTCCAGCAGATCGAGTCGTGGATGTTTCCCGACTCAGCCATGGTCGTGCATTATCAGATTGAGTCGTTGAGGGTTCTCCGACATAGCTGTGAGAGTGTTTGGGCTATTCATGTTTGAGTCGAGGTTCTTTTCCGACTGAGTTGTGTTTTCGAGCTTCGAGATACCGATCTGTTTGATCGTGGATTATAGCCTGCATGTGCCGCATATTTGAGACAGTGAGACAGATGTGATACTTGAGTTCGGTGGGGTCGCACCCCTCGAGCTACGCCCCGGGTGCGATGATGATACCGAGCCTGACGAGGCTACGATGTGGTTATGCGCCTAGTTGATTTACTAGTGGTCGCTTGATACCCCTGGCCGAGCTACCATGGGGTCACTTTGTGTGAGATTGAGATAGTCGGTTTAGGACGCCCCACGTAAATCCCGTCCTCTTGTGGATGCGTGGTAGTGGGCAGGTGCATTCCTAGACGACATGCGCGGGCTGGACTGAGCCAGTTTTGGGCAGTCTTTGAGATTGGGTGTTATGAGCGGGTGGTTACATATTATGTTCTTAGATGATTTTTTTTCCTGAGAGCATTGATACTGAGGCATTTTAGCAGTAGCGAGAGTATGCATTGCATGTTTATGATAGAGTTTCCTTTTGAGCATTATGTTTGAGACATATTAGCTGTAGTTTTCTTTCAGCTTATCTATCTATCTATCTATCTGCATATCTATCTGTTTTGCCTCCAGTAGACTTAGTGGGCATACCGTGGATATTGGGACGGTACCCACTGAGATCTGCCTTCTGCAGTAGATCTCACACCCGCTGCGGTGACAGGTTGAGGTAGCTGTTCCGGCTTGGTTCGCGCGGAGACAGCAGATCGAGGTGAGGACGTGGCCGATTAGTTCCTTACCAGCATTGAGAGTCAGAGGTAGATGTACCCGTTTTTATTTTATGACTCCACTTTTGTACTGGACATTCTGAGAGACTTGTGAGGATTGTATTATTTTTCATAGCTTATCAGACTTTGTATTGAGGATTTTCATTTACCCAGATGTTCAGTTGATTTCTATAGCTATTAGTTCTTTTTCAGCTCTGATACATGTTAGCTATAGATCTTTTGCAGGATAGACGCTTCGTCTGTGCGGCAGTTTCCGCACAGACAGCGAATCTGTTGGCGAGCCCGGGTCGCAGTTCGACCCCGGGGCGTGACAGATTAGAGTGGTATCAGAGCTTAGGAATGTAGGTCATTGAGGACTTAGAGACCCTAGGCTATTGGTTGGACAGTAGGATGACTGTCGAGAGAGACGTGACTTTAGCGAGAGTCCTGATTGAGTTTGTACCTCCCCCAGAGGATTGGGGCGAGTAATCTTACATGTTATTTCTCTAAAGGTGATTATGTTGGCTGCAGACAACATAATACTTTAGAAGGGTTAACATGTTTTAGACTTTCGTTTGATTTGGTCGAGAGAGTTTTGGTCTTAATGTTTGTTCTGTTGGAGTGGATGGCCTGGAGCGAGTTTCGGCGACGGTTGAGCAGTGTACCCCTTGTCGCCCAGGATGAGGCTTAGAGGTTGATTATGTTTGCGGGGGGACTGCATCGGGATATTTATCTCTTGTGCATTTTCGGCAAGTGCCGACTTTGGATGCAGCGTTTGGGCATGCTCGATGGATTGACCGAGGATCGGTGATCACGTCCGAGAGGGACTAGCTCCGGAGAGAGACCTCTGGTATCGCCGATTTTGGGATAGTTGAGTGGATCGAGGTTGCCATGATTCCAGTCTCAGGATCATGGGTCTCAGAGGAGACAGAGACCAGGAGGTTCTCGACAGTAGAGGCACCAGCATCAGTGCCAGGGTGAGTATGTCAGAGCCGTGATGCCGAGGCTGATTGAGCGATGGCCACCAGCATCTAGTGGATGAGTTTGTGCAGCCGGTTAGAGGACGCATGGATAGTGGATTGTGTCTTACCTGGTATGGTCTTCCTTATAGCCATTGGATTTAGAGCTTGTTGATGCCGACACCGCTCGTGTGTTTCAGTAGAGCTGGGATAGCGTCGAGTGGGCCAGAGACGGGACTGTTGGCTTGTGCACGTGAGGATCGGGTTCCAGATAACATATAGCACATGGATGAGTGTTGCCAGTCCTACATCAGTTCAGAGATGTTGATATGAGGTTGGATAGGAATCGGTCATCCCAATTTATGCTACCATGGATTGTCGAGAGAAGACTTTGACCCTCCATGGACCTGGTCAGGAGGAGTGTGTTTTTTTTTAGAGGGAGCTAGACCACGGCAGAGTTGAGTCATGGTCGTATCGCGTTGCTAGCGACTGTAGAGGAGGTGCTTACGGCGGCACCAGGACAAAGGAATATCTTTATCGCCCGTGTGATCCCAGGTGAAAGTCTACCTGACCTGATATTGAAGCCGCCGTTTAGTGAGATTAAGATCGAGATAGTGATTGACGTGGTTTTGGAAACTGCGCCGACTATGGTAGCACCTATTGGAGTATCACCTGCGAGACAGAGAGTGAGAGCTGATAGTGCAGCTGCGGGATTTGATGGATTGAGAGGTCCGTGTGACCCATTACCACGTCGTGGGAATACGACAGTGAGGATCCGAGAGATGGATGTTTGAGTATGATGCCACACCGTGGGTACACGGTGGTGATGCCACGCCGTTGGTGCCCGGCAGTGATGCCACGTTGTGAGTACACAACGGTTAGAGTTCTTTGATGGTTCGAGTACAGACAGACTCGAATTGTGTTGCAGCAGATGCTCATTTGTGAGGAAGGTATCTTTTTGGAATCATACAGCCGAGCACTGTGCCCATTGAGGGATCAGAGCCCGGTAGGGGCATTGTGAGATTGCAGCGCGGTCAAGTGGATTGACTAATGCCCTGCCATCCTTAGGATTTGAGGAATTGAGTGTTCCAGCTGTGTTGGACGGGTGGGTAGCCATACCCGTCATGGACTTGGATTTATTTCCGAGGTGACTTAGAGCTGAGGAGCACTTGAGAGTAGTGCTGTAACTTCTGAGAAAAGAAGTCATATGCCAAGTTATTAGAGTATTCATGTCGACTTCGGAAGATTGTGTTGTTAGGCCTTATGTTTTCAGCTACATGAGTGACTGAGGACCCAACGAAGAGTGACGCCGTTGGGAATTAGCCTAAGCCTTTGATTGTGACTGAGGTCAAAAGTTTTGGACTAGACAGGACCCGTATAGCTTCAAGGAGTTAGAGCTGCATCGATTTGCATGATTGCCAGTGATGGAGAGAACATTGAGTTATTCTTAGATCCTCAAACCTGAAATACTTGGATACTCAGGAAGAGCTTGGTTGTAGCCACGTCGATGGACTGAGTTATTGGAATTGTAAGTTTGGTCGTATAGTATATAATTATCCCAGCGAGGACTTTATGGTCAGTACGCATTGGTTAGGCGAGCATGCAACCTTGGAATGAGGTCTTCGATCCGTGGTTGCCATTTTTGGAACTGGGGATTTGAGAGTTGGAATTTGAGCATTGTTTCCCGATGTTGAACTACTTCCCCTGTAAATTGATATGAGAGATGCCTCTGCGGAACTTGAGGGTTTTGGTTGCTAAGGGGCAATGAAGGAGTTATGCCTTTTGGAGGCTTAGTGTTTGGATTTGGGAACCATAATTGTGAAAGCCACTAACCGCAGGAATATGATCAGTCGAGATTTACGCGGGGAGTTTGATCCGAGAGTGTTTCTCTGGCTGGAAGAAGTGTATTTGACCCCCCCTGCATATTTTGGATTTCACTTCTTTGGAGATGGACGAGGAATTGAGCTATCTGAAGCGACCGATGCAGGTCCTTCTTATGGGACAAGGGAATTTTGCAGTCGAGTTATACCTTTGGTGAAGGTTCAGTGGAGTCATTGTGATGAGTGAGAACGACCACCTGGGAGCTGTCGATGAGTTGAGGATCTCCTATTTCCTTGGATTAAGACACCCTCTTGAATTATGGATATATTCTGGTTTCGAGGACGAAACCCTTTTAAGGAGGGGAGAGTGTAGAATACCGGGTTTTCGGAATGCGCACCGACCTCGCAAGATGGCATGGTGCGAAGAAATTGCCTCGAGCGTGTTCCATATGTGTGTACAGATGAGTTCGGGTTGATTCGGATCAACGTGGAAGCCCCAGGTCGATTCGGGGTTTTCCGGGCTTTGTCCGCCGTTAGAGGACCGGTTTCGGGGAAGCTTCGACTTCACAGTGGAGTGCAGAAATATTGGGAACACTTGGAACAGGTGTACTTTATGATTACAGCGGGGTTCGGGAGGTTCCGGACTGACACGGAGAACCCGAAGGCGAAAAGTGAGTTGGAACTGACAGTTTTGGAGCCGGTTTTCGGTTTGAGCACACCGACTCCACGGTTGAGCTTTTTGAGGAGAAAAAAAAAAAGCTGTGAGCATGTGTATTTTCAATTTACAGCGGAGTTCGGGTGTAGAGTACCGGAGCTTCGGGCAGTGTGCCGACTCCACGTGGCAGCCTGGTATTGTGGAAATACCTTTAGCAGTTTCTGTTTGTATTTACAGAGAGGTTCGGGTGGTCCCGGAGCGACGCGGAAGTATTCTTGTAGAAAAGTGAGTTGGCGTCGGATTGAGAGCTTGCGGGTCAAGCATTGGTTTCATGGATGGGTTTGTTGTGAGTTGATCCCTTGGGACATGTGTATTATGATTTTACAGAGGTGTTCGGTTGGTTTCGGGGTGATGCGGAGGTCCCGGGGCGAGGAAGTGAGTTATCGGCGCGATTCGGGAAGGTTCTGGCAGGATTCTGGAGGTTCTGGGTGGCTGGGTTCCGGAACCAAGCAGTTGGTTCCGGAACTGGCCCCTTGGTTCCGGAACAAGCTGCCTGGTACCGGAACCAGAGGTGGTGTTCCGGTACCCAAATGCTGGTACCCGAACACAGACTCTGGAAATGCCCGAAAAGAGCTCGGATTGGTGCACAATACTTGGAGGTATGGGCTTCTTCTGTTCCAACCACTCCCGTCATGTTTTATACCCAGACTCTTGCTCCCTCTCCACCCTTCATTCCTTATCATCTCCTCCTCCCTTTCTTGCTGCCAGAGAAGAAGAAGAAGATGAAGTAGTAGAAGGAGAAGCAGGCTCGTGCATTGTGGGAGTTGACCGAGTCAACGTGCGCTCGCGAGGAGCAATTGAGGTAAATTAATTGTTGGAGATTGTGGATTTGGATTCGATAGTTCTCCTCTTGGGTTTTATTGATGGAATTGATTGGTATTTTGAGTTAATTTCCATCCTTTCTCTCCCTCTCTCCCTGTGCTCTCGGGTGCAAGCAGGGAGGTTACTGCGCAAATCCGAGGATTTGTCTGCTTCTTGCGCACGTGTGGGGGACCCTCTTGAGCTGAGCAGAGGCATGCTGAGACCTTGGGGAGTGTGATAGAGGATTGATCGGAGCTTCGTGGATTTCTTCCGAGACGCGCGACGGCGCGCGTGCGCGTGAGAGGCACAGTGCAGTTTTTCGTCTGTTTTCGCCCGTTTCTTCTCCGATTTCGGCGCGGCCTTCGGAAAGCATTTGAGGTGGGTTGGAATTTCTTCAAGATGTATGGAATGCCCGTTAAAGCTATTGAATGCATGTTGATCATGTTTAGCTTAATTATTTGCATAGCTGGTAAATCTGATAGTTGCCTAGAAAATTGTAGGAATACAATTGCAAGCCCCAGATATTTTTAGCATGATCTAGAAGTGATTGGACACTAGACTGCATGTTTAGTTGGCTTTATATTGGCATCTGAACCGTTTTAAAAATCGTCGGAACTGTTTTAAGGAAAACTGGGTTTTGAAAATAGTTTTAAAACATTGAGATCTTCCCGAGGGGTTGAGTAGGTTCAGGATGCATGTGTTCTCGTGCCAGAGGGCCGAGTGGATTTTTAGAGCATTATGAGATGACTTTCTAGTGTCATGAGAGAGTTTTGAGATACTTGAGTTCGCGGGGTATTGAGGATGTATTCCCTGATTGGGTTACTCTAGATCATGGGTTGTGCTCTGATTTAGTGGTGGAGATGGTTCTCCCACTTAGCCGTGAGAGTTTTGGGGGCTCTGGCAGATCGAGTCGTGGAGTCTTTCTCCGACTGAGTATGCTTGTTGAGCATTGAGTTCCGATCTGTTTGATCGTGTGTTATAGCCTTGAGTCGTTGAGGGTTCTCCGACATAGCTGTGAGAGTGTTTGGGTTTTTCCTGTTCGAGTCGTGGAGTCTTTCTCCGACTGAGTATGCTTGTTGAGCATTGAGTTCCGATCTGTTTGATCGTGTGTTATAGCCTTGAGTCGTTGAGGGTTCTCCGACATAGCTGTGTGAGTGTTTGGACTTTTTCTGTTCGAGTCGTGGAGTCTTTCTCCGACTGAGTTATGCTAGTTGAGCATTGAGTTCCGATCTGTTTGATCGTGGATTATAGCCTGCTGAGCCTGGCATTCTATGCCAGTTATGAGATACTTGAGATACTTGAGTTCGGTGGGGTCGTTCCCCTCGAGCTACGCCCCGGGTGCGATGATGATACCGAGCCTGACGAGGCTGCGATGTGATTACTGAGATGGTCCTAGAGGGACACCCTACGTAAGTCCGTTCCTCCGGGATGTGCGGCAGTGGATGCCTACGTAAGTCCGTTCCTACGGGATGCGCGGCAGTAGATGAGCGCAGGCTTGATTGACTGGTCCAAAGAGGGACAGTCATTGGGATTGGGTGATATGTGTGAGTGAGTTTCATAGCATGTTCATAGATGAGTTTTCCTTTGAGCATGATACTTGAGGCATGTTAGCAGTAGCGAGTGTATGCACATCTTCATCATTGTAGAGTTTCTTGAGCATGATGATTGAGACATGATAGCTATAGTTTCTTTCAGCTTTTATCTATCTATCTATCTGCATACCTATCTGTTGTGCCTCCAGTAGACTTAGTGGGCATACCGTGGATATTGAGACGGTACCCACTGGGAACTACCTTTGCAGTAGTTCTCACACCCGCTGCGGTGACAGGTTCCTGTGGTAGCTGTTCCGGCTTGGTTCGCGCGGAGGCGGCTGATCGAGGTGAGGACGTGGCTGAGTAGTTCCTTACCAGTTTTGAGAGTCAGAGGTAGATGTACCCTGTATTTTATATTTCCACTTTTGTACTGGACAGTCTGAGTGATTTTGAGACTGTGTATATTGAGGATTTGTGTTTTAGTGGAGATTACTTTATATCAGATGTTCAGTGGATTTCTGTAGCTACTGGTTCTTTTTTTCAGCTCTGATACATTATAGTTATAGATCTGACTTGCAGGGTAGACGCTTCGTCTGTACGGCAGTTTCCGTACAGATGGCGGATCTGTTGGCGAGCCCGGGTCGCAGTTTCGACCCCGGGGCGTGACAGATTAGGGTGGTATCAGAGCCTAGGAATATAGGTCGTTGAGGACTTAGTGACCCTAGGCTATTGGTTGGACAGTAGGATGACTGTCGTGAGAGACGTGATTTTAGCGAGAGTCCTGATTGAGTTTGTACCTCCCCCGAGGGATTGGGGCGAGTGATTTTACATGTTTATTCTCTAAAGTGATTATGTTGGCTGCAGACAACATAATACTTTAGAACGGTTAACATGTTATAGACTTTCGCTTGATTGGGTCGAGAGTGTTTGTGGTTTGGTTGGCCGTGGCTGTTCTTCTTGTTGGCCCTGTGATGCCGTGCAGCGGCGAGGGCCTTGGATGAGGAGCCCGAACAGCGGGGGGCTGAATGGACAGAGCAGAGCGAGGTCTGCGAGTTACGGGCCCAGGTAGCTCAGTTGTTTAGGCGACGCGGCGCCAGGAAGAGAACATGGAGCGCGTGATGCGCATGTTGAGCAGAGAGTATCGTTTGAGGTATCGCCAGTAGTACCTCCAGCCGCGACATCGTCGACTTCGGCTCCGTTTGCACTGTGAGTTGTGCAGAAGCAGCGAGAGATTGCTGATTGATAGTTGTGCATCCGCCAGTTCCATCCCCTACAGATTTCAGGGCAGAGTTGGAGCCTCGAGAGGCCGAGAACTGGATTGCCGCTTTGGAAAGTGTTTGAGGACTTGGAGCGAGTTTCTTCGACGGTTGAGCAGTGTGCCCCATGTTGCCAGGATGAGGCCCAGATAGTTGACTATGTTTGAGAGGGGATTGCTTCGAGATGTTTATCATTTTGGGTATTCTCGGCGAGCAACTTTAGCTGCACCGATCGTGCATGCCCGATGGATTGACCGAGGATCTGCGATCACATCCAGGAGGGACGGAGAGCGAGGGACTAGCTCCAGAGAGAGATGTCCAGTATCGCCTGATTTTGGGATAGTCGAGTGGATCGAGGTTGCCATGATTTCAGTCACAGGATCATGAGTCTCAGAGGAGACAGAGACTAAGAGGTTCTCGACAGTCGAGGCACCAACAGCAGTATTCGTATGATTGTGTCTTTCGTGGTGAGCCGCATTCATCGCCATAGAGTGACTTTAGGGAAAGGGCGATGCTTTTCTTGTGGATAGTCAGGGCATTTTCAGGCAGAGTGTCCCAGCGTGGTGCTCTTGGATTGCCGCTCGCGACGGCACCCCATTACTCCTACAGGAGATAGAGGTTCATCCGACTTACCGGTAGGCTGATTGAGCCGAGATGCCGAGGCAGATTGAGCGATGGCCACCATCATCTAGTGGATGAAATGGTGTAGTTGGTTGGAGGACGCCAGGATAGTGGAGCGCGTCTTACCAGGTGTGGTTTTCTTATGGTCATCGGAGTTAGAGCATGTTGATGCCAACACCGCTGGTGTGTGCTTTACTAGAGCAAAGATAGCTGCGTGTGGGCCGGAGGTGGGACTGTTGGCTTGTGCACGTGAGGATCAGGTTCCAGATCACGTATAGCGCATGGATGAGTGTTGCCAGTCCTGCCAGTGCAGATAATACCTTGGATTTGATCCTAGAGTTGTTAGTCCTACATCAGCTCCGAGATGTTGATATAAGGTTGGATAGGGATTGGTTATCCCAATGTTGTGCTATCTTGGATTGTCGAGAGTGGACAATGACCCTCCGTGGACCTGGCCAGGAGGAGTGTGGTTATAGAGGATGCTAGAGCACGGCAGAGGTTGAGTCGTGGTCGTGTCGCTTTGCTAGCGACGGTAGAAAAGGTGCCTACTGCAGCACCGGGACTAAAGGAATATCTTTATCGCCCGTGTGATCCCGGACAGGAGTTTACCTGGTCTGATGTTGATGCCGCCGTTTAGTGAGACTGAGATCGAGATAGTGATCGACGTGGTTTGGAAACCGCGCCGACTTCGGCAGCATCTCTTGGAGTATCACTCGTGAGCCAGTGAGAGAGCTGTTAGCGCAGCTGCGGATCCGAGGGATCGAGAGGTCTGGGTGACCCCATGCCACGTCGTGAGGATACGACAGTGAGGATCCGAGAGATTGGTATTTTGGATGTGTTACCACACCGTTGATACACGGTGGTGATGCCACGCCGTTGATACACGGTGGTGATGCCACGCCGTTGATACACGGTGGTGATGCCATGCCGTTGGTATACGGCAGTGATGCCACGTTGTGAGTGCACAACGGTGAGAGTGCTGTGACGATTCGAGCACAGTTAGATTTGGGTCGTGTTGGGTTGATGCCTTGCGGGACATTGAAGGCTTTGTGGAACCCTACAGCTGAGGGCTGTGCCAGATAGAGTCTGAACCCGATAGAGACATTTTGAGCTTACAGGGAGGTCAAGCGGATTGACTAAGGCCCTGCAGCCTTTTGGATTTGAGGACTTGTGTGTTCCGGCGGTACTTGGACCGGGCAGTAGAACCAGTGTGAGTTTGAGCTCTACAGTGAGTTGCCGTGCTAGTAGTTGAGTTAAATTTATACAAGGCCAGTTGATTTGATTATATCGGATTTGGTTTCCGAGATGAGTTTAAGCACGAGGAGCACTTAAGGATAGTGCTGCAACTTCTATGAGAAGAAGTTGATGCCGAGTTGTAAGAGAATTTGCTCTTAGACTTCGGAAGATTTTGTGGTTAGGCCATGTTATTACAGCCGCAGGAGTGACAGTGGACCCGGCGAAGAGTGTTGCCGTTTAGGTTCGGCTTGCACCCATGATAGTGACAGAGGTCCAGAGTTGTGGATTAAGCAGTGCCAGCATAACCTTGAGGAGTTCAAGCTGTGGATGTTATTAACATCATTGTGAATAGTTGCTTGAGATAGAGAGAGATTTGAGATATCTATCGATCCTAGAACCTGAGGTACTGGGTTACTCAGAAGGAATTTGATTTGAGGCAATGCCGGTGGATAGAGTTATTAAGGATGTATGATTGAGCTTACAGTAACGTCCCGACAAAGCCAATGTGGTCGCAGCTGCCTTGAATAGGCGAGCGGTGCAGTTTTGGAGTATGGTGGTTACTCAGCAGATGCCGCTGAAAGAGTAATTGAGACGAATTGAGATTAAGGTGGTGTTCCCTGGGAATGTGGCAAAACTTGTATTTTGGACTCGTAACCCACTCCGTTGGACAGGATTAGAGAGGGAACTTCTCAGTGAATGCAGCGGGAGTACTGAAGTACAAGGACCGCATCTGTGTGCCCGGGGATTCCGAGATCCGAGAGCTGATTTTGAGGGTTAGGGGTTGAGTGTTGTTCCCGATGTTGGACTTCTTACCCTGTGGATGGATGTAAGAATGCATCGTGAAGCTCTCAGCATTGTGGTTGCTAAGGAGCAACGGAAAAGTTATGCCATTTGGAGGCAGGGAGTTTTGGTGACTTCTGGAAATCACTATCCGCAGAAATGTGTAGATTTGAGTTTTCGCGGGAAGTTGAGTCCGCGAATTATTGGCACATTCGAGGAGTTAGAGCGCATTGGATCAGTTGCTCATCGAGTTGCGCTACCGCCATGATTTGGCAAGTACCCACGAGGACGTTGGTGTATCCGTCCTGAGGGAAGCATGGATTTGGACCCCTTGCATGATTTGGACTTCGTTTCTTTGGAGTCAGGCGAGGACTTGGGCTATCAGGAGCGACCGGTGCGAATTCTTGCTCGAGAGACGAGAGAATTACGCATCCGGATCTTACCTTTGGTAAAGGTCTTATGGAGTCATCATGAGGAGCGAGAGGCCACATGAGAGCCTGAGGATGAGCTGAGAGTTTCATATCCCCACTTATTTGAGTCACCCCCCCCTGAGTTCTGGAGTTTTGAGGTTTCGAGGACGAAACCGTTAAAAGGAGGGGAGAGTGTAGAGTACCGGAGCTTCGGGCAGTGTGCCGACTCCACGTGGCAGCCTGGTATTGTGGAAATACCTTTAGCAGTTTCTATTTGTATTTACAGAGAGGTTCGGGTGGTCCCGGAGCGACACGGAAGTATTCTTGTAGAAAAGTGAGTTGGCGTCGGATTGAGAGCTTGCGGGTCAAGCATTGGTTTCATGGATGGGTTTGTTGTGAGTTGATCCCTTGGGACATGTGTATTATGATTTTACAGAGGTGTTCGGTTGGTTTCGGGGTGATGCGGAGGTCCCGGGGCGAGGAAGTGAGTTATCGGCGCGATTCGGGAAGGTTCTGGCAGGATTCTGGAGGTTCTGGGTGGCTGGGTTCCGGAACCAAGCAGTTGGTTCCGGAACTGGCCCCTTGGTTCCGGAACCAGCTGCCTGGTACCGGAACCAGAGGTGGTGTTCCGGTACCCAAATGCTGGTACCCGAACACAGACTCTGGAAATGCCCGAAAAGAGCTCGGATTGGTGCACAGTACTTGGAGGTATGGGCTTCTTCTGTTCCAACCACTCCCGTCATGTTTTATACCCAGACTCTTGCTCCCTCTCCACCCTTCATTCCTTATCATCTCCTCCTCCCTTTCTTGCTGCCAGAGAAGAAGAAGAAGATGAAGTAGTAGAAGGAGAAGCAGGCTCGTGCATTGTGGGAGTTGACCGAGTCAACGTGCGCTCGCGAGGAGCAATTGAGGTAAATTAATTGTTGGAGATTGTGGATTTGGATTCGATAGTTCTCCTCTTGGGTTTTATTGATGGAATTGATTGGGATTTTGAGTTAATTTCCATCCTTTCTCTCCCTCTCTCCCTGTGCTCTCGGGTGCAAGCAGGGAGGTTACTGCGCAAATCCGAGGATTTGTCTGCTTCTTGCGCACGTGTGGGGGACCCTCTTGAGCTGAGCAGAGGCATGCTGAGACCTTGGGGAGTGTGATAGAGGATTGATCGGAGCTTCGTGGATTTCTTCCGAGACGCGCGACGGCGCGCGTGCGCGTGAGAGGCACAGTGCAGTTTTTCGTCTGTTTTCGCCCGTTTCTTCTCCGATTTCGGCGCGGCCTTCGGAAAGCATTTGAGGTGGGTTGGAATTTCTTCAAGATGTATGGAATGCCCGTTAAAGCTATTGAATGCATGTTGATCATGTTTAGCTTAATTATTTGCATAGCTGGTAAATCTGATAGTTGCCTAGAAAATTGTAGGAATACAATTGCAAGCCCCAGATATTTTTAGCATGATCTAGAAGTGATTGGACACTAGACTGCATGTTTAGTTGGCTTTATATTGGCATCTGAACCGTTTTAAAAATCGTCGGAACTGTTTTAAGGAAAACTGGGTTTTGAAAATAGTTTTAAAACATTGAGATCTTCCCGAGGGGTTGAGTAGGTTCAGGATGCATGTGTTCTCGTGCCAGAGGGCCGAGTGGATTTTTAGAGCATTATGAGATGACTTTCTAGTGTCATGAGAGAGTTTTGAGATACTTGAGTTCGCGGGGTATTGAGGATGTATTCCCTGATTGGGTTACTCTAGATCATGGGTTGTGCTCTGATTTAGTGGTGGAGATGGTTCTCCCACTTAGCCGTGAGAGTTTTGGGGGCTCTGGCAGATCGAGTCGTGGAGGTTTCCCGACTCAGCCACGGGTTGTGCATTATCAGATTGAGTCGTTGAGGGTTCTCCGACATAGCTGTGAGAGTGTTTGGGCTTTTCCTGTTCGAGTCGTGGAGTCTTTCTCCGACTGAGTATGCTTGTTGAGCATTGAGTTCCGATCTGTTTGATCGTGTGTTATAGCCTTGAGTCGTTGAGGGTTCTCCGACATAGCTGTGTGAGTGTTTGGACTTTTTCTGTTCGAGTCGTGGAGTCTTTCTCCGACTGAGTTATGCTAGTTGAGCATTGAGTTCCGATCTGTTTGATCGTGGATTATAGCCTGCTGAGCCTGGCATTCTATGCCAGTTATGAGATACTTGAGATACTTGAGTTCGGTGGGGTCGCTCCCCTCGAGCTACGCCCCGGGTGCGATGATGATACCGAGCCTGACGAGGCTGCGATGTGATTACTGAGATGGTCCTAGAGGGACACCCTACGTAAGTCCGTTCCTCCGGGATGTGCGGCAGTGGATGCCTACGTAAGTCCGTTCCTACGGGATGCGCGGCAGTAGATGAGCGCAGGCTTGATTGACTGGTCCAAAGAGGGACAGTCATTGGGATTGGGTGATATGTGTGAGTGAGTTTCATAGCATGTTCATAGATGAGTTTTCCTTTGAGCATGATACTTGAGGCATGTTAGCAGTAGCGAGTGTATGCACATCTTCATCATTGTAGAGTTTCTTGAGCATGATGATTGAGACATGATAGCTATAGTTTCTTTCAGCTTTTATCTATCTATCTATCTGCATACCTATCTGTTGTGCCTCCAGTAGACTTAGTGGGCATACCGTGGATATTGAGACGGTACCCACTGGGAACTACCTTTGCAGTAGTTCTCACACCCGCTGCGGTGACAGGTTCCTGTGGTAGCTGTTCCGGCTTGGTTCGCGCGGAGGCGGCTGATCGAGGTGAGGACGTGGCTGAGTAGTTCCTTACCAGTTTTGAGAGTCAGAGGTAGATGTACCCTGTATTTTATATTTCCACTTTTGTACTGGACAGTCTGAGTGATTTTGAGACTGTGTATATTGAGGATTTGTGTTTTAGTGGAGATTACTTTATATCAGATGTTCAGTGGATTTCTGTAGCTACTGGTTCTTTTTTTCAGCTCTGATACATTATAGTTATAGATCTGACTTGCAGGGTAGACGCTTCGTCTGTACGGCAGTTTCCGTACAGATGGCGGATCTGTTGGCGAGCCCGGGTCGCAGTTTCGACCCCGGGGCGTGACATCGGGAGGTTTCGGACCCGTGCGGAGGCCCCGAGGGCAAAAAGTGATTTGACGGGGGCTTTTGATGGAATATTTAATTAATTTAATTAAATTATTTAATTAATGGCTTGGGTATGTGAGGTATGGAATAAAAGAAACAATGATAGTGGATTAAGTGGTTGAGATATTTTGTTTGGGGGATTAAATGGACTTTTTAATTATTTTGAGGTGTTGCTGTCTTGCACCCATCCCCCTCCTTAATTAGCCTCCCCTAATTAAGAAGGCCACGTCATCGTCTCCTTCGCAGGTTGAAACAGAGGAAAAAAAAAAAGAGCAGAGGAATGAGAGAAAGAGAGAAAAGAAGGAAGAAGAAGAGGGAAAAGATGAAAATGAGAAGGGTGAATGAGGAATCGTTGATGAACTTTCAGCTAGAGACCGCAAGTAGCGAGCGGAGCGCGCGCGCGTCGAGCTCGGCGAGGTAAGATGCAGTTTTTAGTGAGTTCGGTTTTGAGTTTTCTTTGGATTGTTGGACTTTACTTTTTTTAGTTGAGTTTTTGGACTTACTGTCCATTGGAGCAGCTTGGGGTGGTGCCGCATCAGAGGGCGCGCGCGGGCGCTGCTAGTGAGCGCACACGGGCGCTGCTAGCGGGCGCGCGTGCGCGCGGCACGCAGCGCGCAGCGGGTGCGCGCTGCGGGCCAGGGCGCCGCGCGGCGGGCCCTGGCGCCGCGCGGGCGCGCTCGCTGCTGCGGCAGCGTGCGCACAGCAGCTCAGCGGGCGACAGCAGCGCAGCGGTAGCGGCGGCAGCGCGCGTGAGCGGCGCGGCTGCTGCGTGGGGTCAGCAAGCGAGCGAAGGCCGGTGCCGGTGGTCCGGTCGCGCGCACACCGAGGCTTTTGGTTGCCGGTTCCGCGTGGGCTTTTTATGGATCGAATTTGACGAGTTTTTCCCCCTTTTCTCTCACAGGGCACCGTCTTTTGTGGCTGATTTCTGCAGGTTACTGTACGTGGCCGCGGTGGAGTGGTCTGCGCGGCAACGTTGCGGATTGCAGTTAGCTCGGGGTTTTAGAACTTAGAGAATAGGAGAGGTTTCTTTTTGGAGTGTGCTGTAGTATATGTGTGTGGAATTATGTGGTTTTGTTGTGAGAACATTAATTTTGCTTGCATGGGAGCTTGTAGAGGGTGGCTGTAAGCTGTTAATGGACTTGGTGAGTGTGGGGAATTCCTTTCTTCTTTGTGTACTGGGTTATGATGTTAGTGCTGTGAAGTGGGGGCATCAAGTTATTAGTGACCAGAGAATTAATTTTTAGGATTTTGTTTTGTGGAGTTATGTTCAGCTTGTGAGCTTGTATTGTTTTAAGTGTAAGCTATGATTTGTGGTGGACTTTTGATGAATGTAGTAATAGTTGCATGTGGTGTGTACAGTTGCAACTTGAGAGAAAGTAGGTGGATTTGAATTATATGCTTTGGTGCTGTGAGTGTATGTGGATATTGTTTTAAAGGTGCTACAGTTGATGAGGTGAACTTAATTTGGGCTATGGACATTATTTATGATATGCATTGGAGCTTCTTTTTTAAGTGTAAGCTTTTAAGTTAGGGTGGACTTGCAGTGAGCATAATGTTGGGTTATCATGGTTATGTGAATATTAATTATTAGTGTGCCTGTGGAGCTCTTAATTATGCTGGATCTTTGGTGATTGTGTGCTGTGGATTTGGGCAGTTGTGTGATATTATTTATTTTTTCAAGGTGTTATGTGAACTTGTATTTAAGTGTAAGCGATTTATTTTTGGTGGACTTGATGTAAACAGATGCAACTTGAGAGTGTAGATGGAATTAAGAGGGTGAGCCTGTGAGCTTTTTATTAATATGCAGTTGGAGCTTTAAGTGCTTGGGCCCTTATTGTGCTGAGTGTTGGCTGGGGAGTGTTTGGAGTACGCCGGATTATTGGTAGAAGACTCAAGAGTTTTTAGTTGAGCTTCCGGGGATTTTCCCGAGTTCGCGACGGTGTGCGCACGCGCGGCACGTTTCTCGAGATTTCGTCAGTTCGAGGTTCCGGCACTTCACCGACTTCAGCAATTGCCTGCGGAAAGCGTTCCAGGTGGGTTGGAAATTTCTCCAAAATTTATGGAATGCCCTCTAATGCCTCTGTAAGCATATTGATCATGTCTAGCTTATTTATCATATATTGATCATGATTAGCTGATTTATTATATTCTGATAATCTGATAGTTGCCTAGAAAATTGTAGAATGACATTCTTGAGCCCCTGACATTTTTAGCATGATCTAGAGGTCATATGACACTAGGCTGCATGTTCTGTGGGCATGATTTTTGCACCCTGATCGTTTTAAAAATCGAGAAAGCCGTTTTAAGGAAAAACATCATTTTCAAAGGTAGTTTTTAAATTATGAGTTCGCCAGAGGTATGGCATTGGTTCAGGGTGCATTAGACCTCGTGCCTGGGGGCCGAGGGGTCTCTTTTGTTTGAGTTTTGAGATGAATTTTAGTGTCATTTGATATTTGAGCTTTCTCGTGGGATAGTGAAATTACTCTAGATCATGGGTCGTATTCTGATTTAGTGGTGGAGGTGGTTTTCCCACTTAGCTCCGAGGATTTTGGGTTCCGGCAGATCGAGTCGTGGATGTTACGGAATTTAAGTTGGCATAGTTTCGTGAAAGTCTCAAGTCTTGAAGATTGAAGGTGAAGGAAGTTGGATCATTTAACTCAATCTCAAGAAAGAAGAATTCAAATGGATCAGGTATGTTTAACTAAAGATTTTGTGTGATCCGAATACTTCTTGTAGTGTAGAAACACTTGGAAGAATCTTTCATTGAATAAACATCAAAAACTGGTGTTCGGACATGTTCAGGATCCGGATCAGAGCCAGCGATCCGGATCCCGAAGGTTGTTGTTTCATACATCACTTCAATCCGGATCGCAGCATCTCACGATCCGGATCCCGAACGTTGAGTTTTCTGAAATGTATGAACGATCCGGATCAGGCATTCCGATCCGGATCCCGAACGTGTGATTTTCTGGAAACCGTCTTTATTGCTACTGCAATCCGGATCGCCCAAATCCGATCCGGATCGCCGTCCGTCAAATTTCCAGAAATGTTAGGTTTTTGATTCTTATCTCCTTCCTAGGGTTTCTAACCTATAAATAGACCCTATGACTCTTTTTCTAGGGTGAATCCAAATAGCCGTCATTTTCATATATCATCTTATACGGCTCTAGATCCACCTATAGAGAAGAAAGGAAATCATTAGAGAATACTCTATGTTTCTTCATCTATATTGATTAGTTTGATTCTAGGTTTTCATACTCACATCTTGAGTTGAATCAAACTAATGAATACTTAGATGGTATTTCCGATCTATCTTTGATCTAAGTATTCGGCGGATCATCACCACCAAAAACAACGATTTACCCCAAAAATCGGCGCGTGGATTCGCGTGTCCTTGTGGATTCAAGGTTCAACCGCTCTCGTGGATTCGGAGCGAGGCACATTCGTGGATTCGAAGGGTGCTATTGGGTGAAGACCGTGGATTCGGTCGGACGTCGTGGATTCGACGTTGGACGCCGTGGATTCGGCGTTGGGCGCAGATCGTGGATTCGAGAAGCGTCGTGGAGCGAGCGGAGAAGATCCTCTAGGAGCGTATGGAAAAGGTTGAGTCGTAAGTGTGTACGGTAAATCACCTTGTACGTGTTTTAATTCTAATGGATTTCTGCCGTGTTATCGGTCCCGTGGTTTTTTACTCCGGTGATGGAGTTTTCCACGTAAAAATCTTGCGTATTATTTTTATTTCCGCATTGGGTTTTTATCGCAACGATTTTTGAGTGTTTATACGTTTACACCTATTCACCCCCCTCTAGGTGTTTTTTCCCCTATTTAGATCCTTATTACATATAACCCAACAAGTGGTATCAGAGCGGGAATAGGGTTGTAAACAATGGTTGAAGGTGGAAACATCAACCGACCCCCGTTCTTCGATGGAACAAATTATGCGTACTGGAAAGTGCGGATGAAAGCCTTTTTAATTTCCATCGACGAACGGGTGTGGCAATCAATTGAATTAGGATGGTCTAATCCAACTGAATTTACTGGTGATGTTCACACCTTAAAACCTAGGTCGAAATGGACCAAGGAAGAGTTAGATTCATCTTCTTACAATGGCAAGGGAATTAATGCTATTTTTAATGCCTTATCTCAAACTGAATTCTCTCGCGTCTCGGCATGTGAGACTGCGAAAGAAATCTGGGATGTTCTTCAGGTTACACATGAGGGAACTAACCTCGTGAAGATTCAGAAACTGCAAATGCTTACGAGCAAGTTTGACTCTATCTTGATGGCAGAAAATGAATCTTTCACGGACTACTATACACGATTGCAAGATATCGTAAACTCATGTGCTAACCTGGGAGAGAAGATTCCAGAATTTAAGATTGTAAGAAAGATCTTAAGAACTCTTCCTGAACGATTTCGCCCAAAGGTTACAACCATTGAAACTATTAAACACACGGACGAAATATGTGTAGAAGAATTAGTTGGTTCATTACAAACTTATGAAATGACATTTACTACTAACAATTCTTCTGGAAAGGCATCCACTTCTAAGTCTTCAGGTTATGCGTTGAAAACAACTAAGGAAGAAGACGCGGATACATCCTCCTCAGACGATGACGAGAATCTTTCTATGGAGGAATTTGAGAAGCAGCTCGCTCTCTTGACAAGGAAGTTTCGCCGCAACTTTCGAAGGGGCAATTCAAGCAAATCTCCATCCTTCGGAAAGTCGAACAAAGGCAAGGGTACTTCAAGTTACAAGTCAAGAAAGCAAGAGAACTTCTCAAAGGATAAGAAAAGTTCAGAGGGACAACTACAATGCTTCAAATGTCGAGGCTACGGCCACATTGCAACGGAGTGTCCCAGCAAGTATCCGGCAAAGAAGAAGGCGATGCAAGTCGTCACTTGGGATGACAACTCAACGTCAAATGAGTCGTCTTCGAGTGATGAAGAAAATAGCTCCACCGCATTCCACGCGTCCGTATCTTCACCCTTCATGTGCTTTATGGCAAGTACATCCGAGTCGTTGTCCAACTCCACTGTTGAAAAGAATGCAACGGACAATGAATCGGATGATTCGGAAGGTGAAGATTTTGCTCTAGCCTATCACAGATCTTTACGGGATTTAAAGAAACCGGCTAAGCAAAACAAGGGGTTGAGAGGGAGATTGCAGGATCTCGAAGAAGAAGTAAAAAGGGTAACTTCTCTCTCGACCGATCTTGAAGTGGAAAGGGATAATCTGATAAAGGCAAATGTTTTCCTTCAAGAGTCCAATGAGCAACTCGAGAAGAACTATATAGATATGGTGAACAAAGCGAACTATTTCTTGAAGCTCTACGGCGAGGCCCGACGGGAAAAATTGGAAATGACAGAGACCATTTGCCAACTCAAGGATGGCTTACAGTAATTTTCTTTTGGAAGGAGTAAGTTGGATAAACTTCTTGGTCTTGGTCAAACAAACAAGTTCGGCCTCGGATACAATCGAACTGAAGACAATTTTAGTTCGGTTGGGACAGTCTTTGTGCCTCAGTCGGTATCTCCTCTTCCGACACCGGAAATCATGACAACCAACGACAACAAGCCTACTTCATCCTCTTCAGAATCGTCAAGCACAAAGGTATGTTTTCGTTGTAATTTTGCAGGGCACATTGAAAGAAATTGCAAGATTGGAGCTCAAAGATCAAATCAACCACATCTTGCAACTACTACCAATAAGTTCACTCCCCGGAATTCAAAGAAGGATCTTCCTAAAGAAAAGGACATTGGTAGTACTTCAAATAAGACGATGACAAAAGAAAAAGACCAATCATGCAAGACGTCTTCATCAAGGAAAACTTCTCAACCATTGCCAACATACTCCAAAACTCAAAAGGTTTGGGTATGCAAAGGTGAAACCCCTCCTTGTCTTTAATCGTTCTACGATTAAATCTTGTGTAGTTTATGTAGACTATTTTCTTTTCTTCTTTTTCTTTTGGCCGACCCGTCAACCATCCTTGCGAGGTAAATGGTACATTTTCTTATTGGTTGATGATTTCTCTAGGTTTTCTTGGGTAGCATTTTTAAAAGAGAAAGCTGATACGTTTGACTCTTTTCATAAGATTTGCCATCGTATTATGATTGAAAAGAATGAAAAGATCATTCGTGTTAGAAGTGATAGAGGTGGAGAATTCATAAATTCAAAATTCATTGATTTTTGCACTTCAAATGGCATTAAACATGAATTCTCGGCACCCTATACACCTCAGCAGAATGGTGTTGTTGAGCGCAAAAACAGGGTTGTACAAGAGATGGCGCGTGTGATGCTTCATAGCCGGAATTTACCGCTACATTTTGGGCTGAAGCCGTGAACACCGCTGTCTATGTCATTAATAGAGTTTACTTGCGCCCAGGAACTTTAAATACACCATATGAGCTGTGGTTTAGTAGAAAACCGGATATCAAATACTTTCGTATCTTCGGGAGTCGATGTTACATTTTACGTGACCGTGAAAATCTTGGAAAGTTCGACTCTCGAAGTGATGAAGGGATCTTTTTGGGTTATTCTACGAATAGCAGAGCATATCGAGTATTTAACATTGAATCTAAGACGATCGTAGAATCTATAAATGTTAAAGTAGATGAAGCTTTTCACTTTGGATCTGGAAAATCTACCCTCGATATCTCTCTAGATGATGATTCTCCTGCTAGTGCATCTTCTCATGATAATACTTCCAATATTAATGATGCATCTAATGGCTCTTCTAGTTTATCTGATGTGCAGGAATCATCTCATGTATCTCCGAGTACTCCGTTTCAACAAACATTACGAATCTCCAAGGATCATCCGGAATCGAACATCATTGGAGATCCACAAGAAGGAGTTAGAACTCGGAAGCAGTTGGTTTGTGGATTCGCTTGCTACGTATCTTTAATCGAACCAAAGAACATAGATGAAGCTCTTCAGGATGACTACTGGATTAAAGCAATGCAGGAAGAGCTCCATCAATTTGAGCGAAACAAAGTCTGGGAATTAACGAAGCCTCCAAAGCAACATAATGTGATAGGTACCAAATGGATCTTCAAGAACAAGAAAAATGAGGATGGTACTATCATCAGGAACAAGGCACGATTAGTTGCTCAAGGTTATTCTCAAGTAGAAGGTATAGACTTTGACGAAACATTCGCCCCTGTAGCTAGACTCGAGTCCATTCGTATACTATTTGCTATTGCTTGTCATTTTAAAATCAAATTATTTCAAATGGACGTTAAGAGCGCATTTCTAAATGGTTTTTTAATGAGGAAGTTTATGTGGCTCAACCGAAAGGTTTTGTAGATCATAAACAACCTAACCATGTTTTTCGTTTGAAAAAAGGCTCTTTACGGTCTGAAACAAGCACCTTTTGGAGAAGGGCTATACTCGAGGGGGAGCTGATAGGACTCTCTTTGTGAAGCATTATCAAAGCAATTTCATTGTAGCACAAATCTATGTCGATGACATTGTATTTGGCGCAACAAGAGATAATGATGCTTCTAAATTCGCGGAGACCATGGAAAGCGAATTTGAGATGTCCATGATGGGCGAATTGACTTATTTTCTTGGATTGCAAATTAAACAAAATGATGAAGGTATTCACTTGAGTCAATCCAAGTATGCAATGGAGTTGGTCAAAAAGTTTGATCTAGAAAATTGTAAAGATTTTCTAACTCTAATGGGAACTAGCCACAAGGGACTTGGAAGTGAATCACATAGTGAGAATGTAGACGAGAAACTGTATAGAAGTATGATTGGAAGTCTACTTTACCTCACGGCTAGTCGCCCAGATATATCCTTTAGTGTTGGGATTTGCGCGAGATATCAATCAGCACCAAAGGAGGTTCACCTGAAAGCGGTGAAACGGATCATCCGGTACATCAAAGGATCAATTAATTTCGGAATTTGGTATCCTATGGGAACAAGTCTGGATATTGTTGGATACTCAGATGCCGATTGGGCAGGATCAGTGGATGATCGGAAAAGCACGAGTGGTGCATGCTTCTATCTTGGCCATTGCCTTGTTGCATGGCACAGTAAAAAGCAGAATTGCATAGCACTCTCGACTGCCGAAGCGGAATACATTTCAGCTGGAAGTTGCTCAACTCAACTCATTTGGATGAAAAGCGTATTGAGCGACTTCCGCATTTCAGCATCTTCGGTAACAATTCTTTGTGACAACACAAGTGCAATTAACATTTCTAAAAACCCTGTGTTGCACTCTAGAACAAAACATATTGAACTTAGATATCATTTTCTTAGAGAGCTAGGTGAATCAAATACTCTTCAACTTTCATATATTTCAACTGAGGATCAATTGGCTGACTTTTTAACAAAACCTTTGGATCAAAAATGTTTTATTCATTTACGAAAAGCAATTGGAATGCTTTCCTTGAAATAAACTTCTTTTTGAAACCTTTGCTTAGGATAGGTTTTGTATTTGTTTTTGTTTTGTTCATTATCTATGTTTGTACATAGGACATTAATTGAGCATAGATCATAATTGACTTTAATTGCATCTTTTCGCACATTTAGAAATTCATTATGCTTTTGCCATCATAATATTTCACTGTTGCAATGATCATTTATGTTAATTAAATCATCTTCTGAGTGATCAAAGTCAATTTCTCTCTCTCAATGATCTCTTGGTATAGTCATTATCTTATTTGACTGTTTAGTCGAGTATGAAATCGAGAATCAATTTTTGGTTGAATACTTTATATCTTAAATAATTGATAGCCAATTGAGGGGGAGTCAAAAAAAAGTAAAATGCTCAAAAGATGTGGAAAGAGTTACATCCCAATGAGGAGTGTGAAAACTACCACCACATGGAGGAAAGAGCTACCACCTCGGTCGTCCGAGTATTGTGTGCAGCTACCACATGTATACCAAGCATGGTTGTTCAAATTTTTGATTAAGTAAAATGCATGTTGAAATACTTGACTCCGTCAAATTTCAAGGTTGGTATAAGGTGGGTTTTTAAAGAAAGATGCTCAAAGAGCCACTCTCTTCAACAGATTGTCTAGATACATTATCTACTATATTTGGGATTTCAAACATCTATTGATCTTTGTATTTCATTTTCTTTACTGAATTGATGATTTGATAAAGGCATTACTCATAAGATCAAGTTAGATGTAATTGAAGGTGTTCAACTTTAAGGGATTTAATTCTTGTAAATTCTCGTTTCATTTTTAGATATTATTGATAGATTTGGCATAATCTAATTCTTGTTGTATGAAACGATGATTTTTGTTTAAAGTTGATACACATTTGTGCTTACAATCTTTTCTGGTTTTTCTTGAATTTCTCTGAAATTTTCTAAAGAAAAAGTTGGAGCCGATCCGGATCGGGCAAGATGATCCGGATCCCGAACGCAGGTATTCTTCTGCGGGCTGACGATCCGGATTGACCTTCCGATCCGGATCCCGAACGCAGTTTCTCACTGCGGGCAGCCGATCCGGATCGCAATCATGAACTGATCCGGATCGCGGCGAGGGTTTTATAAAGAACAAAAGGGTTTGATTTCTTTACTCCAATCTTTTGTTCCAAAGTTTCCAGAGCCTCTCTCTCTAGATTTCATCCTTCCTGGAAGCTTTCAAACTCAAGTTCTTCAACTCCAAGTAAGTTTTTATTGATCAAAAATCTCGGTTGTTCACCGGGTTTTCTCTTTTCCTCCTCAAACGTGATGAATTTCTTGATCAACTTTGTTTGTGGATGGTTTTTGATCAAATTTCTTTTGAAATAAGAACTCTGGGTAGATTAGTTTTGATTATATGCTAGGTATTCTCCTGATTAACGGATTTTTAGGCTTCGATTTCTAAAATTTCGGTTTTAGGGCATATAATAAGGATTTTCGAAAATCATGCAATTGATCTATTTTTAAAAGTCCTTTGCAAAACTAATTGATTCTTAGTCTCTCTACATGATTATGATTGTTGGGTACAATTTTTCAAATCTTTGAAAATTAACAATTTTCTCATGTGTTCTTGAGTTGTTGCTCACAGATTTTAATCTTCTTAAAGCACTTGGATCAATGGGATTCTCATGGATCATTCTTTTATTGGTCACTATGGTGCACACTCGGGCCACAACAAGTTAAAAAGAGCTAAGAAAACACAACAAAAGGGTGAGTTTCATGTGATCATCGACACAGAAGTAGATTGTCACGAGGTAGATTGGACTGAATTGACAGATGATGATGACTCATTGCCTGAACAAAAGGCGTCTGATGGTTCAAAAGGAAAAGGCGTCCGATGCATCGAAAGAAAAAAGCACCCATGGACAAAGGTACAGCACCTATGACTGCACCAACCATCTCGTGAAAAGGAAACGACTCGCTCGACGGTTTGGACGAGCACGAGGTTTCATGTCTAACGACCGATTATTCCGGATTCTCCACCTCGGGAGGAACAGTGTTCGTTAATGCGGATCACCTAAGGGCATTTGAGAATCGTGAATGCATTGGTGAGAGGCATGTCAATATTGAGGCTCTACGAGATCACTCTCCTAGTTTGGCGTTCTGATTGAACAAGCAAACTTATTCAAGTTTCGATTTCCAGAAGTGCTTGGATACTGTCTGCATCTTGTAAGGGCCTTCTATACAAATGCACGCACCTTCGTGAAATTGAAAACGGTCCAATGGAATTTTACACGAACATCCAAGGCACAAGATTCAAAATTACTCCACAATTGATTGGCGAGGTTTTGGGAATGCCTGCCAGCAAGACAGAGTTAATTACTTGAAGGGAAAGGTTTTGACGAACACTGTGTGGCAAATGGTTATAAAGGGAATTTGTTTGGAAGGAACGCAATCAACGGAGAAATCGATCAGATCCAAGGAACTTCGTCTTGAGTACCGATTTCTAACTTCATCACTTGTTACAATATCCTTCCAAATATGCAGACGAAAGTCTTGAGATGGGATCGAATGCTATTTTTGTATCTCTTAGGACATCCGTCTGAGGCAATGGGATTGAATATCAACATTCCATACATTATTGGAATAGAATGACAAGATATGTTGAGCACCCTCATCCCACAGAAGAATTCCATTTCCACTGATTATAATGAGGATCTTGAAGAAATTTCAGGTTGACATTACCTCACCGACTTATCATCAATGTTTGGATGATCGATGAGTCCACCGTTGTGAAGTCACTTCACAAATTGCCCCATGTCACTCCAGTCCCTCCGTGCGGAACGAAACCTAGTAGCGGCACTTCCGCGTCACCATCACAACCAGCACCCACACCAGCGGATGAAGCATCAGTCTCATCCATCTACAAAGAACAACAACGATTATCTGTTGAGCAGGAACAGATTTCGAAGGCACAGACGAGAATCTCCAATGAGCTCGAGCTCATCACGGCAGCTCACATTACCATAACTAAGAAGGTCAATTCAATGAACAAGCTGGTGAAAAAGATGTTTTCTAAGATGGGCTGCACGAGCTCTGAAGACTCCGAATCTGATGACTGATTCCCTCTTTTTATTCTTTTGCAGATTTTTAACCTTTTCTTGTGCAGGTTTTTCAGTTTTTAGGACTTAATCTTAGTTCTAGTTCTTAAATTTCGGAACATTTTCTTTGAAATTTTTTAACTCTCCTTCAATTTTGGTATTTTGGCTTGTTTGTGACAAAAAGGGGGAGAGAGTTTAGAGAACTTGAACAATGAATTGTGAAAATTGTGATCTTGATACATCAGGTACAAGGATGACAATGATGACTGCATCAAGGTACAATGTGAACAATGCTGAGTGAAAATTTTGTATACATCAAGGTAAGTATCACTTCAACTTCAACTTTGGTTTCATTTGTTTTGTTTGCATGCTCGACTAACTATTCGACTAACTATTTGGGCATGTAATATGACTAACAAGTTGATGTTCACTAACATGACATTTTTTTTTTAATTGCATAGAAGATATGTTGGTTTTTGACTATGATTCTCTTACATATCTGAATTCTCAAATGTCATGATGATCAGATAAACTCTATCTCTGTACTAGGTTTTGTATGCTAATATTCTTGAGGTATCTAACGATCTCTTTTTGTCAAGAATGATTTCTTTGTGCAGTACAGATGTCTAAGTCTAGAGTCTGTTTTAGGAGTTTATCTCATGTTTTTAAATTTTGGATCTCCATTGTAAATTTTTGTTGTATGGTGATAGCAACAAAAATATCTTTTTGAATTTTCTTTAGTGGATCTGTGTTTTGTCACGAACCGCCAAAGGGGGAGATTGTTACGGAATTTGAGTTGGCGTAGTTTCGTGAAAGTCTCAAGTCTTGAAGATTGAAGGTGAAGAAAGTTGGATCATTTAACTCAATCTCAGAAAGAAGAATTCAAAAGGATCAGGTATGTTTACTAAAGATTTTGTGTGATCCGAATACTTCTTGTAGTGTAGAAACACTTGGAAGAATCTTTCATTGCATAAAAATCAAAAACTGGACTTGGGACATGTTCAGGATCCGGATCAGGTTGTTCGATCCGGATCCCGAAGGTTGTTCGTTTCATACATCACTTCAATCCGGATCGCAGCCTCTCTTGATCCGGATCCCGAACGTTGAGTTTTCGAATGTATGAACGATCCGGATCAGCATTCCGATCCGGATCCCGAACGTGTGATTGTTCTGGAAACCGTCTTTATTGCTACTGCAATCCGGATCACCAATCCGATCCGGATCGCCGTCCGTAAATTTCCAGAAATGTTAGGTTTTTTGATTCTTATCTCCTTCCTAGGTTTCTAACCTATAAATAGACCCTATGACTCTTTTTCTAGGGTGAATCCAAATAGCCGTCATTTTCATATATCATCTTATACGGCTCTAGATCCACATATAGAGAAGAAAGGAATCATAGAGAATACTCTATGTTTCTTCATCTATATTGATTAGTTTTGATTCTAGGTTTTCATACTCACATCTTGTTGAATCAAACTAATGAATACTTAGATGGTATTCCGATCTATCTTTGATCTAAGTATTCGGCGGATCATCACCACCCAAAACAACGATTTACCCCAAAATCGGCGCGTGGATTCGCGTGTCCTTGTGGATTCAAGGTTCAACCGCTCTCGTGGATTCGGAGCGAGGCACATTCGTGGATTCGAAGGTGCTATTGGGTGAAGACCGTGGATTCGGTCGGACGTCGTGGATTCGACGTTGACGCCGTGGATTCGG